>CM047746.1:15948329-16051109 GCA_026225825.1 Pistacia integerrima
GCCTAAAAATATTTACCAAAAGGGAGATTATTAATTAGCCTACAAAGTTTTCAATTATTTAATTGTTTCTTTGTTTTCTTCAACGGTTTCTAAATTTGATGATATTTTTAGATTTTAAAAAAATTATTCTAGATTTAATTTATTTTTAAAAAAGGAATAATTTAAATCTATATAATTACATATTTATCACCCCCACAAAGTTAATAAAACCCTAATTGAATGTTTGGAACTTATATCCCTAAATTGAACGATTTGGAACTTATGTCCGTGACTTGCAAATTTTTACAAATTTTGTACCTAATTAATAATCTTTTTTTAACAGAACATGTGACATTGAATTTTGTAATTGTCAAAGTAATCTAGAGTTTTGAAATCGAAAATCATTGGTGAAATTTAAGGATGTGTTATTTATGAATTTGTTTTGTATTTTTTGTAAATATTGTAAATAATTGATTTAAATGATGAATATTTAGAAAATAAAAAATTTATTGGCATCTTTGTCTAAAACTAATATTTTGAAATCGTGAAAGTGAAAATGTATTACTTATGTTTGTCTGAAAATAGTATTTTGAAAATAAGAAAATAAAACGTGTTTGACATGTTTATTTGAAAAAAATATTTGTAATATGTATAAATATGAACTCATATTTTGTATATATTATAAATCATATTATATATATATATGTATTAAATAATTATAACTATATTTTTTTGTTTATCTCATTATTTCCTTTGTTGTTTCTTATGCAATTTTGTATATCAGACTTTAAGGAAGATTAAGAATAATTTTCATAATGAAAACACTCTAAAAAAACAACCTATTTCGACCAAAACAGATATGGACCAATTTCTAAGATGAGACAATTTTACATGCACCAAACCGAAGTAAAATAGCTAAACCCCGTAACTCTATAATTTTTTTTCTTTTTTTTGTTGACCGTGGATTTCCGAGCCAGCTTACACGTATCTCAACTAATCCCCCGAGACTTTAGAACTACCGTTGAGTAAGAGCTCTAGTGACTACTCTTATTAGCAACCGATGAATGACTCAAACTTAAGACCTCTTGAATAATACATTCAAGAGTCCTTATCGAATCACTCAATCACCCAGAGGTAGTTAACCCTATAACTCTATAATTATATAGGGTGTGTTTGTTTTATTATTTTGGATAGGATTTTTGAAAAAGTAAGAGTTGGATGGTTATTACGAGGTAGGATTTGAAAATTAATAAAACACCATCTTAGGTTTGTTAATTTACTAAACACCCCTGTAATAAAATATTAAAAATTAACAAAAACACCCATACTCACCTATTAAATACTGGCAACCGGCCACCATCGCTGAAGGGTGGTCGGAGTCGTCGTATTGGCGCATGACCAGTTGGATCTGGCCGGTTGTGTGCCGATATGACCTTTTCTAACCAGATCTACGGCTAGATTTGGCCGTTTGGTCATCAACGATGGCTAAAGATATGCCCGTCGTTGACGATTAGCTATGACCAAAGATCTAGTCGTCAACAGCCAGATATTTGGTCGTAGATCTAGCATTTTCTGACCAAATCTATGGTGAATCTAACCGAAAAATGCTAGATCGGTGCAATATCGACCACATCCAGATGGTAATGAACCATTATACCAGATTTCGGCTACCTGCCGGCGGTGGTGGCCAAAATCTGACAAATGTGGGTGGATGAAGGTGTTTTTGTCAATTTCTAAACTTTTTTTTTTTTTTGGGGTGTTTAGTTAAATTAACAAACCTAGGGGATTTAAAATAATTAAATAAAATAGAATAAGATTTTCAGAATAGGGAAACAAATGTGTATTTTGGATAGGATATGGATAGGGGGTTTTTTTCTTGTAGGTGCTCGGCCTCCTAACACACATCCTACACCAAGCCCTTGCGCTACTTCTTTTAATTTTCTGCATCCTTTTTAAATTTTGATTTTCTGTATTGATTTTGGCTTCATTATCTTTATCACATCTATTTTCACCCATTCATTTTGATATATCCTTTATCCCACTACACTCCATCAAAAGAGTAATGCTGATTAAACCCGGATTAGTTTGATAACTTTTATGAAAATTTTGTTATTTAGTTCGTTAAAAGTGTAAAAGAGCTTTCTAATCATAAATTATCAAAAAGAGCTCTAATATATGAGATGATGAAATCAAATTTATAAAATTGTACCAAGATATTTTGAAGTTTTAATATTATAAATAACTAAAAAAGAGCTTATTTAATATGGAAATGGAACCAAATAATTATAAATAAAAAATGTTGATAATTGTTAAAAAAAAATTAGCTAAATAACTCCAAGTAAACAGGCTCAGATAACATGTATAATTATATAAAAAAGTATTTGAAATCAATCACACTGTAAACACATAATTGACATTTTTTTTTCCCTTCGGAAGAATCATCACGATTATCTGAGAGTGTGCGTGCCGAAAAAATGACTTGTGTAATTCTGCTGAATGAGAGGTTTCCCAAAAAGAGATTCGCTTATATCAGAAGATTCATGTTGAGTCACCCCTCCAATACATAAAATCAATACTAAAACAAGAATAATGTAAATTGACGAGGAAAATAGTATTTAGTGTGTGTTTCTACTATTTCTTTCTTAACATTGTTGGTCCCCTTTTGCGGATTTATATAGTCATTGCCCTTTGAACGTGAAGAAGATATTTATTTATTTTTTGGGTAAGTACGAAGAAGAAGTAGAAGAAGAAGAAGAAGATATTTAGGGTTTGCAGTGTTGTCACTTTGGTGTCATTGTGGTGCTTGAGAACCGTGTAGTGTAAAATGGAACACTAATTCTCATCAATTGGTCCACCTATTATTAATAATTGAAGGCAAGCATACTTAACTCAATTGTGTACATATATGACTTTATAGCGCACAATTTGATTCATTTAGTCAATTATTTTTTGTGACACTTAGGCCTGCAATCGAACTGAATACGAATGAACACTCCCGTTCGAAACTCATTCGATAAGCATGAAGGAGTGTCTGAATTCGTGTTCGAACTCGAACGAACACAGAATGAATGTTCGAGTTCGTTCGATTAACAAAACGATCAGTTCATGATCGTTCGACTAACTCATAAATACATGTTCGAATAACTCGTTCGATAACTTGTAAATACCTATTCTTCGAATAACTTGTTCGAATACTTGTTCAAATAAAAAATATACACCAACTTTCCAATTCATGCTCTAAAAAACAAATATACAACAATTTATAATTCATACCCATTTAATTCAGCATTTGAAAATAAACCAACTCTCTATCTATATTTATATTTTAAATAAATCAATAAAAACTCAATAAATTAAAATAACTAGCCATCATAAATAATAAAACTTCAAAATAAATTTAACAAAACAATAAATCGTTCAAAACAAATTTGGTTTCATATCAAACATGACACAAACAAAAGGAATTTGCATTTTGCATAGACATTATACAGCACAACCAAAAGGATTCCAACAAAAGTGAACATGCCACTATATAGTATATAGTGTGAACCTACAAAAGAAAAAAAAATAGAAAAAAATTAGTAATAATAGACTAATTTTAAATATGGCTACAGTTAAAAAAGTAATCATGTATCAATATACTTGATTCAATCGATGGGAAGATCAATCTCCAATTGCTCCTTTGTCTAAAATACACAAAGGAAAAAAAAATTAAGTTAGAATAAACATCAAACCATTAAAATAATTAAATACTTATATAACTTAAAAACATGGATCTTACTTTGCTCTTTTTCTTTACTCCATGGAGATTGCAACACCAATCTCCACCACAAAGTAGCACTTCTATAGTTGTCGGAGACAATGATGATTGACAAGGGTCAATAACTCTGCCACCAACACTAAAAGTCGCCTCCGAAGCCACCGTGGTTATAAGAATGGCTAGTATATCACGAGCTATCCTAGATATACATAATGTGTAATTATGTATATACAAAATTATTATCATTCATATATTAATCATAGGTTAAATATGTTAAATATGTTATTAAATTATCAAAATTATAGGTTATTATATATATATTATCATTATTGTCTACATATATATTTTGTATCAACACCTATAAATTCATAGTGGTATGAGGGTTTATTGTAATAAATGATCAGTATAAATGTGTGATTAATTTAGGTTTAATTAAGCTATTATATTATTAAATTTGTCATGCTATATATCACTTGATTATACAATATGTTATGTTCATAAATTTGTCATATTATATTTAATTAAGCTATTATATTATTAAATTTGTCATGTTATATAACACTTTATTATACAATATGTTATGTTCATCAATTTACCATACTATATTTAACTAAACTATTATATTATTAAATTTATTATGCTATACATCACTTGATTATACAATATATTATGTTTATCAATTTACCATATTATATTTATTATTTATTAATTGAAATGCTATCTTATAATATTTAATTATTGATTACATTTGGAAAAATATGAAGCTATTATGTTATTGGATTTACTATATTATATATCAGTTGATTATAGAATCTATTATGTTATTAAATTTATCATGCTATGTATCATAATAATTTATTACTTTTTAATTAAAATGTTATATACTTATATATTTAATTATTGATGACATTTGAAAAAAAAAAAAATCCAAACATATTATATATATAAGAAAAAAAAAATCATAATATTTTATTATTGATTACCATTAAAAAAAATTCATCCAAACTAAACCAAACATAATATAAAAACGAAAAAAAATAAATATATATAAATTATAATAATGTATACCATGTTTTTCGAACATAAACGAACGAATAATTAAACAGATTGTTCGAACGGATGGATCAGTCGAATATATAATGTTCGCGAACATAATCAAACGAACATCCCATGTTCGAATTCGAATCGAACATATTATCAAACGAACATCGAACTGTTCATGAACAGTTTGTTATCGAGTTGAGTCGAACAGTTATCGAACGAACATCGAGCTGTTCGCGAACAGTGCGGTTCGTTTGCAGCCATAGTGGCACTTTAATGTAGGTACGTATACCCTTACTTATTCAATATTAAATTAAATTTAAAATTTCAAGTATCTAGAGACTTGGATTTCTTGGAGAAACCATCCTGAGAAATGAAAATTTCAACTCAGCCGCGCAATGTCTCAAATATATTTAATATTGGACAAGAAGAATGTAGTGTAAATTTATGGATGGAAATTCTAAAAATGGCCAACCTTAAATATTATAGAATTTGGAATTTATACATTCTAGAAAAGTAGAATTCAAACATAAATAAGACAAATATAAAAGTACACAAAATAATTAACCAAATTCATTGACTTGTATAGTAGCTAACTTGCTATATTAATTAATTATAAATGTTGAGTTGTACAAGGTTAAATAGGAATGAATCTATAAAATAGGAAATTAGTTTATCATAGTTTTATTGTGCTAATAATTCTAGAGTAGTGTAACAAGTATATATAGATGTATTTTGTTCATCAATAATATTAACAAACACACAAGAATTATCTCTATTTTCCTGGTTGCACAATAACTTTATAATAAATATATGGATGGGGGCTTCAATTTGTAACCAAGCTACAGTCTCCCATCTAGACTCTGCAAATGGAGAAATTATACTGATCTTAATAATAAATATTTGGATCGTGGAGTGAAGATGATGATAAATATTAAATAAAAGAAAAACTTACCGTTCAAATTCAAATTCAATGTTAAAAGAGAATTTGCAGAGAAATTTGCAAAAGCAATCATTAGAAAGAACAAAGGTAGCAGGAGCAGTAGGCCGAGACACAGATGTTCAATGGTTTTGCCAGGAAATACTTCCACTTAAGCATCTCACGAAGTAGATTTTCCCACATATCGCACCATTATCCCATAATCCTGCCCCGACCCCCGCGAATTGATTGTTTGTTGGGAACTGTGATCCATCATTCCCGAAACAAGCCGTTGCTGTTCATCAATTAAGCCACATCTTCATCAGTTTGAATAGGTGGTAACTATGCAGTTTAATTTGTAAAAATGGCACTGACGTCTGTATGTGCCGACGTCGCCATTGGAGAGACGGAGGAGCGCGGCAGATTGAAACAGCATTACCCATTTATAAAGTAGCTGACGCGAAGAAGACATCATTGCTAGCTCTGCAAAACACAGTACTTTATCTTATATGTTCATGAACAATGAGAGTGATTGATATAGATTCATATATTTAAGAAAACGAAACATAGAAATTCAATTTATTGAAATGTCAAAGCCGATTAATTTATTTAATCACGTTTCATACAGTGTCTTTTGATGCAGAATAAATAAAGGGTTATATTTGTTTGAATTTTGTTATTATTACATAATGTGATAATATTAAGCAGTTAAATAAGATTTTAAACCCCAAAAAAAAATTCTAACTAATTAAGATTTTTTTTTTTTTTTTAAATCTTGACGTAGTTGATTAGATATACAAATTGACGAGATTAAAATGTCATTCTTAAGCTCTCTCCAGTCTGTTATATTTGTCCCTGCTCTCGTCTTATTCCTTTTATCTTAGAAGAATTACAATGGAGACAAAAGGAAAAAATAAATAAACATTCTTGTGTGGTACATGTATATACACTAACTTGAATATATATTTATATATATATTTTCATAATGCTCATTAGAATTAGACAGGTATAGAAATTGCTTTTTCTATTTGAGATTGCCTCGATTAGAATCCAGTTTGTATGAGGGTTTATATACACACATATATAGTATGTATACACATTATATATAAGAATTCATTGTTAGAATAAAAGTTAAGATTTTGCTAGAAAGTATTAATACACACATATGTAATATTATGCAATGTCCTAATGTGGGTAGTTATTTTCTCAATTATAACAAAAAATTCAAATAAATTCATTTACTTACTTGATAATGCATTTATGGTTTTTTATATGTATAAGTTATCATTTTATTAATTGATGGGTTTATTTTTCTACTCATTGTCTCAAAATTAAGGTAATAATGAAGATGAAATTAGTTCATTCTTGATGTCAAGGGTTTGACACAAGAGTAGGTTATTACTACCAATAAATCTATGAACAAAAAATTATAAAATAATTTCTCTAGATTAGGATTTAATTTAGGGAGTCATGTGCTCAACAATATACTATAGGATAGATTATATGAGTTAACGACGTTTTCCCACCTAAACAAAAGCTTAATGACACTTTTCCACCCTTAGACTTTTAAAACATCACTTTAGTACCCAAAAGCACAATTTTGTTAGTAATTTTCATTGTGAGGAAGAGCAAGATGGTCAAAAGTCCGTTATAAGCGAGGGCAGAATAGTCACCAAACATTTTTCATTTGAATAAAAAATTAAAATTCCAGAAGATAGCGAACGGTGGAAGGCAGTGATTCACGACCAACGAACAGTGAGTAACCAAGTGCCAGGGTTTGAGGAGTTTTGAAGCGGAAAGATCGAAGGCTGAAAGTGTGGTAGAAGATTGGATTTTGTCCGTCGAAATCAGGCGGAATCGGCACAAAAACAATGAAACCTTAGGTGGTGGAGAGCGGCCAACGGTGTGCAATTGACGTGGGGAAGGTTGGGGGTTTGGAGATGGGGGGCTGGTGAATTGATTGGTGGTCTCAAAAGAGATTTTTGACGCCGGAATCGACGAAAAAGGACAAGATTCGTGTGAACCAACTGTATGCTTTTCTGGTCAATTTCGACGTTGGAAATCGTCCCTATCACCACCAATCGACTCCCTAGATCTTCCTTTCCAAAAGCCCCAACATTCTTGATCCCGTTTGCTCACCAATCGTCGCGATTGAAGCCTCCCCACCCTAGGGTTTTCGAGTTTTGATTGATTAATTGTGTTTGATTTGTTCGGTTTTGTGTTTGTTGGGTTGAAAGACAATTGAAGAATGTTTATAATTTGTAGTATTTGTGGTTTTTTTTTTTTTTTTTGATTTTCTAGTCCTCGGCACTCCCCAACGCCGATGGCAATTGCCTGCAATGGAAAAGGCTAAGAAGAGAAGAAAAGGAAAGGGGTTTTTTTTTTTGTAAATCATTGTGTTTCCCACCCAAACCAAAGAGAAACATAACAATTGGGTGGCAAAAGGGTATTTTAAAAGTCTAAGGGTGGAAAATGTCACTAAGCTTTTTTTTGGGTGAGAAAAAGTCATTAACTCTATATTATATTATTCAAATATTTGATGGAGCAATAATAATAGGGTCTTAATTATAAGATTTATTAATTGGGTTACCTTGTAGTATATTAGTAACCTCTAAATCAATTTTAAAATTGTTCAGAGATAGATCCAGGGACTACTACTATAGTAAATATTATGCTAGCAAAAAGAACAAATCTTTTAATTATAAAATGATTGATTTTGTGGGATCACATTTTGTGACTTTAATCTACCGTCTGGGTTTGTTGACCATCATTCTCACATGCAACAGCGTCGTGCATGGTAGGTAATTATTTGTTATTCAATCATGCTCAACCACAAGAGGTATTTTCATATATATATTGTTGATGCGAGATTTCATACAGACCAATGTGTCAATACGAAACTCCACACCAACCAATGATACTCAATTGACCTTGGGAGGAACTGAATAAGATGGGTGCGTGATTCTAAGGAATTAGCAAAGGCCACTCAATCCATGCATGACAATGATGATGATAGTAGTATGCCTTACCGGAAAATAGTGTGAGAACTGAGAGTTTTTAAAATGGTTCGGCCGAAGAATGAATAAAACATGCATCCACTGATATGTTATTCGAGTGCATTATTTTTTTGTTACAAAGAATGGGTTCTCCCCCAGTGGGTAAGGGAGGTCTCTCTCTCTTCTACACTTGGAAATGGAGTATAGACCAAAAAATTCATTCCCTCCCCCCTTCTTCTTCTTCTTCTTCTTCTTCTTCTTCTTTGGCTGTTGGCCCTATTTATATGGGGAGTTAGGAAGGTCATGATTATAGGTGCATCAGCCAGGCCATTCCATGTTGTGCAGTGGCCAGAGGCTCATATGCCCCTACGTCGTTGAGAATGATGGTGTCCCCTCTAACAATAGGTGCCTTTTCAGGTCTACTCTTAGCTTGGCTACATGGAGAGCACGTGGAGTCTACATGGTCGTGTGCTGTCGATTAGGGTAGGTAGCTCATACGTGGTAAGGTGATTTGTCTAAGTGAGAAGATATTTTCAGATGGCAGTCCCTCTTTCTTGTTTTGTCACATTTCGCACTAGCACACATATGCTCCTTCGTTGTTCATCTTCACTCTCGAGTAAGATGTTTGTTAGTGTATGCCCTAGAAACCATTCATGTTGTCGGTTTCAGAGCATTTTATCTTGTATCAATATATTATAAATAATAGAAGAAAAAGTTCTTCAATTCATATATATAAATTGATTCATTTATTCTGTTATACATTTAAAATAAAGTATGTATATGAATTGTCTAGATAATTCATTTAATCAGTAAATGGATTTATTAAAAGTTTCCCTATGGAAGAAATATCATTTGGGTAACTATATTGCATAATAGGTATACTAGATGCTTCCGAAAGATATCATGAGTTGATATAAATACGGATGACGATGATAGTCATGTCATTGGGGCAATTAGCGGTTCGTGAACTATTTTTCAAACGTGACCAAATAACGACAAATCACTTGGAAAAGCTTGTAGTCAATGATTTATCGTTTGGTTATATCAGTGCATGATGTAATTTGACTTGAGACATTGTGGTCAAATCTAATGCGGATGCATATGGTTTATATGGTGTATAAGTACAAGACTAGTCTTGTTTCATATGATAAAGCATATTTGGTCATGCATTGTTCATATGCGGAAACGAACGATGGTCAAGACGGGATCCATTAACTCGAAAATATAAGATTAGGAGTACCACTAACTCCATCCGGATCTGGGTTCTTGGACGAATGTCGAAAACCATAACCTTTGGCCAGAGTATATTATTAGTCACACGAAAGTAAATTCGTGATGTCAAGTTATGGACATATTGATCGACGATTTGGTAGAAGATCAAGTTTAGGATTTTAACGTTCCATGAATCCGTACTCGATCAAGATATATCAATAGAGGCATTTTACCTGCATGGTACATATGATCTAAAAAGGGTTCGAAGAAGTATTTCTTCATCGTAGTTTAGGGACTATGACATATTGCTAGATGTTTACCATAGTCGTTGGGCCTCCGGATAGGTTTCTGAACTCATCCAGAATCGACTCATGGCTAATCCACGGTGGACCTACATGGTCACACCAATAGCCTTATGGAGTTAGAAAATGATAAGAGAGAAATGATTATCCGAAGAGGGCTAGCACCTTCCGAGGGTAATAATAGAATTTCTATGGTAAGTGTTACATAGCAAATTATTCATGACATTTTAAAGGTTAAAATAATCAAGCAATTATTAATTGTATTTAATTAAGATATCTTAAAATGTTAAGATAAATGGTATGAACTAAAAATAACCTTTTAAGAGTTAAAGGGTAAAAAGGTAAACTTACGGGTTGTTAATGTAAATTAGTGTAGTTTACTTGGGCCCTTGAATAATATTGATTATTCAAAGGCCAAATTACTAAATGCTTGGGCTCTTTTTAAAATAAGATTGTATTAGGGCATGCAAGTGAAAAGAGGTAATTGAATATTGACCCATGTATATATATGCATTTTAGGTTAAAAAGTTCATTTTTCACTTAAGGGAAAAACACAAGCTCTCTCTCTTAGGTTCGGTCTCTCCCTCTTTCTCTCAAGGTGGTGTTTAGACTTGGGAAGGGACCAGTCCCAACCGGGTTCAGGTTTAGGCCCGATTGGGACCAGTCACTCATGGGCCTGAACCGGTCCTATGGGCTTGGAAAATTTCTTTAATAAAATTATGTTTTTTTTTGTTTTTTTTTGGGGGGTGTTATGTAATTTTTAGGGGGAGATTAGTAAATTTTTAATTAATTTTAAAAAATAATAAATTAATGATTAATTCTAATTAATAATTATTTATAAATATTGGGTGTTTTAAATTTAAACTTTCAAGAGATAATTTAATTAATTAATTAATTTTAACATAAATGTAATATTCACACATTCACTGATAAACAATTAAATAAATTTGTTTTATTAAATTATTTATTTACATCGTCAACAATATTTACATCATTCAAATATGTGTTCTTGAAGAGTTTGAGTAGTTCGAGATCTTCAGGGTGTTGCTGTAGTCTTCTCTCTACATGAGTCCAATCCCATAAACACGTTATCACTTCAATCATCTCATTGGTTAAAGAGCATCTTCTGTCTTCAACAATCCGACCACTCGTTGAGAATGCTGACTCGGATGCAATTGTTGAAACCGGTACAGATTAAATGTCACATGCCATTTGGGCTACAATGGGGAATCGACTTTGATGTTGGTTCCACCATTGAAGTATGTCAATCTCACGTTTCTCCATCTTCGTCATGTAAAACATGTCCATTTTAAGTATACTACAATATTATGCATTTCTAGCCATGGCGTTCATTGTAGCTAAAAGTATGAATTTGCGCAGCTAAATGGTTTAGCTACAAATGCAATGTTATGTAGCTTATTGTAGTTAGAAGTGGCGTAACTAAAAGTTAGTCATGTAACTTTTTGCTTACGTAGCTAACAGTTTATATTTTTTTGCTATAGATGAGATTAATATGTAACTAAAAACTTAAATGTTTTTGCCATAACAATAATAAGTCTATAGCAAAAGCTTTGCCTTTGTAGCCATGACAAATAGGTTGTATAGCTATGTTTGCATTTTAACTACACAAATATAAATTTATAACTAAAACTAGAAAATTCCTGCTGCAAAACTAATATTCATGGCAAATATATTGACATTTTAACTACGTAACCACTAAATTTGTAACTAATTAAAAAAATTATTTGCCACATATATAGTGAATTAGTAGCTAAATATTAAATTATTTGCTATAGACATATAAAAGTCATATCTATGTATGAAAAGATATTGCTATGTTCATAATGTATTAATAACTAAATATTGAAATTATTTACTATGAATACCTTTAATTTATAACTAAATATGATAATTATTCGCAATGGAACAAATAATTTATATTAAATATTTATAATTTATAATTTATTACTTCGATTAAAATTAATTGTAACAAATATTGCTATAATTAACAAATTTAATAATAATTACAAATTTATAGCAACATTTTTATATTAAATAGATAATATAACGTCTTAAGAAAAATTATAATATAAAATATAAAACATTAATAAAGTCATTTTCAACCTAATAATTGTCTAATCATAAAATCCTTCATCCTAGTAATATAAAATGTTATCAACTAATTTTTTTTACAAAATATGAATGCTTCAATGTCATAGCAACATTTCTTGCCCATTTAAGAATTTCTACCAACCTGCAATATCAAATTTAAAAAAAAAAAAAAAAGGATTAATCATATAGACTAATGTAATTATTGCATATCACTTTATTATTAATGTAAAAGAAAAATGGTTTTCATAGTATATATACAATTTTCAAAATAACTTACAATTTCATTAAAACGGATTTGGTTATTTGTTAAAGATTTTTGACCTTGAGTTATAAGCAGTATCATGAACTTCTCTTCCCATCGTCTATTCATCTTGTCCATTTGCCTTTTTTACTTCTTCAAATTTCTCATTTGCTTCCCCCTTTGCCTCTTCCATCCTTTCATTTGCTTCCTTCCTAGTTGTTTGTACTTGTTTCATACCAGCAAAACCAGCAAAGATACATATCATCATGAACTTGTTTCATATTATCATGAACTAGCCCAATGTTCCTTCATCGTACCAGCAAAACTTGACCTTGCACTTTGGTTTTCAAGATACCTATGTTTCCTCCAATTATTGTCGAACACAAGAAAGTGGAGAAACTGTGAAGTTGCTGCTGGTCCAGATAACACGCATTTCAAACTCCCTTCGTCATATCCAAAAGCTATACCTTTTTCTATCTTTTTCAATTTGCACTGTAGCATTTCTATCGCTTCTGCAATTTTCCCAGACGTCTGCCAAACAAACAAATAAATAAAATATTTAATCTTAACATGATTTTCTTTTTCAGAAGTAGTTGCATAAGAGGTTAAATCAAGAATAGTGAGATTTTATCATAGCCTTATTGATACTGCTTGATTCGGTTGGATGTCACAAGAAGTAAATTCATGCTTCTTAGCTCCATAATACCCCATAAAGCTTCGTGTCCATTTGCAAACTTAATCTTTCCACTATTCCATTTAAATTTTCAATACTCATTAAATAGGCACACTGCTCTTTCACAGTTAGGAAAAAGAAACTAATGTCTTGCCTTTACAATTTCCTGAAATCCAAACCTATAGTGAGATACTACATTACTTCAAGCCTAGTTCAGTTTCTTCATATAAAGCATGGATCCTTTGAAGTGTAGTGAAGACATCAAAATATTACTCACATATGCTTTAAGAAACCATTCAGTTGTTCTTCATCTACTTCATTCTAATCTCATATTGAATGATAAATACTTGCTTATGGATTCAAATCATCTTGGTTAGATGTAAAAGGTTACAAAACACATCAGTTTAACTTTTTTCTTTCGTTAACTTTTTTCTGTCTCATCGAGATCCTCTTTGGAGCAGATGAAAAGTGGTAAGTGTTATGAAGATCCCTTAACCTCCTCCCAAATCTGAATTATACTTTTCTGATAAATTACAGATAATAATTGATGTAAATGGAAGATTAAGGAAAAAAATATGATAGAAACCCATTCCAATAACTCAACAATTTGGGCTGGGCTATGGGTCTTTCATGGGCTCAGGTAGAACTCTTCTTGGAAAACCGGCTTGCCAAGGGAGGGTGCCCAAGCCTTTATAACCCACATGCCCACCTTTTTCCCTTTCAATGTGGGATCCTAACATTCCACCATGCTTCCTCAACCAACGTCCACGTTGGCCTCTTTACCCTCATCGGCCTCTTTACCCCTTGGGTGACTACGCAGATCCCCTTGACCTCAGGCCTCCATGCCCTTTCTCGGGGTAGCAGCCTGGGCCCAAGTCAGGCTGCCATGCGTGTGCTGTCACATAGACGCAGGATCATGCTCTGATACCAATTGATATGAACCCACTCCAATAACTCAATAATTTTGGGCTAGGCCATGGGTCTTTCATGGGCTTGGGTAAAACCCTCCTTGGAAAACCGGCTTGCCAAGGGAGGGTGCCCAAGCCTTTATAACCCACAGGGGCGGATTTAATGAATGACGAGTGGGGACCACAACCCCCACTCAATTTTTTAAAAATTTCAGATTTTCTATTTCTATTTCTATTTATTTAAATTTTATCCTTATAAATCTTTGAGATTTTGAGAACGGAATAGCCGGTCCCCACGGTAAGTTTGGATTTTGTTTTTGTAAAACCCCGTTTTTAATTCTAATATATTTATTACATATTCTTTGTGATTTTTATTTTTACACAAGAGGATTTATTAGTTTTTAAAAATTTTATTGGGAGTGAAAATGAAATGAATAAGAGCTGTTGGGTTTGCACATAATGGTTTAAATCCTGAACAAATTGGTGAAGCATGTAATCTATTTAAGGGTGAAAATCAAGTCAAGCCACTTAAACTATACTTGATGTTGGCTTAAACTCGACTCCGCATTAGTCAAGTCGAGTTCGAGTAGTTAATCGAGTAAAACTCGACTCAATATATTTGCGAGTATTTCCAAGCTCGATGGTGAAGTTGACAGTTTTTAAAGTAATAGGGGTCATATGTAATTTAAAAGTTATAAAATTTGCAAATCCACCCCTGTTAGCTGAGCTTGAAATCAAGTTCGAACTTGAACTCGACTAAAACTCGAAAAAAGCTCTATATTATACGAACTTGAATTCGAACTCGATTTCCAATTTCAAGTACCAAGTTCGAGTTTGAACTTGATTTCTCATGTTCGATCAGGCTTGAACTCGAACTTGAACTCGGTACTATAGAGATTGAGTTGAGTTCAATTTACCAAATACTCGACTTGATTCGATTTCACCCCTAAATCTATTAGATGTAATCTACTCCTTTGATTTTGCATTTAGCTTGCATATGATGAAAAGTATATTGGCAATTACTAATGAGTTGCCACAAGCATTGCAGAGAAAACATCAAGACATTGTAAATTCTATGGCCCTAGTCAAAATCTCCAAAACAACGGTTACAATTGTTGAGAGATAAAGGATGGAAATCTTTGTTGAGTGAAATTTCTTCATTTTGCCAAAAACATGATATTGTCATTTTGAATATGAATGATATGTTTGCAATTCGAAGGCAATCACGACGAAGAGTTGAGCACATGAAAAATTTGCATCATTATCGAGTTGAATTGTTTTATACAGTGATAGATATGCAACTTCAAGAACTTAACACTCGTTTCACTAAGGTTAGTACTGACCTGCTTCTTTGTATGACATGTTTAGATCCAAGTATTTCATTCTCTACTTTTGACAAGCATAAGTTGATCCATTTTGCCCAGGTTTATCCAACTGATTTTTCTGCACTTGAGTTTATGGTATTTGAGAACCATACTAGGACTTATGTTATTGACAGACGTTCTTGTGATGAATTTTGCTGAGTTAGAAGGAATTGATGATTTGGCTAAGATTTTAGTTCAGTTTAAAAAAGACATTTTGTATCCGTTGGTGTTAGGGCTGTTCAACGAGGCGAGCCGCTAGGGAGCTAACTCGACTCGGCTCACTAACGGCTCGCCTCGTCTGGAATCGAGCCGACTCAGCTCGATTCGTGAGAGAGCACTAGCCGAGTTCGAGCCTGCCTCGACTCGACTCGACTCGGCTCGGCTCGTTAGGCTCGCCAGCCAAGTGAGGCTCGAATTATTAGAGGCGTTTTAAGAGTTTTATTAAGTATAAGGGATTAAACTAAAATTTTTAAAACAAAAAGTTTGAAAAAAAAAACAAAGCACACCCCATGTTAAAATCCCTAAAAACGCTACTAAAATCCTTTCCCCTAAAACCAAACTAAACCAAAACATTTTAGGCAGTTGGCATCAGATTTGGTAGAGAGTGCAGGGAAACAAGGAGAAAAAAGAAGGAAAGAAATCAGAGTTGGTGGAGACTGGAGAGTGCCGAGGAAACAAAGAGAAAGAATGAAAGAAAGAAAGAGAAAATAAGAAAAAAGGAGAAGGAAGGAAAGAAAGAAAGGAGAAAGCAGCGCCATTAGAGAGAGAGAAAATAAGAAAGCAAAGAGTAATAACTAATAAGTAACAAAAGAGAAGAGGAAGAGAATACCAGAGTTGTGGAGACTGGAGAGAGAGGGAAACAGGGAGAAAAGGAAAAAAAAAAAACAAAAAGAGAGAGAAACGTGAGCCATTGCCATTAGAGTCTGGAGAGAGAAAAGAAGGCACATCAATAATAAATTAGAGAGGAAAGAAGTGAAAGAGAGACTAATAAATGAGAGAGAGAGAAAAGAAAGAGTAATAAATGAGGAAGGAGAAAAGCTGCGCGCCTGCGTAGAATTTAAAAAAAAAAATTACATGTTATTTACTTGGTTCGCTAGCCGGCTCGCAAGCCACTCGATTTTATTTTTTTTTATTTACGAGTCGAGCTGAGTCAAGAAATTAAAGGCTCGGCTCGACTCGAACTCGGCTCGAATCCTTTTTCTTTTACGAGCCGAGCTCGTTAAGCTAAAAACTCGGCTCGGCTCAACTCATTAACAGCCCTAGTTGGTGTATAAGCTTGTGAAACTTGCATTGGTTCTATTAGTTGCGACTGTGATCGTTGAAAAGACTTTTTCTGCAATGAATCTTGTGAAAAATTGGTTACACAATCAAATGGGAAATCAATAGATGAATGATTGCTTGGTCACCTATATTGAGAAAGATGTATTTGATACAGTTGATGATGAGATAATTATCTAATGTTTTCAGAATATGAAAACTCGTTGAGGACAATTGTAGATAAATTGTTTTATTTTTACAAAAATGTGTTTTTGGAAGATATTTATTTGTATTTTGTAACTTTTTTTTTTTTTTTTTTTTTGCCCCCATAAAGTGAAATTCCTGGATCCGCCACTGATAACTCACATGCCAACCTTTTTCCCTTTCAATGTGGGATCCTAACAAAATCTTATCAAACATGACACAGATATGCCTCAATTCAAAAGCACTCAGATTTACCCAACCTCCACTAGTAGTCTTATACTTCCAGCAGCAACTACTTAAATCAGACAAATGAAAGAAAAGTGCTAGTAAAATGTAAAGAAATTAGGGGAAGAGAATGATAGTTTACTTTGTAAAGTTCAATAAGAACATTGTCAAGAGACTCCTGAGAATCATAAGGGCAAAGATGACAAAAAGATTTGATCGCCTCAATTGCCTCATCCAATCCATTCAACTGTTTCATCACAACTGCCATGTCTTTCAAAGCACTATCAACTCGGTCCCCAGCTTTTATAGCAGCCCAGAACATTGAAACTGCCCTGCTTGGATCTTTGTCTACCAACCACATTTAAAGAATTGCAAATAAGAAAGAGAATAAAAGAACAACATAAACACAAGAAGTCTTTCGCTGAAGAACTCTAAAGCAATTGATCTCACAAAATTATACAGTGGATACTCTTGAACATTTAGTCTATCAGTAATGATTTCACCTAAAATTTCTACCAAAAAACACATAGGTCTTTTTATTTGGAAAATATTCAGCTCAGTAAATCATGCAACATATTTCATCCACTATAAAAACCTGTTCTCTATACAAGAAAAATTGCAGAAGACATAAAACTTCACTATTCATTTATTTTTATTTTCTTTCAATTGTCCCTTAAATCAAAGAAAGAGTGAATTAATATGGGCAACCCTCCTATACAAAACCTACTTGTAGATGAAATTCAAAGATTTTTCTATAATCAATAGGATACAGTGTTTTTGAAAAACAGTAATCACACAAAATTAAGTATTCTTTTAATATAATTCAAGAAACAAATTGTTCATCACAAAATTACTCAAATCACCGAGGCAAGAATTATAACCAAAGAATTAGAAACTGCTCGAAAACACAATAATCATAGAAATATAAAATAACTCTCTCTAATTTGTTCTAGCACTAAGAAATTCAATACTCCTTCAGTCAATATATAATTCAACCAGTTCTATAGCCCTCTACTTTTCTATCCAAAACTATATATTTCCACAGCCAAAAAATAAATAAAAGTACATTATTAACTTTGACTTGTTAAAAGTTATCAAAATCCCATAATCTACTGGTTCAATTATCGAAGGAATTTTATTCTCTTGAGTTCGTTCTAACACTAAAAAGATAAATAAACACCCAAAAAATGTATTAAAGATTCAAACTAATAACTTCTAAATCATAACCATCAAAACTCTCTCTCAGAGGCATTTCATCAAACACATAACAAGTTCTCTGCAAACTTCCAAAAATTAACGCAATTTAATCACCCAGCTTCCAATTTCCAAATATCTAGCAAAGTCAACATAAACCCACGAAGAATTTGTAACTAAGAAGCAACTAAAGAGAGAGTAAAAAAAAAAGAAATTTTTAGATTTGGAAAAAATGCATACCTATACAATAGACGAAATTGGGTTCTTTTCTGAGTTTCTTGTCTTTAAATGAAGATGGGTGAGAATTCGAATGTGAATCTAAGGTGCGAAAGCAACTACTTGTGTAGAGTGTAACGAAAAGATGGCTGTAAGGTTTATGACGACAAAGAGAAATTTAATTCGATTTTAAGTGGTGCATTTGTAATTTGAATTACAAATTTGGGTGTCAAGAAGCTCGATGGAAATTCTTCCAAAAGTTTTAGTAGTTGCTCCTTGCTTTTTATTCCGTCGTGTTTGTGGTAAATTAAAAACTTAAAAAAAATAAATAAATAAATAACCAACGCAATATGAAAATTAAGGAGGGATAAAAAAAAAATAGAAAATAATACAGTCACTGACGATAATGCACCGAATGACGTGATAAAATCCTGACCGTTGATTAATTTTAACTTAATATTAATCAACGGTCAAGATTTTACCACATCGTTCGGTACACAAATTCGGTGCACAAATTCGATGCACTACCTTTGGTGGCTGTAGCATTACTCTAAAAAAATATAATCACTTTTATATTTTAGGGAAAAACATAGGCTTTATACTATTTAAAGTATAAATATGATTTTTAATTGAAAGGACTTAACCTAATTAAATAATAATAAGGTCTATGGGCTAATTAAGTAATAATAAAGTCCACCATAACTAAGGTTAAACAAATTATCTTATTAATTAATCTTATAATTAGTAATGTATATAAATTATGTATTAAATTATTCACACTTAAAAGATAACTTACATAAATTATGATGCATAAAATTAAATTCTACATATTTAAGATAAATAATTTGAATTATAAATGATGAATAAAATAAATAATCTTTACATAGTAGGGTTGTTAAATAAGCTAACCATAGTCTCACGTGATTCACGAAGTTTAATTTTTATAAGCAAATTTATATTCTTATTATAAACAATACGAAAAGATATTGTGAATTAAATCACGAGTTGTTTGAATTAATTGCAATTGATATCTTAAGAATGATTTATTAAACAATTTATTAAATCATAAGGAGACGAGAGTCACTTAAATCCTACCATTGCTAAGCTTCGTAATGAATTATTTATTTCTTGTTCATAGAATGAACTTGCAAATTGATCTCCAACTTATTGATTACTGACATGGAACGTTTAGCAGATGAGTAGAGCGGGCTGAGCATTAGACACTCAAACAAATAGCCAAACGGATAGCAATATTTTGTTTTCATTATTTCATATATCTACTTTTTCTTTTTTTATTATTGTTAATGTGTGGTTATAATAAGTTATTAATAAGTTGAAGAAACATTTGTATAGGTTCTTAGGGAAATTGAAGCATTATGTTCGTAATAAAAGTCGACCAGAAGTTTCGATTGCAGAAGGGTACATTGTGAAAGAAATTCTAATATTTTGCTCGACATATTTAAATTGTATTGAAACTAAGCTTGATATGTGGGAAGAGTTATTTTAAGTTAGCTATTGGTTGAAGGTTATAATTTACTATTGACCTTAGCTGTGTGATTAACACTATGTTTGAGTATAACTATTTAATTCATAAGTAATAAAAATATAATTACTCATGGGATAAATTAGAATATCTATAGCTGCATACTATAAGGATTGTAGCAAATTAATTTTCACATTCTTTATTTTGCTATAAATTCAAATAATTTATAGCTAATGCCCACATATTATCTATATATTTAAACTAGTAGCTAATAATGATACTATAATATTGTTACCACTATGAAAATAAAATTTGTATAGCTAAATACCTTAATTAGCTACAAATTTCAATATTTTATAGCTAATTTACAAATAATAGCTATATAGTTAAACTCGTAGCTAATAATGATACTATATGTCATGTAAATAAAATGTTTATAACTAAATTCATTAATTAGCTACAATGTTTTATCAAATTGTAGCTAAATGACTAGTTATTGCCACGATTTTAATAAGTTAAAGCAAGAGATGAATATTAGCTTCGAGAGAGGAAATCTTTTCACTAAAATTATTTTAATTAGCAATAAATATTGACTTTTGTAGCTGTATATATGTATTTGCTACAGTTTTCCTTTCTGTAGCTAATTTTCGTAGCTATATGTCTATAATGTTGTAGTGGTAGCGATTCAACTCATTTGGTCCATGTATGTATGAGATGGAGTTGCTACTTTTGCCATGTTCCATATACGTCTACATGCTCGATCCTTGATAGATGTCTTCATGATTAGGGTCTTACTGGTCGTCTCTGTTGGACGTTCTACTTCCATTGTACCTGCTCTGATATAAAGAAAAAAGGCTTTCCAATTTTTGCTTAAAGTTAATCAAATAAGATGTATAATCATGTCTTAAATGCTGGCCTATCTTAGTAATTATACAATTAACTACGTGTAATTTAACCTTACGATCTACAACAAGGCCTAATCCATATAAGAATGGAATATCTAACCAATATTTCTCGTATTTTTTTTTTTCCATCTTTGAAACAATTTCCATTAAGACGTTATTATATCTATATTTAGCAAAAGTTTTAGAAATTTGAAGTAAAATATCTAACGCTAAATTAGTAGTAGGGTAATAAATACCACTTAATGTATTAGTTGATTCATAACAAACTTTAAGAAATGAATAAAAAGGTTCGTAAACCATCCAATCATCATAGCTAACAACTTCTTGCGAACGGTTCTTCCAGTTGATGAAATCTGTGATTTGTCTTGCAGTTGGCAAAACTTTTTTCAACATCAAATAGGTGGAGTTCCAACGGATAGACATGTCCATGCATAACTTCAAAAATCAAACTGATGGATCCTCTTGCTTACAATATTTGACGTACTCCTGCCATCTTTTGTTGCTACCGCCGATGATGAATCCGATAGCTTCGTGCACCCTCTCAATCTTCGAATTTATAGCTTCTAAACCTGCTTTAACAATCAAATTGATGATGTGGCAAGCACATCTCTAGTGAAAAAATTTGCCTTCACCACACGGATCCAATCTCTTTTCAAATAAAGAGATAGCCGCAGTGTTAACAACTGCATTATCTAGCGTCAACGCTACAACTCTATCAGTTAATACATATTCTTGCAAAACTTCAATAATTGTAAAATAAATACTGTCAGTATTATGTGCATTATATAATGGTCTAAAAGCTATCAATTTTTGTTGTAAACCCCAATTATGATCTAAGTAATGTATTTTGACAGTTAAAAAATATGTTTTTGATCTACGAGCCCATATGTCAGAAGTAAGTGCAATAGATATATTCCTGAAATTTTGAAATTCGTTTTTAAGTTGAATATTTATGGCTTTGTTTGGTTCAAGATTGGGAATACTACTCTTAGTATTCCCAAAAAAGTTAAACAGTAAAATACCCAAAAACTCTCATTTTTGGGAATACTATTTTCAATATTATTCAATTTTTTTTAAACCCTCTAAATTTATTAATTTAATTAAATACCCCTAAATATTTTTTTAAAAATTACAAAAACACCCCAACAATCCACATTTACCAGATTCCGGCCACCACCGCCGGAAAATGGCTGGAATCTGGTAGGATGGCGCACTACCGGCTGAATCTGGCCGGTAGTGCATCGATCTAACCTTTTTCGGCCAGATCTAAGGCCAAAGATCTGGCCGTTGATGGCTAGATCTTTGGCCATAACAGTCGGTCACGACGGCCAACAAACGGTCGTCGTTGACCATCAATGACGACCGTTTGTTGGCCGTCGTTGAGAGCAAGTACGGCCAAATCTAGCCATAGATCTGGCCTTTGCCGGCCAGATCCACTGTGGATCTGGCCGGAAAAGGCCATATCGGCACATGGCAAGGCAAGATCCGATCGGTCATGCGCCCAGTAAGCTACGTCACCGGCCACCTCCAGAATGGTGGTGGAGGAGGTGAGGCTATTTGAGGGATTTGGGAGGGTAAACCCAGGGGAGGGGGTATTTTTGTTAACTTTTAATGTTTTATTATAGGGGGTATTTTGTAAAAAAACAAACATAAAGGGTATTTTATTAATTTATAAATTCTACATCATAATACCCGTCCAATTCAATTTTTTTTTAACTTTTTTCAAAAAACTTTTCCCAAAACCCCTAAATTTTGAACCAAACGAAGCCTATTTTGTTATAAAGTTTTAGTATGTCCCTTCTACTTGTACCTCTACTAATAGGGGAATATGCTGGAAAAAAATGCAGTATTTTCAGATAAAGAAAAGGGAGAGTCCATAGCAACTATGTATCTTACTATTTCCTCTCATGCTTGGAGTGCATTGTATTGCCATGTTGATAGAGTTGAGGATTGTGGATTAAAATTAAGCAAGTTTGAATTTTCTTACCAGGTTCAGTTGAAGATGAACCGAATAGATGCATTATTTGGGGGTGCTTCTTTTCCAAGTGTCGCCGCAACGTCGAAGTCCCGTTCTCAGCGCTGATAATGGTTCCACATAAATTACATACCCTGTACGATTCTTCCCCATCCGCATTTGTCTTTGCCCATTTTGATTTAGTGAAGTATCGCCATACCTCGGACACGACCCTCGTTGACGATCGGGGGAGGGGGTTGGGTCGTGGAGTCGCTCACTTATGTTTAGCTGCACCCATACTCGGCCGAATGTAGTTGTTGAATTGCAGTTGCTGCCTCTGGAAATGGTGAAAATGGATTGAACCCTTCCATTTCTTCGGTGGATGGAACGTAAAACTCATTTGGGGATGATCCTCTGAATGCATAATTTTGGGAATCCTTTATGAATTTATGATAAAATAATAAATAATTAAAATGAAAAAAAATTGAATAATAATACTGTAATACCCAAGATGTCAAAGTTATGTTCCAAACTCAAAATAGTCCTTTAGATGTTAATTTTATGTTAAAAAGCATAAAACATAACTAAGGGCAAAATAGTCGATTCATTTGGAACTGTATGAATCAATTATCCATAAAAAGGCATTAGGGGCGAAATAGTCATTTTGCCTATGAATAAGCATTGAAAAAGTCAAGGATGAGTAGGCTTCATTGCATTTAATGGCATTAATTAAGTAATAATTATGTCTAGTTTGAAATGACCAAAATGCCCTTATATGAAGAATTAAGGACTTATGAGTTATACAATTAAAATAATTGGGCCAATTGCATAATTTTGGAAAATAAATGAAATATTTTCCTATAAATGAGATGAAATTCGTTCAAGCCAAGGGAGAGAGCCTTTCTTCAACATTTCTTTCATTTTCTCTCAAATCTTCCATGAAACAAGCTTTCTTTCTCTAAGTTTTAAAGGAGTTTTGCTTAATTTTTCAAGGAGAACAAGATAGGAGCCTTGGATCTTCAATTTGAAGGGTTTAAGGTAAGGATTAAAAACTTTAGTTTTGATGTAATTTGAAGATTTGAAGTAGATGTTAAGGTATAATGTTATATATGTAGGATTAAGGTGTAAAAGAAGTCAAAGGCAAAGGATTTGTTGGAGGAATTCTTTAAAAAGGTAAGGAAGAACCTCCCATGACTTTAGAGTTTATGCTAGGGTTTGTAGATTTTTATGAAACCTTAAATTAAGGTTTTAAGGCATAGAATTAGTTGATGGCAAGTGTAGTTGAACTCATTTATTTTACTTATTGCCTTGAATTCATCGTACATGAAGTTATTACTATTTATGTTTTATGAGTTGTTATGTTTGATTGAAGAAAATGAAGTGTGGATGCTAATTATGGCAAGACTTGTAGTATGGGAGGCCACATGGTGTTGAATGGTTGCTATTAGAAGTGTTGAGGTGTTGTTTGCACTAGCTTACAATGTTATAACAATAATGGATGATTATGGGAATGAGATTTTACACTTCCTTTAAGATGTTAAAGACTATTAAGGGGAGGTTTATTTGATCCATAAGTTGACCTATTGGTTAATTGTCAATAGGAATTGATGTGGCATAGTTAATATGAAAATTCGGATTTTTTAAGCTTAGGGGTTATGTTAAACCTGCTTCAGTATTTCGACCATAACTTGAGTTATAAAAATCGAAATGAGATGATTCTTAAAGCAATAGAAAGCTAAGACACAGACCTATAACTTTTATGTTTATTTCAAGAGCCAATTTGTAACAACTGCTGTAAACTAGTAAAATGCTTGTATAATAATAATAGAAAATAGGCCCAAAACTTTTCTTTTTATTATATGTAATAAGTCTTTTATACACAAAGAGCATTATTTACAAAATGCCATTTAAAAAGACAAAAACAGGGGAAACAGTGTAGCTATTGCTCCTCGCTTGCCGACACCCCTCTGACTGCATCATCACCTAGATCCTGCATCCACAAAGGAAAATGACGGGGTGAGCACAAAATAATGCTCAGTAAGTAAACCCTCTATTTGTTTATCCCCGTAACTATTTGTCTTAATTCCTTCCTCACACTTTTTTACTAACGTCATGGCCTCATCTTACTGGAGGTATGGCCGGATGGCGTTCACACAGCACCAGCTCACTCTTCATGACTGTCGGGTGGAGTTCACACAGCACCAACCCACTCTTAATGACTATCGAGTGGGGATCACAAAGCACCTACCCGGTTTTCATAACTATCGGGTGGAGACCGCAAAGCACCTACCCGTTTCTCATGACTTTTGGGTGACGATCACAAAGCATCAACCCGTTTCTAATAACTATCGGGTGACGATCACAAAGCATCAACCCGTTTCTAATAACTATCGGGTGACGATCACAAAGCATCAACCCGTTTCTAATACTCTTCTCATTCACTCTACTATAGCACTTCTCATTCTCTCTACCCTTAGAGTAGTTGCATTCACAAAGTTTTCTACTCATAGAGCAAGTGCATACACAAAGTTTTCTACTCTTTCTTAAGTCACTTCTCAATGCACAATTAATGCATATGGATGGTTCATCTCCACTAATGCACTTATGAAATGCCAACATGCAATGTTGCAAGAATTAAGGTTCACTACTCATACTCAAACCTCTATTAGGCATTTCATCAAACAACTCAAGTGCATAACAAGACTCTGTTATAACAATAATTCTATGTCTTTCTCTAACCATCCAAAATGGGAGAAAACTCCCTCACATAGCCATAAATCCTGCCATAGAATAACACTTCCAAAAAGGATTTCTCAATATCCTTCAATTCCATCTCAAACTGCATTCCCAACCCACATCTCACTTCTCATAATTGAAGTGTATGAACAACCACAAAGCAATAATTATCTCCATTTAAATCTTAATAACATAGCATATCACATGTATAGACATACATACATAATTGCTATTTACTCTCTATTCAAGAAAGTTCTCAAATCTCTACTTGGGTTGGGATTTACTTACCTTGTGATGGAGAGATCTCACTAGCACTTCCTTTCTCTTGGTTGCTTGACTTTTCTCTACCCTTAAACAATTAAACAATTCAACCAAAAGACCTCAATATTCAAATATACACAAAATCTCACAAAACTTCACATCCAAAGCAAGAATCCTTACCTTAGGATGCCTTAGATTGAGTTTCTACCCCAAATCACTCCAAAAGCTCTCTAAAAATCCTTGTACAAATGAAAGAGAAATTGAGAGGAAGTAAGAAAGGAGAGTGGCAGTGGAGAAGAAGAATGAAGGGTTTGCAATGACTTAATTCCTTTTAATACAATTTATGCACAAGCATTCCCATTTTGCCCTTACTCTTCCTTGGGAATTCCATCTATATCCTTTGATTCATTACAAACACACCCCCATATTAACATATTCTCCATGAAAATTCCTTACATTTAACTCCCCACTTTTCGTACTAATTAGGGGTAGAATGGTCAAATTGCCCTTAGGGAAGAAAATATCTAAAACTTAACAAACATTTTGGTCGGCACGTCGCTGCGGCGAAGAAGCTTTTGTCGCCACGGCGAAGCTGTCCAACAGCTTCCCCGTGGGTTTCAACACCTCTTGGCCGCGGCGAAGATTCTTCGCCCGTGAAGCCTCGGAACACTAAACTCCTTCTATTTTCAACCAATTTCAAGGCAAGTATTCAACATACCACTCAATCAAAGGCCAACCAAACAATAATACTAATAAACCGGCTCAAATAAGAGCAAAAGAAGAAACATTAGCTAAGTACCTCAAGTGGGGCATTACACAATTTGTTTTAGAAATGGATGGAAAATGGCCTGAAATAGAAACTGGTTATTAAAGTTTAAGATTTAACATGATCAATTCTTATGATTATGAATTGATTATTAATGTATTATTGTAATTATGCCATGTACTAAGGTTTACCCATTAGTTAGATGATCTTTGAAAGATATACATGGTCATGATGTCAATGCATGATTAATGTTATGAAATGGCATGAAGATGCAATGTAATACATTTTTTAAGATGATGTATGTGAGCAAGAGATAATGTAAATGGATTGATAATCCATAGATGAATTAAAAGTATTAAGCTCACCAAAATATGTATTTACATGTCATAAGATGTTAGAGATGCATATAGACATGATGGAAAACGCGTAAGCATATCCTCGTATACCGGTTGAGGAAAGATGAATATATGCTTTAGATGTTAAATAACGTGTAAGCATGCCTCCCGATGATATGAGCTCTAGATGAATTTGAGGCTAGATGATATGAAGTGCTTAAGACGCTAAGAAAAGTCCGATCGGCTAGACGTTAAATGCTTCATATGCATTTAGTTGCACTACACGAGTTATGATGTTATTTATATCATGAGATGATTTATACTCATGTTAGATGATATTTAGATGTTATATCATGACATGTAATGTGCGTGTACTATGTTTACATACTTATTTGTATGTGTATGCATCTAGGGATAAAATGATGAAAGACATATGAAATAGAAAGGAAAAAAAAAAAAAAATTGGGTAAGTATCCCTAGATGTAAAAGATAAGTGATGTGTTAATAAATATGTTTAAATAAAGGTCAAATAACACATTTAGAATGAAATGGATCATTCCTTACTGAGCGATTAACACTCACCCTTTTATTGTTGATTGCTTTACAGGTAGACTAGAAGCGAAGGATGCTAGAGACAACGGGGCTACACGTGAGGGGAGATAATATATTGTCATCTCGATGTTTTTATCTTGATGTAAATAATGTAAATGATAAATATTTGTGAAACACCTTTTGGAATATTCCACCCTATAAGTATGTTTCGATTGTGTATTTTACGGATAAATTCCTAAAGTTTTGAAATTATATGTTTGGATCCTACATGATATTTTATATGCATGTTTTGGATATTATTATTATTATCCTTACACGGATTGTTTTTTCTAAACAACTCGTTCTCCAAACATGTATCCTCGGGATTCTCATTGAGGGATATTCAGAGGATACTTGACTAGAGGGGGGTTTTACAAATATAAATAAGAGATGATATTGAAAAACTGAAAAAACTGAAAAAATTGAATAATATAAATAAATAAATAAATTATATGAATAAATTATAAATATAAATTAAATTGAAGAGAATATGAATGACAACTGGATTGGAGTAGAGAGATTGAGTGAATAAGAGATTGTGAATGTTAGGAAACGACCCGTTAACGCAGCAGAAAAACAAAACGATAATAACAATGATCGTTCCCATTGAGCCAAGATCAAAGGTACAATTTTTATTTTTTTTTACAGTTTATATAAATACAAGAATCTGCAAAAATTAAACATGAGTTTAGAAAAACATACGCACATTTGGAGGCTCCTCCAACTTTGGCTATGAACGTTTTTGCTACCGATCCAAGTGTAGGATCGAACCCACATAGTCCACACGAAGACAATCACAAGGAACTAATGAGAGATTTGCCAGATCCTCCTTAGCCTTAAGAATCAAGAAGAAGAAAAATCAAAGGATTGATTTTAGGGAAAAATGAATCTGCTATGGGAGAGGAAATGGGGCTGCTGTGTGTGTGGTTTTCAAAGAGAAAAATTCCGTCTATTTAATTAACACACACCTTTTCTTTTATAGTAAATTAAGTTGCCCTATTCCTATATGGAATAGGCTTGGGCTCTAACCCAAATACCCCATGTTACCAAACACTCCCAATTTGATATTTTTATTTGCCATCATTATTTCAATTAAAATCAATTAATATATATTTAATATATATTAACATTTAACAATAATGATAATATATTTAAATATGTGCGAACGCATATTTAAAAGTAATTTCACTTATTTAATTTGTCTAACAAATTAAATAAAGGCTACGACCTCAGCAAATTTAATTGCACTGTGAAATTACCAAAATACCCTTTCACCTAAAAAGACGAAAACACCCTTCTTTCTTCCTGAGTCTTAAATTATCTTCTATGTGTGTGACCCATAGGCTCCTCATCATACCGGCAGTGTATAGTATTGCGATTAACACCAATTAATCTTCTCACTAATACACAGATCAAGATTGGCCCCTAGGAAGGCATCATGGTCACCCGATAGATTCGGATTCAGCAAAGTAGCTACCTGTCAACGATATGGTTATCGTACAATTCGATCCTTTCATCATACGTTATCTCGACGAGACGAAGGCATAGAGATAGTGTCAACCTTCAGTTACTCTCAATATTATGTATTTAGTTTCTGGACCAATGACCTGTATTATAATCTGGATAGAGCAACAACTCAATCCCACTGTAGCCACAGTTTTAGTGTCATTGTCATATACTGAATTGCTCCGTGAGATAACTTCTCCCGTAGCCGGGAGTGATGAATCCTCTGTCGATCCACCATAGTCTTGATACACTCCTTGATGCAGCCAATCACCACTGTATTGACAACTCTGAATAGAACTGCGTTAGGTTAGTGTCAAACTGCACCAATCGGTGCACAAGGCACTCCGGTGATCTCAAGTCTAAGGATCACATGCACCACCATTCGTTAGAGCATTTGTTCCATAGACACTGGGGTTACCATCTATATGGAATCTTCTAGTGGGTCAGTCCAGTGAACTTGTTGCGGTGTATTCGCCTACAACAAGCACCCATGTGTTGCACCAGGTTGTCACCAAACAACCTTGACAAGTGAGATCAGTCACTGCCTTTCGACAGGGTCGTTCAACACTATGATAGCCTTACCGTATTATCTGTGCCCTTACTTTAGAATAATACTGGGGCTACGGACGTTTCTAGAATGGCCACCATATGTGCTCATAGGGTTCTCACTATCAAGATTTGAAACACTTGATACCCTCGTCATGGTTCTACCATTCTAAGGACATATATCAATACATATTGCAATAATAATGATTTACGCGATATAGAATAAAATGCCTTTTATTGATTAATGAACATTGTTACAAAAAGTCAATTCTACAATAATTGATTGGCTCTAGGGCATCTACTCAACAGTGAATTGGTGTGAAAAAAATGGAGGTGTAGGGGATTATTTATAGTGTAGGTTTGGGGGGAAAATGAAAAAAAACTTCCCCCCCTCCTTTCATGACCGTTGGCTGCCAGCGATCATAATTTTTTTTTTTTTTTTTTTGTAAAATATCAATTTAAATCCCAATATTTTTGTCAACTTCAAAATTTACAATTTGATTATTGAAGGTATAATTACAGCTTCAACTTAATTTATAGTTAGATACTATCTCAATACTAGTTAAAAGGCCCGTGAGTTGCGTGGGTTGCTTTTGAAATTGGTTTTCAACTTATTGTTTATATTTTGGATCATGTTTATTTGGTTATGAATTAGATTTTGATATTATGCTTTGTTTTTTTTTTTTTTTTTGAAATTTTGATTTATTGCTATTTGTATTTTATTTTATACATTGTCTTGATAATAGTTTTGATTGATATAATAAATTATGACTTATTTATTGTAGATACGGTGAATAAATGAATTAATAATTGTCTTGATTACATGCTTGCCATTGAAAAATCCATGAAGAGGTGGCGGAAAAATTGATGACAAGCATGTAAACAAGACATGCATGCAAGATTATAGATTATTGGATTCAAAAACCATAAATAAAGAATAAATGAACATTATACCTTCAATAATCCATAACTTTATGCCATCATTATTTTCCACCACTAAACACTTGCAACATTTGCACACTCTTCATACAAAATACACTTTAATCAAATTAAAGGATAAAACTTTTAGCATGTCAAAGCATAAACAATTTAATCAAAGTCATGGAAATGAACATGCATGATTATTTCTTAAATAAATCTTGTGAGCATACTTCATGCAACATCTCCCAAAACATTATTAATCAAAGCATGAATGAGATGACAAATTTTATGGCAAAAATTAGTCATGGCCGAACATGACAAAGAAGAAAGCCATAACAAACACATGCATGCAGTTCTCAATACATCTCATGCAATAACCATCATCCATGCATACATTATCACATTTTAACTCATCTAATCATATAAGAGTAAGATGAAAAACACATTTTCACAAAGTATGGAGATGGCCGAATCATATACATCAACTTTGATCAAAAGGAAATTTAAAGCATAAAACATGCTTATTCCGACTAACAACTCATTCAATACAACGGTATGCTTATTATCATCATTACTATCATCTAAAACACATGAGAATGACATGAAAAACAAACATTTACTCTTTATCTACGTGTGGCTGAGACATGCATGTAAAGAGTTGAGATGGAAAACTCATTTTTGAACCAAAGCACTAACATGCTAACTCAACCATGTATGATGAACATGTGAACACATGGAATAACCTGACTTTTGCTCAAAACTAATGTGCAAGGAGCTTTTAAGCTCTGATACCATTTGAAAAATCCATGAAGAGGTGGCGGAAAAATTGATGGCAAGCATGTAAACAAGACATGCATGCAAGATTATAGATTATTGGATTCAAAAACCATAAATAAAGTATAAATGAACATTATACCTTCTCCTAGTGCTTAGGTTTGATGAAGCCAAGATTCAAAGTTATGAATCCTCCACACTTTAACACCACCTTGAGAGAAAGAGGGAGAGGTCAAACCTAAGAGAGAGAGCTTGAGTTTTTTCTTTTAATGAAATATGAACTCCTTAACCTAAAATGCAACTTTTGCATTTATATATACGTGGATCAATATTTAATTACCTCTTTTCACTTGCATGCCCTAATAAAATCTTATTTTAAAAAGAGCCCAAGCATTTAGTAATTTGGCCTTTGAATAATCAATATTATTCATGGACCCATGTAAACTACACTAGTTTACATTAATAACCTATAAGTTTATCTTTTTACTCTTTAACTCTTAAAAGGTTATTTTTAGTCCATATAATTTATCTTAACGCTTTAAGATATCTTAATTAAATACAATTAGTTATTGTTTGACCATTTTAACCTTTAAAATGTCATGAATAATTTTCTATGTAACAATTACCATAGAAATCTATCATTACCCTCGGAATGTGCTAGCCCTCTTTGGATAATCATTTCTCTCTCTTATCCTTCTCTAACTTCACAAGGCTATTGGTGTGACCATGTAGGTCCACCGTGGATCAGCCATGAGCTAGTTCCGAAACCTATCCGAAGGCTGAACGACTATAATAAACATCTAGCAATGTGCCACAATCCCTAAACCACGATGAAAAAAATACTTCATCGAACCCTTTTCAAATCATATGTACCATGCAAGTAAAGCCCCTTCATTGATATATTATGATAGAGTACGGATTCATGGAACGTCAAAATCCTAAACTCGATCTTCTACCAATTTTTCAATCAATATGTCCTAAACTTGTCATCACAACTTACTTTTGTCTGACTAATAATATATTCTGGCTAGAGGTTTTGGTTTCCGACATTCATCGGTGTTTGTTCAAGAACCTAGATCCAGATGGAGTCAACCGTACTCATGATCCTATATTTTCGAGTCAATGGATCCCATCTTGACCATCGTTCGTTTTCACATATGAACAACGCATGACCAAATAGGATTTATCATACGAGACATGACTAGTCTCTTATTTATACACCATATGAACCATACGCATCCGTATCGAATTCGACCACGATGTCTCAGGTCAAAGGAATACATCATGCACAGATATAACCAAACGATAAATCATTGACTACATGTTTTTCCAAGTGATTTGTATTTATTCAGTCACGTTCGAAAAACAGTTCACCAACCGCTTATCCATACTAATGCCCCAATGACATGACTATCATCATCATCATCATCCATACTTATATCAACTCATGATATCTTTCGCAAGCATCTAGTATGCCTACTATGCAATATAGTTGCCCAAATTATATTGCTTCCACAGGGAAACTTTTGATAAATCCATTTACTGATTAAATGAATTATCTGGATAATCCATATACATACTTTATTTTAAATGAATGACAGAATAAAGGAAGCAATTTATATATATGAATTGAAGAACTCTTTCTTCTATTATTTATAATATATTGATACAAGATAAAATGCTCTAAAACCGACAACACGAATAGTTTCTAGGGCATACACTGACAAACTCCCACTTGAGACTAAATGACGAGGAAATAGTGTTTGACGTCCATAAAGCAATGAAAAATCCTACTGCATTTTATATTGAATCTTGTTTTCACTTTAACAGTTTTGGTGAGATTGTAGGTGATGACAGAGAATAAATTCTGCAGAAGGATACTTTGGAGAGATGTCTAATGGAGTCGAGCACAATGAAAGATGAAGACCCATGCTTGAGAGAAAAAGCTGCAGCATTAGAGAATGAATCTCTGACAAATAGTAATATGGAGCTAAAGGAGGATTTGCATAAAACTCCTAATGAGGCTCCTAAACTTGAACTTAAACCTCTTTCTTCACATTTAAAATATGTCTTTCTAGATAAAGATGCTTACCCTGTGATTTTTTCTACATCTTTGACAGATTTAGAGGAGAAGTCACTGCTAGACATTCTGAGGAAGCATAAGAATGCTATGGGATGGACAATTGCTGATATCAAGGGAATAAGCCCTTCCATTTGCATGCATAAGAACCTCATGGAAGAGAATTTCAAGCCAATAATACAACCACAAAGGAGATTAAATTCTGCCATGCAAGAAGTGGTACGAAAGGAAGTAGTAAAACTATTCAAAGCAGACATAATTTGTCCTATCTTTGATAGTTGGGTTAATCTTATGCAAGTAGTGCCTAAGAAAGGGAGAATTACTGTAGTGAAGAATGGAGACCGTTTGAAGCACTATGTTGGAGGACGGTTTGATCCAAACACCGCATCCATCTAGTTTCTTGAATGAAGATAGTGGAGAAAGTCAAGCTAACAACTTTAAATTAGAAATATAATTTTTTTTCTCTTGTACAATTATTTTGTTTTTGTTTGCTAAATTTTTGTTCATTTTTTTCTATTGTTTGATGCATTTTAATTTTGTTTGTTATTGTTGGAACAAGGAACAAGTTTGGGAAAAACTTAAGTCATAAAAGAAGAAGAAAGCTTTGAGCAAAATTCAACACAGGATACCTCGTGTTACGTTACACAATCGTGGCCATGTGCAGCAAAAAAAAAAAAAAAAAAAAAAAAACCTCTCTTTTTCAGGGAACTCCTGTCTTTTATTTTCCATAATTTTTTTTTGTTTTTCATGCATTGAGGACATTGCATTCTTTAAGTTTAAGGGAGTGGGCAGTTTGGTTTGTGTTGCATTGTTGATGGTCTGTTTCTTTGGTTTGGCGTGTTTGTTTTTAGGAAAAGTTTATTTTATTTGTGTGTTTTTGGTTTTTATTTTGTATTTGTTGCATGGTGGTTATTATGCTTATGCTTTTGATACAATCCCGAGCGAAACTTTGTGATATCCCAAAAAATTGCTTTTTGTGAAGAACTTTGTAATCATTTGGAGTAGTGGTAGTATCAAGTCATTGAAAGGATTTGGATATGCTCATATCTTTAGGAACGCTAAAGAGTATGCGATTTTAGATGGTTGTGAGAATTCTGGCATATTACTTGAATTTGTTGTGTAGTAGCTGAGACCTCTGTTTTAAAACCCGAACCGGCCAGGCCAGTCTAACCGGTTCGACCGAGAGTCATCTTTTACTTCGGTCCAGGTTTACATAAAACTGGAAATGTCAATAAACCCGTTTTGGACCAGTAATGGACCGACATAATAGTACAAAACTGTCGAACCGACTAGCCTGGGGTTTAAAACTGTTTGTCTAATTCAAAAAAATTCATATTCCTAAACTAATTTCAGCACCGTTTCATTATCTTCCATTTTCATCTTTAATTGTAAAGAAGAAGAAGTAAGGGGAGGGGAAGGGAAGGAAGAAGAAAGAGAAGAGGAGACACGAGAAAGAGTAAGGAAGAAGATTAGAAGAAAGAAAAGAGGAGATGAAGAGAAAGAGAAGGAAGAAGAAAGTGAAGAAAAATTACAGTAGAGGAAGAAGAAAGAGAGAAAGAGAAGAAAGAGGAAGAAGAAAGAAGAAGAAAGTGACGGGGAGTGATGGGGACAAAGAGAGAAAAAAGGAAAAAGGAAATTGATGGAGAGTGATGGCCTGATGGGGAGAGAGAAAGAAAAGTGAAAGATGGAAATGATGGGGCGAGAGAAAAAATAATTAATAATAAAACTTGAGGGTGTATTTACTTTATTTTAAACTCACAGGGGTTTATAGGTAACTTTTAGGGATGTCTTTGCTGGTTTTTAAACTTATAACAATTAATGGAATTGTTTAAAGATGGGACTGTTACATACCGGTCAGACCGACCGGTCCAATCGATTGGACCGGTCTACCCACGAACCAACCCCTTGACCAGGTCAATGAACGGTCCGGTTTTTAAAACAATGGCTGAGACTTGGCTTCACTCCATTTAAAAAAAAAAAAAAAATTGGATATGCAGTTTCCCAAACAAATTAACTGCATTTATTTGTTTGTTTTTTAATGAACTACTCTGCTATTTCGAGCTGTTTAGTAACCAGGAGTATTCATGAGCCCCATTTTTACTTTTGCGTCAAACCATGGCTTGAAGTATGAGTATGCAATGCACTTTAGGTGTTGTGACATTGTTGAGTAACCGGGGGCAACCATGTAATACTTTCTCTCTCTAGCTAATATACTCGTAAAATAATAGTAAAACTCACTAGATATATATAAGAAAATATACATGTAGATGAGTATAAAATAATGGGCCCATATCTAATTTTTCTTTATATACAAATCTTTACATAATATAATACAGTCACAAAACAACAACTCGACAGTGTTGCCAAACCCTTCCGCTTCTTGACGTTCCAAGCAACCGCATCTCACCTACTACCTGCAAAAACATTGAAAACAACGGGTGAGCACTAATTTCTCAGTAAGTAAACCCGCTATACTACTCTTCTCTCTCCATTGCTTATATTTTGAATTTCTTTCCTTACATCACACTTCTCTATTCTTCTTTGTTCTTCTCTGTTCTTTCTCAATTTCTAATTTCTCACTACTCATGATAGTAGGCATGGTATCATGCATAGGTATGATGCAAATGCACAAATGCATAGGATGTGCATTTTCTTTTTTCTTTTTTTCTATTTTCTTATTCTGTTTTCTGTTTCTTTTCTCTGTATTTCTTTCTATGCTTCCTTCCTTTCTTTCTATTTTTTTCTTTCTTTTCTATTCTTTCTTTCTTTCTATTCTTTCTTTTTTTCTATTCTTTCTTTTCTTTTCTTTTCTTTCTTTCTTGCCGATTAGACTCGGTTGAGGCATGGATTTGGAATCCTAGTTGTGTGAGTATATTCTCTAATTCTGGGTACAGTCCTCATCCACATGCACTTCTAACGAACTGTACAATTCTTCTTTCTAATTCTAAGGCCGCTCACTATAGGCGGCGTGCATGTGGGGCTATGTCACTCACGGGTTCCCCATCGCAACAACCTTTTCTTCTTTTTCTCTTTTTACACTTCTTTAAATAAAATTCAGATTTGAACTTCTTTAATATTTCTCATTTCTTTCTATTTGTTCTTTAACTTTAATGTTCATTATCGCTCTTTAATGCCCTTATGAGTATGTATGCATGTAGATGGGCTCATGCTTATTATTCTTTCTAAATTCACATGTTTGGATGCAATAATGCAATAATGCAATATGGAATGTAAACATGTCATTCTTTACAATCTACAAACTCATTTCAATATAATAAATAATCATACTCATACATGCACTTCTCTTTGACATTTCATCAAACAATTTATATGCACACATCAACTCTAATTTGGCTACACTTCTATCTCTCTTCTAAGCCACCAAAATTTGGAATAAAATACACCAAGATTAATGTCAAACCTGTCCAGGATTCACACTCCATAAATTCTATTCCAATTCTTCCATAATTCATCCAAACTCTCATCAAACATCAAGTACACAAACACTACTTTCCATGGATAAATTCTAACCATCACTCAACATCCATTCCATCAACAATTCTTCATTAATAAGCACATACATGCATAAAAAAAATTCTCTATACAATATTACTCCAATCATGACTAGGGTTGGATTTACTTACCTTAGATGTGAGCAATCCAACACTTTAGTAGTCTTCGTTGATCCAACTCTCTTTCTCTTAAATCCTATGAACACAAATCATAAGAATTCAATACTTTAAAAATTAAATCTCATATCTTAGTGCAAGGATCTTACCTAAGGATGTTTGGGATTGAAATTCCACTAAAAAATGAACCAAGATCTATGAATTTCCCTTGAAAGATGATTGAAGAAATTTGAGAGAGGTTGGGTGGAAGGTGGCGTGAATGGAGGAGAATAAATGGCCAGGGTTTTATTCTTCAACTCTTAATATAACAACATATTACTTATAGTTTCCCATTTTACTCTTGCACTTTCTATGAAATTCCATCTATGTCCTTTAGTCAATTACCATAATGCCCTCATTTTTATTGCATTCTCCATGAAATTCTACCTCTTTTCACTCCCCACTTTTTCAACTAATTATGAGTGAAAAGACCATTTTACCCCTAATGAAATTTTAGGGAATTTTCTTCACACTTGTTCAAGATAACTTTAACAAATTCAATTAAAGGTATTATGGCATAAGTAAAGCTACGTATCTCGATGTGGGCGTTACAAACCATCACAAATGGTATGCATTCGCGTAAAAAGGTGATGTGACAATCTAAGGAAGCCTTTGAAAAAAAAAAAGAAAAAAAGCAATGGGTTAAGTATAAAGTCTTGGTGAGGCATGATTGTGTTGGGGAAAGATTAGAGTTGCACAATTAGCTGGGTTGTATGTTTGGATGCATCAGTCTTATTTATAACATGTTTGCCTTCTTTCCTTGATTTTGGAAATGCTGCGAATCCTTAATAATTGTTGAGTTTGTTTTTCTGATATTTTCTTTACTTGGGGACGAGCAAAGGATTAAATTTGGGGGAGTTGATAAGTTGCATAATTTGAGTGTTTTTAGGGTTATTTTGATGTTACTTTAGTTAATTTCTCAGTTGTTTTCTTTGTTTTGATGTTAGTTTTTCTTAAGTTTGAGATATGAATGGTTAGTTATTGATTTGGATAGCTTTTGTGTTTTTTCAGGCTTTGATTTAGTAGATTGGAGCGTTGGAATGAAATTGGGACTTAAAGCTAGAAGAAGTTGAGATTACCTAATATTCTTAAAGGCCACGACCATGCCTTGGTGGTTCACCATGGCCATGGTGGTGGAATTAAGATACAACTAAGAGGACAGAGAGCACCATGGCCTAGGCTGTGGTGACTTAAATTTGGCCATGGCCAAGGCCGTGGTGACTTAAATTTGGCCATGGCCAAGGCCGTGGTGGAAACCATTAGGGTGTTTTTGTCAGTTTTTCTTTCCTTTTTCCCTTTGGACTCTTTAGGGTATTTAAGTATGATTGAGATTAACTGAAGAGGAACGAATTTTGCATATTTTAGAGAGTAGAAGACGTATTCTTGGGGCTTGAAGACTGAAGATCAGTTTTAAGAGTTTGATTTTTGTTTATTTTCAACTTTGAATATGTTTTCTTTTTTCTCTGTTTATCTCTTTGTTCTTAGGATGGAGTAAATCTCTTTTGTTAGGGGAGGATGAAACCCTAATTATGTTTTTAACAATTTTTATTCTTAATACCAGGTTTATGTTTATGAATTTGTGCAAGATTTTAGGTTTAATGCTTTATGAATGTTGGATTGATTCAATTACCTTGATGATGTTTCGAATAGAGAAGTTAGGGTTTATTGCTTACTTCTTATTCATAATTGTTTTATTGGAACAACATTGCACAACGTATTAAAACGAATAAAGATTCTAGGATTAATTTGTGGTCCATCTAATTCATAATTGAATACGATGAATTAGTCATAAACGATTGATGAATTTATGATTCTTAATTTCAGAGTAACCGAATAGGGATTTGTATTAAGTTGAATATTATGCCTAAATAGGGATAATTGGCCTTAGAGGAATCCTACTAATTCATAGAACAAACGGATATTAGAAGTCGTTGTCAAGCATAGTTAGGGGGAAATTTGTACCCTAACTTCATTAATACTGCAAAGTTCTTCACATTATTTAATTGTTTAATTTAGTTATTTTTAATCTATTAGTTTTACACTCTAAAATTTTGTTTTCTCAAATAACGTGTAAGTAGTTTTAGGTAATTACGAATAATTGCTTTTGATCTCTGTGGGACAATACTCAAACTCATCACTTTATTACTTGAACATGACTAGTGTACTTGCTAAAGTTGATTTAGTCACATCAACTGACATCACCTTAGTCAGTGGATTGGCTACATTTTCTATTGAAGGTGTCTTCAGAATTATAATTTCTTTAGCTCCAATGAATTTTCTCAAAATGTGATACTTTCATTGAATGTGTTTGGATTTTTGGTGTGCCCTTGGTTCCTTTGTCTGTGTAATAGCTCTAGTATTGTCACAAAATATGGTTATCAATTCAGCCATGTTCAAAGCCACACCTAGTTCAAATATGAACTTACGCATCCAAATGGACTCTTTTGTTGCTTCTGAAGCAACAATGTATTTAGCTTATGTAGTGGAGTTTGCTGTAGTTGTCTGTTTGGAACTTTTCCAACTAATAGCACCTCTATTACATATAAAAATGTACCTTGACGTAGACTTTCTATCGTCAATATTTGATTGGAAATCAGAATCTAAGTATCCTTGAATGTTTAATTCTGAATATCCATATCTCAGAACTAGATCCTTAGTTCTTCTTAAGTACTTAAGGATCGATTTTACAACCGACCAATGTTTCTCCTCTAGATTTGAATGATATTTGCTCGTAACACTTACAGTATAAGCTATATCAGGTCTTGTACATAGCATTGCATACATTAAGCTCCCTACGGTAGACGCATAAGGCACATTACGCATCCGTTGTCGCTCTTCATCGATCTTTGGACCCATCTCTTTGGAAAGATGAAGACTGTGAGTGAAGGGCAAGAGACCTCTCTTAGAATTCTCCATGCTGAATCTTTTCAGCATTTTCTCTATGTACAATTTCTGGGATAATCCAATTACCCTTTTTGTTCTATCTCTATAGACACGAATTCTAAGGACACAGATCTCCAGCAGCTGAATCCCAATAGTAACACCAATTTTAGCAATCATGTCGGACATAAGTAAAATCACCCCACAACAAAAATCCCAAACCACCAGATAAAAAAGAGTGTTCTCCCTCAACCTTATCTCTTGGTAACAACACCCACACGTTCCTGGCACATCCACAATTCATACAAAATTCAAGAACACATAATCACAAATTCTATTGATGATAAAAAGGTTAGACTTTTCCAAGGTAAAAATAAAAAATTTGTTGTCACTACTTGATAAACCAATATTTGTCCTAGTATTTTGTTATGTTTTGGGTTTTTATTTGTGTGTTTTACCTTAAGAATATGTTACTTTGAGGTGGTTTTTACTATTTTGAAGGTACATGAGCTTTTGGAATGCATTTGGAAGAAATCGTGCAAAATAGGTCAAGAATTAGAGTTGAAAAGAGGAAGAAAAATGCAAAGCAAACTAGATGGCGTTGCGGCATAGTTTTTATGTGCCGCAACATACTTTTTCTGCGCTGCGGCGTGAGAAGCTGAATTTGGACAAAAAGTTCATGTCGCTGCATGACAAAGTTTTATGTTTGCGGAAGAATTTGGCGCCGCAGTGTGGATCGCGAGAAAAATAAAAACCTCACCTTTTCCAACTCTGACTTGAACTTGTATTTTCCCCAAAACAACCCTAGCAAAGAAAAACTATAAATAGGACATGTAATTTATTTTGGGGGTATTCTCTTTGACCTAATTGGAGAGGTTTTTTTTTTTTTTTTTTTTTTTGCTTTTGAGAGTGTTGCTTTATAAAGAGAAATTGTGAGATTTCAACAAGGGAGAGGAGGAAGAGGATCAATCTACTTCAATTCTTAGGTGATTTCTTTTCAGTTATATCTTATTTTGCAATATGATTAGTTTTTCATTCATTGAGTTCATTGGTTTGAGTTTGATTATGAACAACTAAATATACTGTGGGAGTTTAGTTTAACTATCATGATTGTATTGCATATGTGGTGATTTGTTTTATGAAGATTTTAGATTGTTTCTTGTTTAATAGTTCTTCATGATATTAATTATAATTTGTTAACTGGCCAACTACTTTTTATAATTAAAATTGAGAATTAGGGTTCTGGTGATCATCTTGCCTTAATTAAGCTTTATTAAAAAAAGAGTTCAAATTGAATACATGATCATTGTTTTGATTTGGATGGTTGTGTGATTTCCTAGTGCAGATTATGATTAATTAGTTAACAACTTGATCATAGAAGTTAATTAGTTAATTATAAACGGAGAACAAACATGATCATTAGAATTCTCTATGGTTTAGAGGAAGTATCAATGATCTGAATTTAGGGTTTAATTGTTTTATTTGCCAAATATCCCAATACATGATTGAGAAGTTAGCTAAATCCCCACTATCACTCTCATTCATTTAACTAACATTCAACAGATTGCATTCGTTAGTTTTTATTAATTTACAGTTTTACTTTATATTAATTTCATCCAACTTTTGGTTAGAGTGTTTAGGATTTTATTAATTGTTTAGTTTAGTTGTTAAAGAAAATAAATTAAGAATTTAGACCACTGCAATTCCACGAGAAAGGTCGACCTTGGGAGTAAACTTATCGCTAGCTATTAGTGATTCGTGTGCTTACGAGTATTAAATTTGCATATCACTACTAAAAGTAGGCAAAGGACCTTGCATATAGAAAGATAGCAATAAATCACTAATTTGATGCTGAAATGAAATGAAAAGAGTTCGAAATTGCATTAGGTTGCTTCTATTATGTCTTGATTTGTTGCTGTGTAGTTAGGGTTGCTTTCTTTCGCTTTTGAGAGGTTTAAATTGCCCTACAATAATTGATTTGATGCTGAAATGAAATGAAAAGAGTTCGAAATGGCATTAGGTTGCTTGTTTAATGTCTTGATTTGTTTTTGTGTTGTGGTCTGTGAGGTATGAAATACTTTTCAGCATGAGAGTCAGATTTCGTTGGTTAGAAAGATAATAAAAATATACTACAATTGTTATTGGAACATTTTTATTGGACAACCTAAGAATTAATCCAAAATAGGAAAAGCATCCACAGTTAAGAAACTAGATAAAATCAAATTTGATTGGATCCTGCAATCAAGATAAACCTAAAAATCTACATACTATTGAGCATGAGAATTAGATTGAAATATTTATTGTCCACAATACAATAATTAACAACAAACAATTAATTTAGTCCTAAAACTAAACTTGTAGTACAATAAGCTTAAGAAAGCACAATAAGATTATACCAATTGAATTGCTAAAGAAGATAGTTTTGAGGGATTGATGTGAATTTCTTATGATGTTTATGCTGGTTTGTGTGATGGATGACAAATTTTGACGTGTGGGACGCTAAGAATTTTATGAGTGTTTGAGGTGAATTTTTGTTTGTGTGGTGAGATTATGAAATTCTGATGTTTATGTTATTTTCATTGAAATTCTGTTTGATTTCTTTCATATACGATTGCTAGTTATTGGTTTGAGGACTTGTACCTGCTTGATTGACTTTATTATGCTTTGATACATAAATTATGTGAAACAACTATGGCTCGTTTAACAGTCAGGCAGAAGATGCACTTGGTTGCCCTTTTAATCTTCCATTTGGACATGTTGGAAACCATGTACACCATGCTCGTCCTTCTTGGGTTGGCTAATGTACTTAATATACGGGGTAGACATAGGGCTGGTACATCACATGCCAGTGAGTCTACGTCTAGGTTTAAGGTTAGGTCGTTGAATTTACACACCAAGCTTTTCCAAAGTGATGAGTTATGTTTTGAGAGCTGTAGGATGAATATGGCTCTATTTGAAAAATTATGTAATTTACTTACTATACATGACAACTTAAAATCAACCCAGCATTCATCCGTAGAAGAATTAGTAGGGACTTTTCTTCACATCAACCAGAAGACCAGAGTCATAAAACGTCAAATGTGCAAATCCATTAAAACGGTAAGCCATAGTTTTCACTTAGTCTTGAACGTTGTGTTAAGGTTGCATATCCTTATGTTTAAAAAACCAGAGCCCATTCCTGAGAACTAAACCGATGACCGGTGGAAATGGTTCAAGGTATAGTCTAATCACTCAGTTTAGGATGCACATGTAGTTCAGTAACTTATTAAAATTAGACTTAGTGTTTTCTCTAAAATGTTTTTCTTCTTATGTGTTAGAACTGTTTGAAGGAACATACATAAAAGTTCACGTGCCCGCTAACGATATACCTAGGTATCGATCAAGGAAAAATGAAATCGCAACAACTGTCCTGGGTGTATGCACACCAAACATGCAATTTATATATGTCCTCCCTGGGTGGGAAGGTTTCGCTGTAGATGGTAGAGTTCTTAGGGATGCCATTACTAGGAGAAATGGATTAAAGGTCCCCCAAGGTAATATAACAAAATAAATTGCATTTTTAATGATAAGGTCTACCATAATAGTATACTTATTAATTGTTATTGACTTGAAATTGATTATTTTAGGGCAATACTATTTATGCGATGCTGGATACAATAACAGGGAAGGGTTTTTGGCCCCCTATCAAGGACAAATATATCATTTGAGTGAATGGCGGCAAAGTCACCAACTGGCATCACCGCAAGGATTTTTCAACATGAAACACTCTTAAGCAAAAAATTGTATTGAGCAATGTTTCGACACTTGAAAGCTCGATGGGGAATATTGAAGGACACATCTTACTACCCCGTCAAAACTCAATGTAGAATCATTAATGCATGTTGACTTTTGGACAATTACATAAGGTCTGAGTTGCCCATAGACCTGATTGAAGCGAAGCTTCCAGAAGAGGTCAACGATGAAGGGCAACAGGATGACGATGGAGAACTGATCAGCCACGTTCAGCCTAGTGTCGCATAGACCGCATTTAGAGACAATATGGTGGCTGAAATGTTAAATACTTGGATGTCTGTGCAGAATGCATGACTTTGCTTGTGTTAAGTTTATGTGTAATGTTCTGACATTTTAAATTTCTTTTTTCTGTTATTGACCATGTATGAATGAACCAAAACACATATCCTTTGTTTGTGGACTTGTACTTTGAGTTACATTTGTCATAATGTGGATGGTTGAATGTTAATTGATCTCGTTCATGTATTCTTGTTGTTTATTTACTTAAAATTATGAATATCGCGCATATTTGTGTGTGCAAAGTACGTTGTTTACATTCAATAGCTCGGACACTATGTATATACGAAGTTCTAACTTGATTTTTTTCCCAATATCATTAATCTTCCTTTTTATTGTTTCAGCAATATGGAAAGGTCATCAACGCAACCACTTGACTCCGACAAGAGTATTAGCATGCATGACGACGTTGCGCCTACGAAAAAGGGTAGAAAGGGAAAGGCATAGGCTAAAGGAAGTAAGCGGCAATGTACAAAAAGGGAGGATGTTGTGTTGGTGGAGTGTCTGTTAGAGCTGAAAGATCAGCCACTATGGAGAGCTGAGTGGGGGTTTAAATGCAGTTACCAAGCTAAGGTGGAAAAGATGATGCAGGAAAAGCTTCCTCATAGCGATCTGAAAGCACAACCACATATCGACTCAAGGATCAAGATGTTGAGGAGGCAATATAATGCAATCAACGACATGATTGAGAAAGGTAGCGACTTCGAGTTGAATGATGAGGCGAAATGCGTTACATGTACCAAGGATGTGTTTGATGACTGGGTTCGTGTAAGTATGCTTGTGTTGGTTCATTTGTGTACATTGATGTTCTAAACTTTATGTTTACATGTACTCTTACAAATGTAATATGTCTTATGATGATTAAATTTTTTGTAGAGTCATCCTTTTGCAAGAGCACTACGACATAAACCGTGGCTGCACTATGATTCCTTTGTCGCCATCTACGACAAAGACAAGGCAAATGGAGCTGGTGCGGAGACAGCAACTAATGTTGTTGAAGATTTGGATAATGAGACTACTGACAACAATGATGAACAGATGGACGTCGATGTTGATGTAAATCTCGATGTCCACGGGTAGACCAGTGCCCCGTAGAAGGATGATGTGGTTGATTTAACTTGTCAGGCGACCTGCCAGTCAAAGCAGCGTTGCAGTCAGCGTAAGAAGAGGAAAAAAAATGCTAGAAAAGTAACAGACTAGCAAGCCACATTGAGCAAGTTTGAGACTGCCTTGGATGGGACTCGAGTTGAGCTGAAGAGTATTGCTGACTATTTCAAGGAGACCTAGGAGAAAAATCGTAAAAGGCAAGTGTATTCGGTCGTTTCTCTGTCAGATGGGTTCATAGTGATAGAGATGCTAACAGCCACCATGGAGATTTGCAAGGAACCTCACAAGATAGATATCTTGTTTACGTTGCCAATGCACCTGCAGACAGATTTTGTGAAGATACAGCTTAGTGCAAGTAATGAGTATCGCCTAACGTTTGATTTCTAGTGAAGTCTTGTAATGGGGTTTTTTTCTTTTTGTGCACAGGGTTATTAGTATGCTAACACAACAATTGTCTTCTCGTATTTGTATTTTGCGTATATTCTAACTGCATACATGATGGCGTCTTTTGTTATGTTTTTTTTCAAAACATGTATGTCTACTAAATAAATGGTAATACCCTATGTTTGCAGTTAGTACGGGAAGGTAGGGATCACTAATATGGAATGTAAAAAATTCTGAACTTTGGTAGTGATGTATAAAATGATATGTGGATGCCTGTGTAGTTAATGTTTGTGTTGCCTTAGTATGGTGAATGTGGTATTTTGATTTACTTATGGAAACTAACATTTAGTTCACCAGGAAAGTACGATAAAGGTATACTAGCATTTATAAAGTGTCAGTTCTCTAATTTTTGTTTTTATTGCCTCTTTGATGTGCTTTGGTTGGTGGGTTGGTGTGCAGGAATGATGGAAGGACCACGACGTTGCCTAGTAGTGACGACAGAAAGCGCAAAAGTGTAACGCCCCGCTTGAGGTACGTACTTAAGATTTGCTGTATTACTTAAAAGTTCATTGATTCAGTTTCAATTGAGTTGGTATGTTGTATTGGTTAAGTGTTTGTCTTGGTTTTGGTTGAGATTTGGTGAATTTTGGAAATCCAATCTTCGCCGTGGCGATGAGGTGCTGCACCCACGGGTAGGTTCTACCGTGTTTCGCCGGGGCGACAGAATGTTCTTCGCCGCAGCGAAGAGCCTAACAAAAAGTTTCTTGAGTTTTCTAGAGAATTCTTCCTTTGGGGCATAATGACCATTCTACCCCTAATTAGTAGGAATAGTGGAGAGTAAAATGTAAGGAAATTAAGTAGAGAATGTGTTGGTAATAAGGTGTATTTGCAAAGAATCAAAGGATATGGACGGAATTTCCAAGGAAGAGCAAGGACAAAATGGGAAATGATGGATATTATATGAGCTAAAAAGGATTAAGTGTAGAGAAAATCTTCATTTCACCCATGTCCACCGCCATAACCATTCTCTAACTTCTCTCAATTCTCCATCCAATCTTCCAAGATTTCTAAGGAGTTTTTGGGTAATTTTTTTAGTAAAGATTTTATCTAAAGCATCCTAAGGTAAGGATTCTTGCTTTAGATATAGTTTTGCTTATATTTGTATCTTGAAGCCTTATGGTTTTATGGGTTAAAGGTGTAGAGAAGGGACAAGGTACTAAGGAGAAGTATTAGTGGAACCTCTCCATTAAAGGTAAGTAAATCCAACCAAGTTGAGTTTTGAATAAGCTTTTGAGTAGAGATTTATTTTATTTATGTATGTATATGTTATACCTACTGAAAAATTGAGATGAGATGTGTGCTTAGTCCTAGTTGTTGAGTATGATTAAATTATGAGAAATGTTTTTAATGTGTGATGAGAGAGTGAAATTGAGTTGAAGTTGGAGGAGTTGTGTATGAATATTTTTGGGAGTGTTTTTTTTGGCAGGAATTATGATTGTATGAGGGAGCTTTTCTCCCATTTTGGATGATTAAAGAGAAGAGTAGAGTTATAGATAAGTAGAGCTTTGTTATGCACATGAGTTGTTTGAGGAAATGCCTAAGTGAAATCTGCCCTGTCACAGCCGTGACTTTCTAAGTGAATTTTGGGCATCTTACGGATTGAACTGGGCTGAGACCAAAACATCAAAGTTGTAGCCCTGTTTTTAAACTTTAAAACGAGACCAAAACCGTAGCAATCTGATGTGTATAACGCAAGTTATGCCCTTTTTAGTGAGACCTGTGCAGAATGACTGTTTTGATGCAATATTGCATTTGGCATTTCATAAGTTCATTAGTGAGCATGAGCTGTCCATATGCTTTTTTTTTTATGCACTTAAGAAGTAGCTTGGGACATAGTAGAGAGTTTGAGCATAAGCTACCTTAAGAGTAAAGAGAAAGAGAGAATGAGCACTAGAGAACAAAGAGAAAAGAGAATAGAGTAGGTTGTGCGATGGGGAACCTGTGAGTTATGGGTAGAGTATTCCCGCATGTACGCCGCATTGAGAGAGCGACATGAGTATGAGAGAGAGAGAAAAGTGGTGTAGCCCGTGAGAGTGCATGCGGATGAGGGCTATACCCGAGTACCCGAGAGAGAGATTATACACTCACATGGCCAAGGGTTCCGAATCCATGCATAACCGAGTCCGATCGGCTAGAATGAGTAGAAGTCACGTAGAGTGGGAGCGAGTCCCAGCCGTGCCTTCAGTAAGATGAGGCCGTGACTACTAAAGAGAGTTAGTAGAAAAGAGTTATGAGAAAGAGAAAGTAGAGAGAAGTATAAATATAGAGTAATTGAGAACTGTAAGGAAAGAATTAGAGAGAGAGAGTTATGGGGATAGATGAGTAGAGGATTTACTTACTGAGCATTAGTTGTGCTCACCCCACTATTTTCTATGTTTTGCAGGATCTAGGTGAGGACACGGTCGGATGGGCGTCGGTAAGCGAAGAGATATGGCTACACTGTCCATCTTATTTTTGATGTTTTGTACATGTTACAATGTTTGTGAAAAGAATATTTATGTACATATATATGTTTAATGAAAGAAAACATTTGGGCCCAACTATTTATGTTACTTTATATGTATTTTATTATGTACATTTTTATGAGTATTTGAGTAGAAAGCGGCTATTACAAAAAGTTCGTAAACAATGTCAAGAGATCCACACCGTTTGTACGGATAACAATCTAAAAGGTATTATGGTTGGATAGTTATAGAGTTAATTTGTTGTATGGTTGGGAATAGTGCTTATTAACGTAGCTCATAATTTATTGATGTCCACATGTAGGCAGGACCAGTCATTTCGTACATGAAAAATGTCAGGAGACCCTTTCAACCTTAAAGGGCAGTAAATGCAAATGTACCAACATTGGAACTCGTAAACCTACCAATGCATTCGGTTATAAAAGATGTTTAGAATTGTTTGCTAATGTAAATGAATGATGAACATATATAGGTGCCACAAATCAACAAAGGTCAAGTAGGTGATTGGCAAACAGAAAGGGGGGTTTGTTGAGCAACAGTATGTTTGACCTCCACATGGGGTACATAACTGTTTTACAATTCAGATGCTTCAAGCCCTATTTACATAGTATGTTTACCTCACATGATTGATTGCATATTTCTATTTTGTAGCAAATTGTGGAGGAGTTTTAAAGGAGACAACTTGCACAATTTCATAAGGTTGGATTGCATGTGGTTTTTTATGTACACAGAAGAAATCTACAAAGGGAATGTGCTGAAGTGGATTGACGAATTGGACATATTCTCAAGAATATATGTGTTCATTCTTGTAGTCCTCTGGCAAGTGAAGATTTTGTGTCTGTGCACATTTGTTTTTTACTTTCCAAACGCAGACATGGGTTGATTTCGGTTGCTTAAGACTTGACATTGATAATATGCCTAAATTATGTTGACAGGGATCATTGGAGTTTACTAATTTTGTGCAACTTTGGTGGAGATGTGAACTTGGAAATTAAAACTCGATGCATGGTGCTGTTTGATTCGCTTGGATCGAATAACGGAATGAGGCTACAACCTCTAATTCGATGGTAAACTTTGATTATTTCAAAATTATTTGCAAGCACATTTGAGCACATGATGAAACTGTGTTATTGGAGATGTGGAACTGGAATGGGTTTGAAATTGTCCAACTATAATTATGCAGGTTTGTGAGGGATATTTATGAATCAGGAACAATGCCCAAGCATCCATCATTAGTTGATAAAGTGCCTTTGCTAGTGCCTAAGGTGATAAAACAATGTATTGTGTTGGTTGATGGCAATTATTGGTTGATATGTTCAGTATTCCATGTATTTGTTGTGACCAAAAAATGCACTCACCAGGTCCCTCAACAACGGAACGACATAGATTGCGGATATTTCATACTGTATTGCATAACCAAGTTTGTGGAAGTTGCCCCAGAAGATTTTCAATCAATGAGGGGTATCCTTACTTTGTAAGTACTACAGTCATTTAATTGATCAGGGTGATTTTGATTGTCCCTTCAATTATAATATGTGGGTTATTGTTGTTGTTGATTTTTATTCTCAACAAATGACGTAGGATTGGTTTACCCTTGCTAAATTTATAGCCTTCCTTGACAAACTGTTGTGCGAAGTTGAGTAGCATAGGCTATGTTTTATTCATTTATGTATGACTATTGTATATTAAGTATTGTGTAATTTGTATTTGCAGATGTCAGATTGAGTTTACTTAAAAAATTGCAGAGATTAAGTTCACTCTTACAACGTGCAGAACTATGTTTTATTATTGGTTCACAAATTTAAAGAGCATCGTTATTCTGTTTGTAGTTTATTTATTGGTACATTGCTTGGATTCAACATAATGTAAATGCACATGTACTCCAAAATATGTGATATTACAATTGTACCAACAATTTTCACACTATTCACACATAATTTCAGTCCAGGATAAGTGGAAAAAGTTAACAAAATTGCTCAAATATGGAAACTTGCATCTGAATTCCAGCAATGGTGTAAACCAAAAAAATACAATTTTTGCTTTGCCTTGAAAAAAAAAAAGGCTTCAATTAGACTAAAGTAAAAATCAACATACAGGAACTATAATTTGGGGTAGTACACAAATCAGAGTTTTAAATTGGGAGATGGGAACTATATTAGTTGCAATAACAGGGTGAGGTGTTGAATGTATAGCCAACAGAAAATACAGTAGCTTTTTTTTAGAGTTTCAATAGTCTGTGTAAATTTGTTAATAAATGACTTAACAATAAAATACTTGGCTAAAATATAAGAAAAAGAAATTTGTTAATTGATAATTTGTTTTATTAACCAAACACATTAATTATGTATACTCAGTAATCATCTAAAGGGCATTTTAGTAAAATGTAATCAAGATATCTGCTCTTACAGCCAACCAAACAGATTAATTAGCAATACAAGTAATCACCCCAAGAGCATTCTAGTAAAAGGGAGTTTTAGGACATCTATTATTACTGTCAACTAAACACATTAATTATTAATACATCCCAATTGAACCAAGCACAATAATAATTTAAACCCGGTAATATACAATGTAATTTTTCTTTCCAGTAATCTTATTATTAAGATAAAAAAAACATTATATGATCCAAACGCCTTCTAGGATGTATTTTCGAAAAACCCCATGGTCAACCCACATGCTTTAATTTGTGCATATATGTGATATGTATGGAATGTTTCTTGGCATGTTAAGATTAACTAAAGTTAAACCTAAATCTCCCCAATTAAAATTATTAAATCCAAGTCTCCCATTATGAGATAACTAAATTCTTTAATATAAATTTTAATAGCCCAAGATTCATATTATGTGAGGGATATGATCTTTATATCATAGAATTAAGTTGATCTTGTTCTTAGATGGATATTTTCATCCTAACCAAGATTTCTATTATTTGAGGACATGATCAAAATGTCATATTAAGAAAGCATAATGGTTCGAATTTAACTAGCCTAGGGTACCAAGATTTCTATTATGTGAGCTGTCCGAAGCTAGGACGAGGAATATGGATCAAATCTTATATAGTGATATAAAATGAAAAATAGTTTCCTACTTATTAAACTTAATTGACCAAGATTTCTATTATGTGAGATTAATTGAATTTAATAAGAAATTGATCCCCCACTAAGAAATTTAATCCAACGAAAATTTTCGGGTCCTATCTAAGGGAGTGTAGGACTCGAATAAAATAGTGGGAGCTAATTTGATTATGCAATAAAAGGTTTCAAAGAATTACAACACATTAATAAAATTATTTTTCTTTGCAGTTTCATCATAAAATTGTGATATCTAATAAAAAAAGGCCAACAATGTTCTCCTAAGGATACTGGACAATAACATTTAACCAGACCCAACCTTAAGGATTGGCTAAGAAATCTCAGAGTCATTCTAGATTTCAAAAGGATAGATTATGTCCTAGAAGCACCTCTTCCACTCGATATTGGAACCAATGCTCCACAAGCTGAGCATGATATTTTTGAAAAATGGAAAGAGGATAGTAGGAGGGCTAGAAACTACATGCTAACTTCAATTAATAGAGAACTCAAAACTAAGCACGAAAAGGTTTCCAATGCTTATGATATCCTCACAGCTCTATAAGCATTATACAAAGAAAATCCAAGAGTGGTTAACTGCATCCCTTTTCAACATGAGGTTAGGGAAGGGGTACTTCCAGATGATCATACAATTAAGATGATCAATGGATTAAGTCGGCTAGATGGGTATGGGTTGGTCGTGCCAGACCACCTCAAAGTGAATTTGATTCTACAATCCCTTCCTCCAAGTTATAAACCGTTTGTAACTAACTACAATATGAATAGGATTGAGTGAAGTCTCTCTGAGTTGCTTAATGAGCTTCAAGAATTTCATAAGCAGAATGTGAAATGGAAAGGACATGAGGATGTTTTTGCCGCCTCCATTAGCAGGGCCAATAAAAGGCCCAAAAAGCAACAAAAGAAAAGTCCAAAAGTTGGACCCAAAAATAAGAGCTTCAAGAAGCCAAAGGCAAAGGTAGAGAAGGCCAATGCAAAAAGAAAATGTTTCCACTGTGAGGAAGATGGATACTAGAAGAGGAACTGTCTTTAGTACCTAAACAATCTGAGAAAAGGCAAAGGAAAAGTCGGTACGAACCAATGTCTTATGATTGAATCTGAATTAAGTGTTAATTTAGATAATCATTCCTAGATATTAGATTCAGCAACAACATCTCATGTTTGTATATCTTTGTAGGTATTCAGAATAATTCTCAGGTGACAAAGGGCGAGATCATTTTAAGGATGGCAAATGGGGCACGAGTTGCAGTCGAGACCATGGGAACTTGCCCAATAAGACTACCTTCAAGAAATGTTTGAATTTGTTTAAAGTATTGTACTTTGAGAAAGCCACTAGAAACATCATTTATATTTCTGCTTTGTGTGAAGCGAGTTACCATGTACTGTTTAATGAAAATGAATGTTTAATAAATTTTGGAAATGTTTTAGTTGGTAAAGCTGTAAATAAAAATGGTTTGTATGTCTTGGAACAAAATGATTATACTTCAATCAATACCATTTCCAATAAAAGAACTCGATCTGAATCAAATCCTAAAATTCTATGGCATCATAGATTGAGTCATATAGGAGAGAGAAGATTAGTATAGCTTGGAGAAAGTGGGATCATAAACTCGTTGGGTTATGAACCCTATCCAACCTATGAATCAGGTCTCCAAGGAAAGATGACCAAGTTTCCCTTTATAAATAAAGGAGAGCGAGCTAAAGAACTACTAGGACTCATACATACAAATGTATGTAGACCATTCAGTACTTTAGCCAGAGGAGAATTTGAATATTTCATTACCTTTACAGATGATACATCACGATATGGGTATTTGTATTTAACGAAATACAAATTTAAATCCTTTGAAAAATTCAGGGAATTCAAGACTGAAGTAGAAAATCAAACTAGAAAGAGTATTAAATACTATAATCAGATCGTGGAGGTGAATACTTGAGTACAGAGTTTCAAGAGTTCTTAAAAGAAAATAGGATCATCTCACAATTAACTCCTCCCTAGACTCCCCAGCTTAATGGAGTGTATGAAAGGAGAAATCATAACCTATTGGATATGGTGTGATCAATGGTAAGTTTTACAGACTTGTCAATGTCTTTATAAGGGTATGTTCTCCAAACCGTTGTGCATATCCTTAATAGGGTCCCGTCTAAAACTGTCCAAAAATCTCCATATGAGATATGCTTATGAAATTGTTTTTGACACCATATTTGTTTGAATAATTGGATGTTTCAATTGATTGATACTACCATAGAGGTACATACATTGTATAGGTCAAAAATGATTTATTGAATCTTCTAATTATGTTAGTTATAAATTATAGAATATACTAACATAATTTGGAAATTATACAATATAAATAGTATCCTAAGACTAAGTAAAATAATAAATTAGAAATTATTTGATTAAAGTAAAAAATAATTAAGAAATTAAGAATAGTATTTTCATATAAATATTACATGTGAATGTATACCTATTTAATCCAAGTATTATTAAATTTTAATGTTTTGTAAACTAGACAATTAATGTTGAACCAACGATCTTGCCGTTTTGCCTCTGTTTTAAAACCTGGACCGGACCGGCCGGTCCAGCTTGCATTCGGCCCAGGGAGCCGACCTTTACTCCCCTATGCAGGTTAACATAAAAACCGGGAATGTCATTAAACCCGCTTTGGACCGGCAATGGACCGGCGAAACAGTACAAAACCGTCGGTCCAACCAGCCTAGGGCTTAAAACGTTCGCTATTTTTGGGTATCTGATCCAAAAAAATTCATATTCCTAATTCCTAAACCAATTTGCAGCATTGTTTCATTCTCCATTTCATTTGAATAAAAAAACCAAATTGCATCTTCCATTTTCATCGTCTATTCTTCTTCACTTACTCTAAAATCTACAGTGTAAAGAAGAAGAAGTAAGGGGAGGGGAAAGAAAGAAAAGAGGAGATGAAGAGAAAGAGAAGGAAGAAGAAAGAGAAGAGGAGAGAAAAATTACAGTAGAGAGACACGAATGTGTTAGAAGAAAGTGACGGGGAGTGATGGGGAGAGAGAGAGAGAGAAAAAAGGAGAAAGAAGAAAGTGATGGGGAGTGTGGGGAAACAGAAAAGAAGGAGAAAGATGGAAGTGATGGGGAGAGAGAACAAAATAATTAATAATAAATTTTAAACTTCCAGGGGCTTATAGGTAAATTTTAGGGATATATTTGCTGGTTTTCAAACTTATAACAATTAATAGAATTGTTTAAAGATGTGACTGCTATATCCCAGTCAGATCGACCGGTCCAATCAGTTAGAATGGTCAACCCGCGAACTAGCCCCTTAACCAGGTCAACAAACGATCCGGTTTTTAAAACAATGTGTTTTGCTTGAAAATTGGGTTACTATTTATTTAGAGTTAATATTAAATTGTAATGTTTTGTAAACCGGACAATTAATGTTGAACCAAGGGTCCGACTGCTTTGCTTGAAAATTGGGTTACTATTTATTTAGGGTTTTCTTCATTTCCCTTTTCGTTGGCATATATTTGCGTAGGTTTGTTTTTAAATTTGTATTTCAAGTATTATTTTTTGTCGATAATATAGTGTTGTTTATGAAGTGTTATTGAAATTAATGTGATAGTATGCGCTACGCGAGTATGTTTATAGAATTTTATTTCAAGTTTTGTTGTTTGTCGATAATATAATGTTGTTTATGAAGTGTTATGCATACCAATTTACTCGCTCTAGGACAATTCAATTTTATTTATGTAAGCATAACATACAAACTAAAGAAAAAAATTCATATTCATATTCAATACATCATTGACAGTCGCACATTATCTATCGGAGCTGGATGCATTTTTGCCCAAGTGTGATATTTTCTTCTCTTCTCTTTTTCTTTCTTTTTAAAAGCTTCGGTTGCATCTATATAATGGTTTTACAAATTGTTCAACTTTTTAGTATAACCCTGAACATTCTTGAGGTTTTGGTTGAATCTGGAAGGGTAAACCTACAAAAACATTCAAATGCTCTCTTATGGATGTTTGCAAATATGGTCAAGAGTGACAAAGAAATCAGAAATACCTAAAATTTGGTCAAAGCTTCATTCAGATAGGGCCATGTTTGAGAGTTGTCTGCCTGTACAGTCTTCCCATGAATCACCAAAATTTTTCTATACTCATCTACCACTTGTCAAAAGAAGCATAAAACCTTCTAAACAACTATTCAGTTGATGATTCCTTCGCCATTGTACACACCCTGATCCCAAAGCAACTCTAAGATCTATCTGCAAAAATTGACATCAAATGAGATCCATTAATTACCAGTCACATCAATTAAATATACACAATAACCCAATAAACAAATTGAATAGAGCGAGAGAATACCTAAGAGGTGGATAAATCTGTTATATTTAATAAATTCCATCATGTCATAATCACAATACCAGTTAAACCAAAAAAATGAAAATGGTATAAAAATGGCTTACTTGCCCATTGTATATTGTGACATTCACCCCTTTTGCAAGTACCTCATCCACCTGTAAGATAAAAGATAATTAATGTAAAATTTAGAATCATCTTATGAAAATAAAACGAAAACTCATATCACGAATGCACCCAAAATAATAAGGATGTGTTTGGCAACAATGCATTTTATAAATGAGAAGATAGTATGGAATGTTTGACTTCAATATTAAACCAAATGAAAGGAGTTATAGTTGACCTTTCAAACACGTTTGAGTGGTGACAAAGGAATCATACATTTCCAGACAGAATGATTCCTTAAAAGTATAAATTAAGTTATTTATGTCAATTAAATCATGAAAAATATGCCAATACTAAGTTTTTTTTTTTTAAATTTCTAATGTACCTCATTAATCTTGGGTCTCATAAAATCACCTTGAAGCTGTGAATACGTAATCCGATTGCCCTCCTCATCTGTCAAAAGTAAAAACAAAATCTTGAATAAAATATCAAACCATTCACTTTGATTTTTTATTAGAAAAGAGGTAGAAGAAGACTTCCGTCACATTTTCAGGAATAATCTTGAGCTTCTTTTTAATTTCACCGTTCATCAAGCTATCAAGCTCACCATCTCCATCAGGAGTAGTAGCAGGTTTCAAGTAACTCAGGTATCTTGAGTACCTTCTTATTGCAATTTTTTCTGATAAAGTATTGCAATTTTTTCTGATAAAGTACCTTCTTATTGCAAGAATCTCCAGATCAAAAGCATCAAGTTCAAACCTGTTGGTACAATAATAGCATAATACGGTAAACTCAGTTTTCCCTTCCATGACATACTTTTTTCACCAACCACAAAGTCATTAATCTTAATCAATACATCATTGCATGCATCAAACAGATATTCAACTTTTTTGGAGTATATCCTGACTAAACCCAGAAGAAAGTATGCCAGGACTCTATATGTCACAGCATCAAATTCATTTAGCAAAATCTCCTCTGCAAACCACAAAAAAAAAAAATAATAATGATAATGGGGAAGAAGGTATAGTGGAACCAGAAATTTAAGTTACCAGAAAAAATTGACAATAATCTAAACTTGCAAAAGTAAAAAAAAAAAAAAAATTGCACTGAAGATGTGAGCAAAATTTTCACTGATAATTATCAAGCCGCGAGACATCCTTAAGCAGAGGACCCCAAGAAAGCTGCATATTTCAGTTAAATTTCCGTCCAGATTGAAAGTTAATACGAATTTTAATTAATCAAAAAATCAAACAAACTTACCACAAAATCCTCTAGAGAGATCCAACTATCTCCCAAGGTAACTCTATACATAAGAAAACATAAATGATTTTGGATCTACTTAACATGTTCTTTTAGTTTCTTCTAAGATGCAGCAAAGGTATCAAACTTTCTTAGTTTCAGATCAAACCAAGGTCAACCCCATCTCAAACCCGTCTTAAAACAACCATGGCAACCTGATTCGGTTAATCATTCAATAAACCCAAGTTACAGAACAATCAGCAAACAGTAAACAAAACAAACCAATTACATGCTTACAGGTAAGATGCAATTTGAGTATTGAATTTTTTCAGATTTTCAGCAAAATCAAGCCAATCCCATCTCAAATCTAAGATCAATATCAACATTACTTGATCAATCATACGACAAACCCAATTCACAGAACAATCAACAAAGCATTTCCTATCATCAAAAACAAAAAAGAAAATAAATACTCAAATTTTGAACAAACCAAGTCAACCCCCATCCCATTTCCATTAAAAAGGAAAACTCTGCTGTGTTTGCTTGGATGATGCTCCCTTGGATGTTTCCAATGCTTGGGAACAAAGAAGAAATGAAGTTTTGGAGATTTTTCGAGTGATGGAGAGACAGAGAGGAGAGGCGGCTGTTCGTTGGTGAGTGGTGGTGGTACTGAGTGATGTTGAATCAAATTAGAGAGATGGTCGTTTAATGAAGAAATGAAGAGAGAAAGAAGATGAAGAGGATGAAAATGAAATGGAAACGTATTGAGAATTTGAGATTAATTTGAAGGCGACGGGGTTCGAAGAATGTCAAGAAGGGTGAAGGGTTGACGGTTCGTAGAATGTGAATACATTTAATTCGTAGAGTTTTAATTGGAACTTTGGATGTCCCAATTTGATTAGACATTGGATGCCCCCATGTTGTCAATGTGTCTAAATACCCCAATTACATGATGCTATATCTATTAATATTCCACCATATCAAAATAAAAGAATTACTTTTGAATGCTCTAATTACATGACGCCACATTGTCTAACACTAATCAAGTTTTTATTTAGACTTTTGGATGATCCAATTACATGATGTTATTGTCACGTGTCCAAGAACCTTTCTACTGTCAAAATAAAGGAATTACATACAACGTATAAAACCCTTTAGATTCACATAAATTTATCTCTATATAAATAACAAATAATAATCAATAAGGTTATTAGTATCTATCATTAATAATAAACAATATCAAACACCACATATATCATCAAATCCAACTTATTAATATATGCCACATAAGATTGAGTAAAATAATAAATTAAAAAATATTTGTTATAGTCTTTGATTTAATGTTCAATTAATAATTAAAAGTAATAAATGATAAAGAAATTATGAATCGGAGTTTGATATAAATATTTCTTGTCCATGTATACCTATTTAATATAAATAAGTAATATTAAATTGTAATGTTTTTTGAATTGGACAATAAAGAAAGTAAGAATAATAATTTAAAATACATATTACATATCCATGTATGCCAATTTAATGCAAGTAAATAATATTAATTTGTATTATTTTTTGAACTGGACAATTCATGTTAAACCAAGTGTTTTAAAAATTTGGTTATTATTTATTTAGGGTTAATATTACTATTTAATTAGGTTTTTTTTACATTTTGCTTTCATCATAGTTTGCTTATTGCCGCCACTTCACTTCGTTTAATTACGACTGTAGTGTTTGTGTTTGGGCTGTCTTTTATAAAGGTGCAGAATTCCTCCTCTACAGAACATGGAAAAAAAAAAAAAAAATATTAATGCACTCATGATAGCACTATCTAAATGTCGCAAAGCAAGAGACAAGTTAATAGTTTGACCAAACGAAGAGTCTCGTCTCATAAATTCAAGATGATATTTTTTCTGTGCAATTATACTTCACCATGGACATACTTAGTCTTCAGCATCATCAGGTCGATCAACCAGTGGTGGCAATTGAAGCTCTGCACTAATAAAAATAGACATGAAGAGTTTCTTTTTCTTTTCATTTGGTCCAAAATATCTATAAGCATACCCTGGCTTATTTCTGCCATACTTGCTCTGTAGATTGATCAATTACTTTTCAAAGTAGAGAGATAGTTGACTGCAGACTAATTAGTTCAGGGTTAAATAAGATTAAGACCACGTACAGTCTGACCATCAGCGTCACTAATAGCAGCAAATTATCACAATCCATCAATAAGGATAAACCTAAACGGAAATGGCAAGCCACATAATATCCTATTAGATGACATCCAGAGAAATACATGCAAATAGTGAAATTCATAAATTGTAGATTAATTTATCTTCATTCTTTTGCCGAGTCTCCTGATCTGGAAAATGAAAATAATTAAATGTCAATACAGAGTTGACAAATGAAGAGATCGGAAATGTTGAAAAAATGTATTCTTTTCATTTTTCAAGTACTATCAACTACAAATAGATATGACCTTTCTTCTTATATCTAAATGAGAGTGCAATTAGTCAAATGATGGACATACTTGAGTCTTCAGCATCATCAGGCCGATCAACCACTAGTGGCAATTGAATCTCTGCATTAATAAAGGTAGAATATGAACAAATGAGACACGAGGAGATTCTTTTTCTTTTCATTTGGTCCAAAGATATTACCATCATCAAGAAAAGAGTCTCTCATCCATTCCTCGTCCAAAATATCTGTAAGTATACCCTGGCTTATTTCTGCCATACTTGCTCTGAACATTGCAAATTATCACAATCCATCACCCTTACAATAAGGATAAACCTAAATGGAAATGGCAAGCCACATAATATCCTATTAGATGATATCGGGAGAAATACATGCAAATAGTGAAATTCATAAATTGTAGATTAATTTAATTAATGATGTAAAATCATTAAAAAAAAAAGTTGCGCATGACAATAATTTAATCACAAACGACAAAAAGAGAAAGGGTTAAGGTTTCAGAAGTATCAACACTTGCCTTGGAATACCCAAATTTATACAACATTGAGAAAGATAGGTGGTCGGAATAGCAAATTCCCGGGCATGACATAAACATTGCAATTCTTGAAAAAATAAAATAGAAGGTCAAGCAATTCTAACTTAAATTTTTGGCTTAGATTTGTAACATCAATTACCAGCCATTATTCTAATGCAAGGTAGTTACTAATGTTCTTGTTCCAACACCTCAACTTCTAACCAAAAATCCACTACGGATAAAATTAAACAAATTTAGCATTGACTGGGCTGTATATGTCATTTTTTTTTTTTTTTTTTTACCCAAAAGGAGTTAACAAATAGAAAAAATGCCCCAGAGGAACATTAAAGTATCAAAAGGCATCAGCACCATGAATCAAAAACTTAATATAACAGGATGTGAGAGAGAGGGAAAAGGAGAACCGGATTACCATCAGTTAATTTAACTTCTGTAACCTACACCCCTGACACCACCGATAGAACTGCATATAAAAAGCATGTCATATATTAAACCCCACATATCTGCGGAAGCTAAAGAAGAAGAATCTGCAAGATGGAATACCAAGTTAAAGATCCAAATTAAAAATAAACTATAAAATTACACCTTATTAAAAAAAAAAAAAAAAATCCACTCGAGGAACCCTGGAGGCCTGGACTGCCTAAGATTCTGGAATGCTACCTTCCCTCCCCTTCCCATCTGCGCTTCCACCCACCAAACCGACAAAATAAACAAATGAATTACAATCTACAAAAGCAATCAAGCTGTTCACATCCATCAGTTCAAAGTAACTTACAACAAAACCCTCGCTCTCCACCCCCGCTCCCCTACTATATACAAATTCCTATACCTAAAAAAACCTTTAGTTTTGATTATCTGTTTGCAAGTTTAACATTGTTGTTCTCTCTCTAAAGAATAAGGCATGGGTTATGTCCCAAGCCCATGATTCATTCATCATACGAAATCCTGAAGCAGCATCACATGAAAGTTTATTAAATTAAACCTATCCAGTCGGATAAAATCTCCAATTTGAGTTTTGTCTTTTGAGCATAAGTCAGCCAAAAACAACACAACTCAAATAAACTGGTAAGTTACTCGATCAAGGGCCAAATTACTACTTTTTTCTTTGCATCTTCTTTGCTCTCATACAGACCCGAATCAACCAAAAACTTCCAACATACAAAGAAAATTTCAAAATCCAGCACAAATAAATTGAAACGAAGTTTACTACAAAGAAACATATACACATGAAAAAGAAAATTACCTTCTCCAAATCCCTATTACGCTGAAAATCAGCCTCACCTATTACCTACATTTAAAACATCAAATAAAAACATAAAATATTTATATTCAATCAAAACCATCACAATTTGCAGACTTAGTCATACATCACAAATGAAAAACTAATCATTTCACATAATAAAACCTTAACAATTAATTAAGCTTACCTTCATGAGAATGATGTCTAGAAGCCCAGCCCCGGCTTTTGTATCAGAAACCCCAACTGGATGACTGTAATGAAATGACGATTCCATTAAAACTGAAACTTCTAAATAAATAAAAACAAAGTTTAAAAGGAAAGAGAGAGCGAAAGAAGAATTTACCTCAATTGCCATCTCAAGGGGAAAAATTTACCTCAATTGCCATCTCAAGGGCCTAGTACAATGATTCGTCAAAATCCCAACTCGTCGTGGCTTCGGACAAACGATAGACTCCTTCTGATGAGAGAGGTATCCAGCTGTCGGTATTTAATGGGTGGATAGAGGTGTTTTTATTAATTTTTAAATCCTAAATCAGAATAACCACCCAATTTTACTTTTTTCAAAATATTATTCTAAAAGGTATAAGAATAATGAACCAAATACACTCTAAATCTTTGCAGTCTAATCCAGTCAATGCTAACTTGTCTAGTCTTGTCACTTATTGTAGCCTTTTAATCTGACTTCATCCTTCTTTATCCGACAAGATTTCAAGCGTCGTCTGACACTGTATTTAATTGGACATGATTGATTTGTCATTCTGTATCCCAAAGCATTAGGGGACGCAACTGATTTGGGGATATCGAAGCCACACTGTAGCGCTTTTTCCCTTATATAAATGTCGGCGCTTTCTAGTTTGGATAATCACTTTTTGCTTTGTTTTGAATTCGTAGAGTGGCTGCCTGTCTTCCCAACTTCGGGTTTTCCTTTTGTTCTTCTTCCTTACTCTAAAATTTTCATATGTCGCAGTTATCATGGCGAGAATGCTGACTCTTCGAATAATGAGGTCCCTAAGATGACGTCAATACCATCAAGAGATGCTCGGACTGGTTCATTCTGCTATGGTATCGTTTGTGGCGGTGGAGCTGGTCCTTCGTCTATGCACCGAGGGCGAGAAGACACCAGACAGGCTTTGTCTCCTTATTATATGTCTCTTGCACCCTCAGAAGATGGAGGCGGCGATGCCGATGGTTAGCAGAGGGATTCTTTCCTCTAAGAGGAGGAGGAGAATGGTTTCCCGCGTGCTAGTGATCATCGAGCTTGGGTTATGTCCCGTGTGAACTCACGGCTGGCGGTGATCAATGAGGGAGAAGCTCGGGAGGTCGATGTTGTTACGCAAGTGGCGGCGATGCCGATGGTTAGCGGAGGGATTCTTTCCTCTAAGAGGAGGAGGAGAATGGTTTCCCGTGTGCTAGTGATCATCGAGCTTGGGTTATGTCCCGTGTGAACTCACGGCTGGCGGTGATCAATGAGGGAGAAGCTCGGGAGGTCGATGTTGTTACGCAAGTGATCGGTGTCAATGGCGGATCCAGGAATTTCACTATATGGGGGCAAAAAAAAAAAAAAAAAAATTAAAACCAATCATATTCATACTTTTTTTTTTCATTATGATGAGCTTCGACAAAAAGTTACCAAATACAAATAAATATCTTCCAAAAACACAATTTTTGTAAAAATAAAACAATTTTTCTACAATTATCCTCAACGAGTTTTTATATTCTGAAAACATTGGATAATTATCTCATCATCAACTGTATCAAATACATCTTTCTCAATATAGATGACCAAGCAATCATTCATCCATTGATTTCCCATTTGATTGCGGAACCAACTTTTCATAAGATTCATTGAAGAAAAAGTCCTTTCAACGATCACAGTCGCAACTAGTAGAACCAATGCAAGTTTCACAAGCTTATACACCAACGGATACAAAATGTCTTTTTTAAACTAAACTAAAATCTTAGCCAAATCATCAATTCCTTCTAACTCAGCAAAATTCATCACAAGAACGCATGTCAATAACATAAGTCCTAGTATGGTTCTCAAATACCATAAACTCAAGTGCAGAAAAATTAGTTGGATAAAACTGGGCAAAACGGATCAACTTATGCTTGTCAAAAGTAGAGAATGAAATATTTGGATCTAAACATGTCATACAAAGAAATTTTTGTAATAAATATCCAATCATTATGATGAGCTTCAACAAAAAGTTACAAAATACAAATAAATATCTTCCAAAAACACAATTTTTGTAAAAATGAAACAATTTTTCTACAATTATCCTCAACGAGTTTTCATATTCTGAAAACATTGGATAATTATCTCATCATCAACTGTATCAAATACATCTTTCTCAATATAGGTGACCAAGCAATCATTCATCCATTGATTTCCCATTTGATTGCGTAACCAACTTTTCACAAGATTCATTGCATAAAAAGTCCTTTCAACGATCACAGTCGCAACTAGTAGAACCAATGCAAGTTTCACAAGCTTATACACCAACGGATACAAAATGTCTTTTTTAAACTAAACTAAAATCTTAGCCAAATCATCAATTCCTTCTAACTCAGCAAAATTCATCACAAGAACGCATGTCAATAACATAAGTCCTAGTATGGTTCTCAAATACCATAAACTCAAGTGCAGAAAAATCAGTTGGATAAAACTGGGCAAAACGGATCAACTTATGCTTGTCAAAAGTAGAGAATGAAATACTTGGATCTAAACATGTCATACAAAGAAGCAGCTCAGTACTAACCTTAGTGAAACGAGTTTTAAGTTCTTGAAGTTGCATATCTATCACTGTATAAAACAATTCAACTCGATAATGATGCAAATTTTTCATGTGCTCAACTCTTCGTTGTGGCTGCCTTCGAATTGCAAACATATCATCCATATTCAAAATGACAATATCCCGTTTTTGGCAAAATGAAGAAATTTCACTCAACAAAGATTTCCATCCTTCATCTCTCAACAATTGTAACCGCTGTTTTGGAGACTTTGACTAGGGCCATAGCATTTACAATGTCTTGATCTTTTCTCTACAATGCTTGTGGCAACTCATTAGTAATTGCCAATATACTTTTCATCATATGCAAGCTAAATGCAAAATCAAAGGAATAGATTACATCTAATAGATTTAGGGGTGAAATCGAATCAAGTCGAGTATTTGGTAAATTGAACTCAACTCGATCTCTATAGTACCGAGTTCAAGTTCGAGTTCAAGCCTGATCGAACATGAGAAATCAAGTTCAAACTCGAACTTGGTACTTGAAATTGGAAATCGAGTTCGAATTCAAGTTCGTATAATATAGAGGTTTTTTCGAGTTCAAGTTCGAACTCGATTTCAAGCTCAGCTAACAGGGGTGGATTTGCAAATTTTATAACTTTTAAATTACATATGACCCCTATTACTTTAAAAACTGTCAACTTCACCATCGAGCTTGGAAATACTCGCGAATATATTGAGTCGAGTTTTACTCGATTAACTACTCGAACTCGACTCGACTAATGCGGAGTCGAGTTTAAGCCAACATCAAGTATAGTTTAAGTGGCTCGACTTGATTTTCACCCTTAAATAGATTACATGCTTCACCCATTTGTTCAGGATTTAAACCATTATGTGCAAACCCAACAGCTCTTATTCATTTCATTTTCACTCCCAAAAAAATTTTTAAAAACTAATAAATCCTCTTGTATAAAAATAAAAATCACAAAGAATATGTAATAAATATATTAGAATTAAAAACGGGGTTTTACAAAAACAAAATCCAAACTTACCGTGGGTGCCGGCTATTCCGTTCTCAAAATCTCAAAGATTTATAAGGATAAAATTTAAATAAATAGAAATAGAAATAGAAAATCTGAAATTTTTAAAAAATTGAGTGGGGGCCATGGTCCCCACTCGTCATTCATTAAATCCGCCTTGATCGGTGTGCTTCAGGAGCATCGGTGTTGTTACGCAAGTGATTGATGCGCTTTCGAAGCATTTCTGCACTCGTAGTTCGCCCTTCTCGAGTCCACCACCGAGGCTGGCTAGGAGGAAATGAGGGGACACAAGCTGATCCCCCTGCTCCAGAAGTCATGCTCAAGTTTGAACTTATCTTTTCATATTTTTCGCCTGTTTTTAACTTCATAATGCTCATGTGGGTTTTTTGGTTATTGTGCTGCTCCTCTCCCTGATGACCATGCTCTTCCAGAGGTTTACTCAAGGCTACAATCTTATGAGGCAACCCTAGAACGTCTTCAAGAGTCTGAGAGGCTGAGGGCGGCTCTGGTTTTGATCCGTGAGTCGCACCAAGGATAAGGCCGAGCTATATTGGGGCTTGGGTGTAAGGAATGATCGCATCAAGGCTCTCCTAAAAGAGAACGAGGATTTACGCAAGCAATTGCAACGAATGGAATGAGTCATCAACGTTCTCAAGAAGAGGTTTTCAATTATTTAATTGTTTCTTTGTTTCCTTCAATGGTTTCTAAATTTGAAGATGTTTTTCAAACTTTAAAAATTTTATTCTAGATTTAATTTATTTTTAAAAAGGAGTAATTTAAATCTATATAATCACATATTTATCCATCCACAAAGTTAATAAAACCTAATTGAATGTTTGGAACTTGTATCCCTAAATTGAACCATTTGGAACTTATGTCCGTGACTTGCAAAGTTCTACAAACTTTGTACCTAATTAACAATCTTTTTTAACATAACATTTGACACTGAATTATGTAATTGTCACAAGTAATCTGGAGTTTTGAAATCGAAAATCATTGGTGAAATTTAAAGGTGTGTTATTTATGAATTTGTTTTGTATTTTTTGTAAATATTGTAAATAATTGATTTAAATGATAAATATTTCGAAAATAAAAAATTTATTCACATCTTTGTCTAAAACTAATATTTTGAAATTGTGAAAGTGAAAATATATTACTTGTGTTTTTCTGAAAAAAGTATTTGTAATATGTATATATATATATTATATTTTTTAGTTATCTCGTTATTTCCTTTATTGTTTCTTATGCAGTTTCATGTATATGACTTTAGGGAAGATTAAGAATAATTTTCATAACAGAAACACTTAAAAAAAACAACCTATTTCAACCAAAATAGATAAGGACCTATTTCTAAGATGATACAATTTTACATGCATCAAACTGAAGTCAAATAGCTAAACCTCATAACTCTATAATTTTTTTTTTTTTTTTTTTTTTTTTGTTGATCGAGGTGTCAGGATCAGCTTACGCACTTCTCAACTAATATCTCGGAACCTTGGAACTACCGATCGAGTAAGAGCTCTATTAGCTACTTCTATTAGCAACTGTGAGAAGTGATTCAAACTCAAGACCTCTTAAGTAATACACTCAAAAGTCTTTATCGAACCACTCGGCCACTCAAAGGTATTTCCCCATAACTCTATAATTATATAGTTTTTTTCGTAGGTGCTCGGCCTCTTAACACATCCTACATCAAGCCCTTGCGCTAATTCTTTTAATTTTCTGCATCCTTTTTAAATTTTGATTATGGCTTGGATCTTACAAAATTGTTGAAATATAGGGAATTTATATTGTTTAAGCCTAAAATAACTCAAGAAGGCATAATCCTAGTTGTAAATACCAGCTGTTACTGATAACTCATTTACAACAAACCCCAAAGAACTTAAAGATACTATAAAATGGTAGAATAGAAGTATATTAACGTGTAAAATAGGAAAAGATTGTTGACAGCTTGAAGTCACAGCAAAAGTAGTACTTAGAATGAATAGGAGAACAAGGATGCTGAGATTTGAAAAAACAAGAAAAAGAGGGTATAACGAATTTAAAAGTTTGCATGAAACAACTAGTTAGATTAAATTATGAATCACAAGGAGAGAGTTTGTCTAGGAAAATCGCGTAACACTAACAACTAATTGTGGCAAAGTAGCTTTTGGTTGTTAAAATTTAAGTTTCATTATGTCAATTCCATACTTTCAATTGAAAAAAATGCAAATTCATAAAGGAAGCTAGCCATACTGGAAAAACACATCTGAAATTTACCTGGCCAGGGATCAGTAAATCATCCTTGGCACAAACCTCTGTTACCACATCTGAATTTCCTTTCTAGAAAATAGACGAACAGGAATAAAATTTACAAAAAAGGCACATTAAATTAGCTTGATGTGAATATCGAAACAAAGCGAGGAAAGTACCTTAACCGTAGAAGAATCCGATTCATGCATAAATCTAGTGCTTCTAGCAGCTGCATATATGATCAGCAGATACATGTAAATTCCAAAATTAACATAATTCAACAAAGTTCAAAAGTTTCAGAAAATAATTTTGGAACTTATTCTGTAAGTCTGAGACTGTTGAGTCATCATCTCCCGTTCACCTTCCTCGTAAAATGATTTCAATCTAAGGTACCCATAAAATATTGATAACAAAGTTAAAATGAATCCCACTAATTTTGACAAACTATATCTTCCAAAGAAAACTCCAAAGAAAAAAAATTATGAATGATCATAAACATCTCCAGTACAAAAAATAAATGAATCAAACACCGAATTAATCAATAAGCAGGAGGATAGATTTTTGCTTGTAAAACAAAAACATAGTCTAGTTTTCTTATTTAATTGAAAATTATTTGGAGGTCTCCTCACTGTTAACTTTGAAACTTAAACATTTTATCCTCACACAAAGCATTTTAATTCCAACTTTGTTTAAATCAAAATTATGAGTCACTGACTTTTTTGAGAATGACAAGTTATCCTGCATAACTACTTCTGTTTAAATTTGCAACAAAAGCAAGTGAAATAAAAAAAAATTAAAAAAAAATGTTAATGATCAAAGTGAAAGAGCCATTTGAAAAGAGCATGCCTTCTAATTTCTTCTTTAAGCTGGAGGTTCTCCATAGCAAATCTGGTTACTTCTTGGTTACGGTCAACCTGAGTTCTAAGAACCTCAATTTCCTTCAAATATTTCTTTTCTTTTCTTTGTAAGTGTGTCTCGGCTGAAATCTTTCCTGAAGTAACTGCCTCTAGTCTCTTAATTCCTGCTTCCTGGAACCGTAACCTCATTTTCAAGCCCTGTATCTCGTCCGCCCTTTGTTCTGCCTAATTCAATCAAGAAAAACAGAAAATATTAAAAAAAAAAAAAATTGGTATCATGGTGTTGATACTTGATTTTGACACCAACTATTCGCACGTGATAAATGCTAAGCGGGCTTAGAAGTCACACGTGATTATGGAAGTATTTATTGAAGTATTTAGGTTAGTAAAGGGTGAAGAACAATGTTTAAAGTGGTTCACATGCTCAAAGGCGAATTCTACGTTCACTGATATTGTATTAATGAGAGTAAGGTCAGGTCGTGTTCAGCGAGCTGAGTTACAGCTAGAGAGAGAGAGAGAGAGAAGGTATGCTATTCCAGAGTAAAATTAGCCCATCCCGCATAAGAGAGAGAAGTCCCCTATTTATAGTGGGATGAACCAAGGTAATGATTACTAAATTTGCAAATGCGTGGGTACCGTGCAAATCCTTCTTTGCGTCCCATTCTTCACCTGCCCAAGTGATTTCCTCGACTTGTGCAGGGATTGGACACATGGACGATTTCCAACCATTCGCTAACCTGACGTTCACCCACTGCATTAACAGGGGCATGCTACTCACGTCATCATGCGACGTGGCCGCTTCTGAACGGTTGCGGAACCTTCCTAAGTTCTGATCACCCAATGCTGACAAGACAAGACTTTGTGTTAGCCTTAATTTTTAGGCATAACAGAAGTCCCCTAGCTTTTAAGTTTTGAGAATCGAACCTTGAGAACTTCACAATTATGCCTTGACTTGCTATGCTCCGAATGGCTTTGATCGATCCGAGGCTGTTGTAGGGAGGTCATGTGACATTTCCCATATGGGCGACACGAAGTGGTCTCCAACCTGCAAGGTAGCATGACTTGGGTCAAACCCACCCTGACGTGCCGTGTTGATACGCCTCTTATCTTAATCGAGGTACGCGACCTGGCTATACTTAGCGCATTTTTCCTGAAGGCGAGGAGTCACATTGCTTCGCAACTGACATGCGACAAAGAGTGTTCTGTCCTAACGACCTCTTCAGATGTTATCTGTTGCGCTTTGGCAACTAATCCATTAATGAAGCAGCTATTACTTTGACAAACGTGTCCTATATGCAATAAGTGTCAGCCATGCACATTAAATGTAAGCCATGCTGAAACGACATTCCTTATCAGAGCATTAAATGCGGATGAGAGCGCATTTAATGTGGAGGAGGGAAACGAGCCGTCGCTCGATTATTTCAACAGAGAGAAGCGACGATTGGATTTCTCGAAGCGTGACGATTACTCCTTCTTGTTGATTGACGACATGTGGTCGCGATCAACGGCGAGTGATTTTTGTCCAAACGTCGCTTGCCTTTGGGAAAACTAATCGCCACTTCCTCCACTATAAAATCCTAAGCTCACCTTAAGCAATATCACAACACTCACTTTTTCAGAAAGTTCAAGGAGCTTTTGTGAGACCAGATTTCCCATCCTTTAAATCAGTGCGTGCTTGACGTTTATTGTAGAAAGTTCAATCCCCACACTCAAGAGGTAAGGATGATCCTTCCATTACTTTTCTTTTTTTGTTTTGATGATAACCATGTGATAGCGGTGGGCGTTTGCGGGTGGTTGAACGGATAATAGACTTTCCTCTAAGGTTTGAATCTTTGGGGGTGGTCCCCAAGGATTCTTAGGGTTTTTATAGGGTTTAAGAAAGATACAGTGTTTATCTTTTCTTCCACGTCATTGTACAAAACTTTGTACGATGACTGAGTAATTCCTACATGTCACTCTTTTTCAGAGTGTAGAAGAAATGGACATTTCAGCGACCAAAACGAACGAGGGAACGAGCTCACCGGTGCAGGATGCCCCAACAGGTCCCTCACAAGAAATCCTGTCAGTAGCCATAGGAGAGGAAATTCAAAAAGCGGTCGACCAATAAGCAAATAGCGTAAATGTCTACTAGCATAGGACGTATACAGCTTGGAATCCGCCAGAGGGAATGGCTGCGATCTCCGAGAACATATTCAAATGTGGAGCACTGATTCCCTTTCATCCTTTCATAAGGTCGGTCCTCGATCACTTCGGGGTCGCACCTTTACAACTGACGCCAAACGCGTATATGATAGTCGTGGCTATGTATATCGCATGCGACAAGAACGGTCTTAGCGAGCTAACTGCGCTAGAGCTCAGCTGCTCGTATTACTTAAAGAAAAGCAAAGACAATGACTCTTTTTACCTCTCGAAGCGATCTACGATCGAGGGAGGGATACACAGTTATCCAAGTAACGTCGGGGCGTATGAGACAAAATTTTTCTTTTTCCACAATAACGACATTTGCCAATTTAGGGAGTTGAGTAGGTCTTCCTTTCTTTTACTTGGCGAATTTTCTTTCTTTTAATCTTTGCTAACGAACTCTTTCGTTTCTTGCGTCGCTAAACAACTGACCGAGTTATCGCGCTCACCGTACTTCAACAGAATAACCGATTTCGGTCTTCTGCCCGAACAGAGTCGCGACGCAAGGCTGCTCGTGACAACCACCAACTTGTGAAAATACGGTTTTTTCAACCTTGAAGCGACCTTGGAATCCTTACCGAGTAAGTGTCCGTAACCTTAGCCAACCTTATTGTTTGCATGCAGTGAACTGTTTTGCTAACGATATTCGCATGTAGCGACCATACCACCCAAAGTGCCCAGGTTGCTGAGAGCTAGGGAGTTCAATTTTCCTCGGGTCGGTGCCACGAGACTAGCCGGGCGGCCCCCTCCCCAACGGTCCCCCGTCCCCGAGGGATGCCGCAGTGGATCGGTCTTGACTCTGACAGGCGGGTGCTCCCCAGCCTACGGCCGCTTGTGTTAAACAGAAGATTGTGGCCTAGAAATCCAAGAAGAGGAAAGCTTGACTTGGTCGGTGGAGTCGTAGTAGTAAGAGCTTCAGCATTGAACTTAGGAGGAATCGAGCCAACCACCAAGACCTTAAGCCTAAAGTGGACCCCCTGGAAAGGCTCTTGAACCGTGTTGCACTTGCCCCCAGGGCCCCACGAGGGCCTACGGGGCAAGGGGAGGGCGGGCGGGAGGTCGTGGGATCTGGGAGCAAGACGGGAACCGGGCAAGGTAACGATGCGCCACCTGCTGCTCGAGGGAAGCAGCATGCCTATCTCCACTTGGATTCTATAGGAACGGCTCCCAAAGCACTTCACAGTGGTAATATTCACCCCACCCTGTTAGAGTGCCCGCCTCTGATGAGGCTTTTGAAGCTGATTCGTGGCCTCCTAACCCCGAACCCCGTGGACTTAATGACCACGACATTTCAACTGCAAAGTCAGGTAAGAGGGTTTGTCCTCGTCGAGGACTTTCTTATATTTCCTTTACTTTTTTAATTAAAAGGAATCTAACCCCCTGTTCTCTTTGCCATGCAGGCTCTGCTCGCCATGCACTTAGCCCAACATAAGACTCAACTGGGGGTCGCTGAGGGGCTTGTCGAGTTGAGAGAAGAGAACGTCCAGCTGAAATGGGACTTGGAGGTTACACACAGAGAGATGAACTTGTCCACGCTGTTCAGACGAACCAGTACCTGTTGGAGAAACGTTGTGCTCCACACGGTGCAATTTCATAAGGCCGGGCTGGAGAAGAGAAGAGAAGAGAAGAGAGGAGAAGAGATCAAAGAGCTCCAAAGAGGGCCAAAGTAGCGGAGACTCACCAAGGAGGCCAGGGCAAGCCCAGGCTCTAAGCGAACTCCGGCGAGCCTTGCAAGTAGAGAGCGAGACGAGCTGCAATGGCCCATGGGAAACCGGAGAAAGCGAGAGGTGGGCACTTGAGACAACTCAGAGTTGTCCCAACCAGGGCGATGTCGACTTCCGTTAACCAAAGAGATGAAGCGACAAGAGTTGGAAATCGAGAGGAGAGCCGCCGACTATTCGATCCAATCCATCTATGCCCTACGACCAAAGAATTCGAACATAGACCTTACTGACCTCACGAATGACTACCAGAGAATCCTCGTTTCCATGGCGTAGGCCGATGACGAGGAGGAAGGTCAATGGCCTGATCCGGAGGATGAGCATCCGGAGGAGTATGTCCCGGAGGAACCGGCGGCCAACCAGGTGGTCGACGACCAACCCTGGAGAGATGCTGAGGTCGCACCGGACGGGGCCACAGGGAAGGCGAAGGAACCAGTGATGGTTTTTGCTTCTACTTTCCATAATTGTTCATGTGCTCGCATATCTGTACTTGTTTTTAATTTATGATAAAGAAAGAGACTATTTCCTTAATCATTCGTGAATACTTATAATTTTTCATACATCACAAATATTACACACGTGGGCAAAAGGTCGCTTTCTAACTATTTGTGATCGTATTTGCACAAATGATACATATGCAAACAGAAAGGCACACATGTGAGAAATAATATTACATAAGAGTTATCTTATTTACAAAGCTAAAAAGAGCAAATCTTTACAAGGGTTTTAGAAAATGAGTTCGGAATTACTGATAATAGGGGCGAAGATGTTCAGCATTCCAAGCTCGCAGTACTTCGGAACCTTTGAGCCTTTTAAGATGATAAGTCCTCGGTCGTATCACCTTAGCGGCGCGTATGATAGGGCCTTCCATAATTTGGCCCCGAATACTCTGCAGCGCTTGGTTATAGCACATGTCAGAGACTTACTTTGAGAACAAGGTCGCCAGGCATCAGAAAGTCTCTTAACTCCTGAACCAACCTTGAGTCGAAGTTGGCAACCTTTTGCTGCCTTGTTGGTAAGATGTCTCACATCCACACCTCGGCCGAGCCTGTGATGTTCTTCAACTAGGTCTAAACTTGCTACTAAGCATAACGGCATTACTGTTTCATTGAAGCAGTCTCTGCAGAAGTGAACCGGTTCCAGTCCTACTTCCATTGGGATCATCACCTCGTAGCTATACGGTGTTTCCGAAGTAGAGGTTCTCAGAGTTGTCCTGTATGCCCATAGGACTTCTAGGAGGCCGACCCAATTACCTTTGGCAACGCCAAGTTTGGCTATCAAAGTATGCTTGATGGTCTTATTGACAGCTTCAACCTGACCATTTGCTTACGGTTTGGCGACTAAGGCGAACTTTTTATGGATTCCCAACTCATTACAAAAGTGCTTGAATTCCTCATTATCGAATTGTTTCCCAATATCAGAAATGAGGGTATGAGGAATTTCATAGCAGCACAATATGTTTTTTAAGATGAAGTCCTTAAGCTTTTTGATAGTGATCGCGGCCAAGGGTTCGGCCTCGGCCTACTTGGTGAAGTAATCCACAGCGACCACCGCATACTTGACCCTTCCCTTTCCAACTGGCATGGGTCAAATAAGATCGATTCCTCACATAGAGAATGGCCAGGGGCTGATCATGGTTTTCAGTTGGTAGGAAGGAGCTCGCGGTATGTTTCCAAACGGCCGGCACTTGTCACACTTTTTCACAAAGTTGAAGGTATCCTCTTGGAGTAGGGGCTAGTAATACCCTCAGCGAACAACTTTGTTAAGCGAGGACCAGCAGCGGCATGTGATTACCGTAGATCCCGGGCACCCATGTAGCTCCCTCATGACGTAGTTTGCTTCCTCATCGGTTACACATCGGAGGAAAGGGACGCTAAATCCTCATTTGTACAATTGATCTCCTATAAGTGTGTAACGAGCAGCACTAGTTCGCATGGTTCTTGCCTTGAGCTTGTCGTCGGGCAAGGTTCCATCTCGGCGATACTGAGTAATTGGGGTCATCCAGGAAACTGGCTCTGTCACATTCACGGCCTGCTTGAGTGAGCTGATACTAGGGATCTCTATGAAACAAACAGGAATACTTTCTGGCGCATCTGAGTCCCGCGACGAGGCTATCTTTGCCAAGGCATCCGTGTGACAGAATTACTGTCTGGGGATCTGCATGACTGTGAAGTGCTTGAATGGCTCGAGCGCGGCTTTAGCTTTCTTCAGATAACTGATCATGTTTTCTTCCTTGGCCTGATATTCCCCTAAGATCTGGTTAACAACCAAAGATGGACATCGTCATGTGAATGCGATGCGGTTGATCCCATTTCTTTTGCCAACCATGCAGCGAACCCAGCGATGACCTTGCATACTCAACCTCGTTGTTGGTCGCTTTGAACCCGAATCGAAGAATACCGTGGATGCGAGTCCCTTCGAGACTAAGGAAGAGAAGGCCTGCCCCGACCATTTTCCTGTTCGAGGATCCATCGACATAGAGGCTCTAGGTCGATAGATTCTAAACGGTTTCCTGGGTGACGTCTCTGGCTTGTTGCTCGGATTCCTTAACCGGGTGATATGAGAATTCCGAAATGAAATCGGCAACAGCCTGTCTTTTAATGGTTGCTTTCGATCTAATACAGATCGAACTGACTCAGTTCCATAGCTTACTTGAGCAACTTACCCGAAGCCTCTAGTTTTTGGAGGACTTGCTTGAGCGGATAGTTGGTCAATACATAGATTGTATGGGCGTGAAAATAAGGTCGTAACTTTCTAAAGGCGATCAGTAGGGCATAAGCTAATCACTCTATTTACCGAGATCCGTAGCAGTCTCCCAGAGAGCTGCTCACGTAATATACTGGCCATTGGATCATATCTTCTTCTCGAATTAGAGCTGCACTGACTACATACTGAGAGACGGACAAATACAGAAGAAGAATTTCTTGAGGAAGAGGCTTGGACAGAAAATGTGGCTTCTCGAGGTGCTCTTTAATGCTCTGGAATGCATGTTCGCACTCAGGTCCATTCGAACTTCTCGTTGGCCTTCAGTATATTAGTTCATTTGAGGCCACGAGCTGACTGATCCTAGCCCACTTGAGCTTGAAGCTTACAAGCCTGCACGGTTTTGGAGGACTTGTTTGAGCAGATAGTTGGTCAATACATGGATTGTGTGGGCGTGAAAATAATGTCGTAACTTTCTAGAGGCGATTAGTAAGGCATAAGCTAATCACTCCATTTCTGGATACCGCACTTCAGCGTCTAGCAGACGTCTGCTCGCGTAATATATTGGCCATTGGATCTTATCTTTTTCCCGAATTAGAGCTACGCCGTTGCATCTTGAGACGAGACGGAGATCTGAGAAGAAGAATTTCTTGAGGGAGAGGCTTGGATAGAAGAGGTGGCTTCCCGAGGTGCTCTTTAATGCTCTGGAATGCCTGTTCGCACTTGGGAGTCCATTCGAACTTCTCGTTGGCCTGGAGTATATTAGCTCATTTGAGGCCACGAGCTGACTGATCCTATTGGGAGAGACCTGAACCATGGCATGGAAGGTAAGAGTTACTGGCAAGCAACGACATTTTGCTAAGTCAGACTTGGTGGAGCTCTATGAGATCGTTGAACTCGTACAGGTGATCCTGCGGATCGGAATTCCCATTGACGGCTCGCATGTCGGGCATTCTAAATCTTGACGGGAGGAGAGAAGCTAACATTATCGAAGAAAAGGGAGACGCCTCACACTCCGCCTTTGCTCATTTCAACAGCCTTGCCGATCCGTAACTCGCTATAGTTCCTCACCTTTGGAGGCGCTTGGCTTACCGCCCTTCCGTAATGTGGGTTCGACCCTCACGGTTGCAGTTGAGGAAAGACCATAATGTCGATTCCTCCGCCTGGGCTAGCTTTGGCCAATCTCGACACACGCTGGCTGGAGCCGTGTGATGGCATTGAGTGGTTCGGGGAATCCGCGGACGGTAGGAATCCCCTGCACGACGACGATCAAAGTCGTTGTTTACCTTGCACTTTTGTGGGTGTAGGAGTGCTCGTGCGACGTGGCGCGGGACGGCTCTAACCATGACATGTTACTGAGTCGCAATGGTCCCTTGGAGCCTTTGGGTCAGCTATGCGCCACTTGTTTTCCCTTCTTTGACACGCTGCAGCGCACGGTATGGGCTTTTACCCTTTTTCCACGCTTTCACGCGACCTGTAGGTGTTTTTGGCGATTGCACCATCTCATTGGATTCGTGTAGCACGACCCGATCCAATTGGTCTAACCTTTGGCTGACTGTTTGGAGAGTATTGTTGAACCTCTCTAGATAACTCATGACGACTAGATCAAGCCGTGAGCTTAAAGGGATATCCACCACGATATTTTGTTGGTCTCGCGGCACTTCAGCAAAGGCGAATCCTACGTCCACTGATATTGTATTAACGAGAGTGAGGTCAGGTCGTGTTCAACGAGCTGAGTTACAGCTTAGAGAGTACAAGAGAGAGAAAGAAGGTATGCTACTCCAAAGTGAAATTAGTCCATCCCGCAAAATAGAAAGAAGTCTCCTACTTATAGTGGGATGAACCAAGGTAATGATTACTAAATCTGCAAATGGGTGGGTACCATACAAATCCTTCTCTACGTCCCATTCTTCACCTGCCCGAGTGATTTACTCGACTTGTGCAGGGATTGGACACGTGGACGATTTCTAACCATTCGCTAACCTGATGTTCACCCATTACATTGACAGGGGCATGCTACTCACGTCATGCGACGTGGCCGCTTCTGAACAGTTGCGGAACCTTCCTAAGTTCTGACCACCCCATGCTGACAAGACTCTGCGTCAGCCCTACTTTTTCAAGCATAACACACGGTATCTTTAGAATGTATAGTAGACTATTATTTAGATATATATGGTTCCCCTTAAACAGATTACTAGCCAAACCTAATCTTATACTTGTAGTTAAATAAATACATAAAAAACTGATCTATGGAAGTTTGTTTGCAGTTCTAATTTACTTAAAAAAGATAGGGCATTTCTCTTGGGCACACCAATCGTATAGTTGCCTGATTTTCTACAGCCTAAGCCTGCAAAGCTTTGTCTTTCTCTTTTTCCCTCTTGAAAGCCCCTACAAGTGCAAGCTCATAGTCTTTCTTCTGTAGAAAGGAAAAAAACTGGTGAGACAAACAAACTGATAAGCAAAACGTACCAAACAGATGATTTCTTATATTTCAAAAAAATTACGGAGCTCACCTAGGACATCCTTTTATCGAATGTAAGTGGACTAAAGGATCCATGAAGCCCTTCCCACTTAAAGGATCCTGGAGAGCATGGAAAGCTTACGGTAGAAGTATCATTAACCAGACTTTCAGCTCCTCCATTTACTAGACCCCGTAAACGAGATACTTCTTTCTGAAAAAATAAAATTACAGTTGAGGTATGTAAGAGCAAATCAAAATCTTCAAAAATGAGATAAGACAATAACAAACAGAACTTTTAGGCCAAGGAAAACAATGTTAAATATAATACTGATAATTTCTTTCTTAAGAGCCAAATGAAACAATCTATTTGTTCTGATCTTCCTACAGCTAAACAGTGATTTCATCTAGGAATAAATTAATTATCACTCTGTAGTTCAGCAAAAAAGACTAATCAATTTTATAGCTTAGAAGATTTTTAGCTTAGTCATTCGATGGATAATTTTAAATAGTAACTGACCAAAATGAGTAGTAAGTAAATTCTTGAGAAAGAGAAATGATTCTTGTCCAAAATTTCCAATAAGCTATATTACATCAATTTGTACTTCAAAAAACAAAACTTTATCTTGTGAGACAAACATCAAGTCAAAAAAGCCACTACATAAAAACTAAAATTGCGCAAACCACTTTACTCCATTTCCAAAATATAATCAAGCAATGGGAAGAATAAAAAATTAAGCACAATACCTTGAGCTGTTGAATCTGCAATCGCATAGAAATAACATCACCTAAAGCATCCTCATTTACAATTGCCTGCAGAAAATTAAAAGTAACTTTCCATGAGCAAGAAATAAAAGCTAAAAGTATTAGTGAAACCCCAATTAAAGATCCCGTAATGACTTTACCTATTCTTCCAAAAAAAAAAAAAAAAATAGAGAGAAGAAGAACAACCAGCAACAACATTGAATGTTTTAATTTGATAAGCCACATAAACATAAACGCGTATGTGCACGCAAAGTCTTGAATGTCATAGCCTTCTACATTTCTGGACTTAAACCAAAAAATAATAAGAAAACTGACCAGTCACGCTCACATACATTGTTATTAATAAACTTGGCACATTGTGCAAACTTCAAAGTGCTAAGTGTCTTCCAATGAACAACTGCAAGCGACCCAAAAATTTGTCATGTATCAGCATGTAAACGACAAATCAAGCTTGTTGAAACAAATATCTAACGTGAACTGATTTCAACTAAAAATGCAATTTTTACAAGAAATTTCAAAAGCAGAATTACTTCCAGAATTCTTAAACAGTTTTATGTATATGGATGCACAAACTACAACTTTAAGTAGGATTACAGAAAATATGGTATTCACTGACCAACTGGATGGACTGACATTTGCAATTATCGTTGTTTTTTAATTCCCTCCAAGTGAATCCTGAAAACAAAACAATGATACTGAGAATTCGATATGCTGTTGCATATCTTCAGAATATACTGGACATTAAAAAAGTCCTTAGTAAACAAAGTTTTGAAATTTATTTGCATATACCACATTTATGTTTTAAAAAACATAGATGATCACAAAAACTACAAACCTCCAAATATCTAATTAGCTAAACTATCTTAAACCATGAAATATAATCAGAAAAACTTCTGGTTCTATCTTCAAAACCTTATAATAGTAAACTTTGAACATCTTAAATCGAAAAACACATATAAAGGAAAAGTGGTTCTATGAATTTTACAAAAGTCACTTACCCTTCAAACTGAACAAGATTTTGCAGAGCATGGAATTGGAGAGCAAGAATAATGATATACCAGATCAAATACTAATATGTCTTATTTTTTATTATTAGCAATTTATGTTGTATAATCCATCAATAGAGTATCAGAATTTGCTTCATAGATTATTTTCAATCTGCAATGGCTGTCTACCTGAAGCAAAAATGTAAGCTTCGAATCACTGTAAGGAACATGGAGGGACTTCCCATTGGATACATTTACAAGGTTCATAATTGTCAGTCTGCTAATATCAATACAAAAGATTAAAATCACCAAACTAGTCATATATTTCATTAACAAAGAAGGGTTTAAAGGTGAGGACAACATACCCCAATGTCGAAAGAGACTTGTTGATATTGGTAGCTTCCTTGAGACGTTCTCCTTCAGCACCCGAACTTTTCTGCCTGTTATCAGACCAAAAACACAACTGAAATCCATACGAATGATGCTCTTAGATTCTTTATAAATCTCAAAATCTTTTTCTATATCCTTATGCCTTTCCAAAGCCCGCTAAATCGAACAAGAATAAGCCAAGCGAACCGATGGTGAGTTACACCTTGCAATTCCCACTGTTAATGAAAATTCAATTAGATATATAAATTAACATTAATCTAAATTCAAGAAAATATATCTAAAAATAATTGGGAATTCAAAGTAAATATAGAAACGGAAGAAAATAACTTAATAAACCGTTACACACCTTACTTTCAATTACACATGTAAAAACACTACTTAATAAACAGTTACACACCTTACTTTCAATTACACATGTAAAAACACTATGAGAACGACTACTGGCACAGTTCATATTTGTGGCAGTAACTTTTCTATTTGCAGCACCCTGAAACAATTTTCAGTTTTAATTAACCATCTCTCACCCAAAACTTGAATTAATACCTAAAAGAGTAAATGTCTATTTAAATTCCTGTTTCCCTATGGGCAATAATATTTTGAAAAAAGAAATATGATAGGTTTGTGTCATATAAACACAATGAATAATAAGATTCAATAGGAAGAGAGAAAATAAAGAAGTAAAACCTAAACGGCGCAATCAAATGATTTTAGCATAAAAAATTACTCATGGCTTCATTTTGAAAAACTTTCAGAATAATATGATCATTGCACTGCATTTCCCCAGCTAATAAATTCCCAAAATTTAGGAAACTGTTTCTTATCTAGACCTTTTTATATGTTCCCATGTCCAAAAGAAATTGAAGGAAACATCAGGTAACAAAGACTAATGTAGTTTCCTGGTTAAGATAACTGGAACAGCAATAAAGGACTTACTCAAAGAACAACCTTAATATTCACCAAATACATATGGCGCTACAGAATATTATTTGTTAGGCCATACAATCTACAACTGCACATTAAATTCAAAGAGCAGATAGTTAAAGATAATTGCTTGAATTAGTTGCTGAATCACCTCCCAAGCACTTGTAACTTCTATCTCCTTCAGATTCTCAACATAAACCCCTTTCTTAATGTCTTCTCCTATCTACAACATCCAGATCAAAAAATCTAACTTAACTAATTAACAAACTAAAGAAACATAATTCATAGCATCTAAGATATGTAATTGCAAACATCCCATCAAGTCCTTCCTATTTATTTGTTTCTTCAACATGGATAAATTATTGAAAGAAACTCGCTACAGAAAAAAAAAAGATTATGCAAGTGTGTAACTTGAATTGCTGATAAGGCCACACAAAAATATGACCTTATCCAATACACCAGAATTTACAGCAAAAACTCTCTGTTCCAACAGCCATGTAAGCCTCATAGAGAAGCTAGACTGGTATCCTTGCCATGTGTTAATACAATTTATATTGAGAAGAGGACCAATAAATAAAATAGGAAGTTCAAACATGGATATTGTAGCAAAAAATGGTGCTTTCACTTGTCATTGATTTTTGCAATAGTAATTCATAAAATAAAGACACATAGATGGAAACCTTTAACTTGGAATGTAAGTGATGCACACCTGTAGGTTACTGGAAGACGGGTCCAACAGATCAAGAATCTGTTCATTATCTATTTCCAAAAATGAGCATTTACAAATGCATAATACATACAACATGATGTGGCAAAATATTACTCTTTACAAATAAACCTTAACTTCTCATCTATGCGGCAGTAATTTCCTGCAAGACAAATTAGTCATTGGATATCACTCCATGATTCTTCAATAAAACTTAATACTAAATGAACAGAGGAGAAAATTTATCTTTAATGTATAGAAAAGCAACTAAGAAAATGATTTATGTTAAACAAATTGGCCATCATTTCAGCCACATAACCAATTCGGTATGATATCTAACACCATAAATATACCGATCAGTAACAGAAAATATATTAATTTCAATTTCATTCTTTAATAATCCTTAGTTCCACGAAAAGCATATTCATTGCTACTGTTTCTTTAACCTTTTCTATATCAACAATAGAGAACTGATTATGTTCAATCATTAAACAACTTCAATCAAGTAATACAATTAATTACAAAACTCACTTGGCCATAAGCAAACATACAACTGTTGTAACCTGCCACGCAATTCTCCACCCTGGGCAAGCCAGCCACTTTGAACAACTTCTCCTGTTACATTACTCGAATGAAATACACCATACACCAAAGAGGATTCAACAGCAACATAATCCAACGAGCAAAAAAAGGGTACCTGGCTGACATTCTCATCGGCAACAAGGTCAAAAGTAAAACGTGACTCGGGATGCCCCGTCCAAGTAATTGTCTGACAACTCTCTTGCCTAATACACTTGCTGTGCCCTTGTGCTGATATTTCAGAATTATTGAGAGGACGAACCTTATAATTACCAACAAGTAATAATCGCCAAATTAAAATATAGAAAGCACATAGTTGTAGTCACTTCATCAAAAGGAAAATCACATAGTTTCACTAAAAATGAGCAAAACTTACCTGAACGTTGTGGTCTTTCCAGAAAGATGGATCTTCATTAACCTCGAAGATCTGAGATGAACCAGCACTGGCGGCGGCATTGTCCTCCAAGTCACCGATACTACGAACTGTCGACGTGGCAGCCTGCGACTGGCCATAAGGATTCTCTCTTACCGCCGACTTGAGAGAAAGATCAGGAGATGTCCGCGCCGACGGCACGGTCTCCGAGGAAGCGGAACGGCTGTGGAAACCGAACCTACTCTTTATTGCACTCGCCGTCTCCGATATAAACGGCATGTCGTCTAAGTTCTAGAAGAGAAAATGATGTTCAGGGTTTTGAAGAGGAAAGTAAGCGAGATTTTGGGACTTTGGAGAGAAATGAAGGAATGGTGTTTAGTTAGAAAGAAAAAGATTGAAATGAGAGTGAGGATAGATCGGATGGTGGATAGTAGAGTGGATGAACGGCTGGGATGAAGTAGATTTGATTCTGATGACCGTTTGAGGTTTGGTTATTTCAAATTTTCAAATTTGGAGCAACTGGCACGATCCGGATTTCGTAAAGTTAGAGGAATCAGGAAGATAAAGGGCAATTTCCAAAAGTTCCCGAGGGTATTCTAGACCTTTAATTATAATAATTTGGGACTTTCGGCTCGTTTAATAATTTTATTAACGACTTTTTTTTGGGTAATTATTTTATTAACGGCTTCGCTAAATATTTACCAGAAGGGAGATTATTAATTAGCCTACAAAGTTTTCAATTATTTAATTGTTTCTTTGTTTTCTTCTACAGTTTCTAAATTTGATGATATTTTTAAGATTTTAAAAATTTTATTCTAGATTTAATTTATTTTTAAAAAGGAATAATATTTATTCCCCCCCCCCCCATAGTTAATAAAACCCTAATTGAATGTTTGGAATTTATAGCCCTAAATTGAACGATTTGAAACTTATGTCTATGAATGGCAAATTTTTACAAACTTTGTACGTAATTAATAATTTTTTTCAACAGAACATGTGACATTGAATTATGTAATTGTCACAAGTGATTTAAACGTTTGAAATCGAAAATCACTAGTGAAATCCAAAGGATGTGTTATTTATAAATTTGTTTTGTATTTTTTGCAAATATTGTAAATAATTGATTTAAATGATGAATATTTAGAAAATAAAAAAATTTATTCATCTTTGTCAAAAACTAATATTTTGAAATTGTGAAAGTGAAAAATGTATTACTTATGTTTGTCTAAAAAAAGTATTTGTAATATGTATAAATATAAAATCATATCTTGTATATATTGTAAAATCATATTATATACGGTATAACCTCTTTATAGTCATAATGTTAGGGACCTTATTAAATTTATTATTATAAAGAGGTTATAATTTAATAGAGATGTAAGTTACAAGAATTATTGTTTTGATTTCTTATTTTACAATTCATGTTGTAGTAGTATTAAGATTTCAATTTATTGTTTTAGCAGCATTAGGATAGTACGAAAATGGATATCAAAGTGTCACTGTAAAATTAAGTGATTAAATTTGACAACTTCATTACACTAATCAAATGGATATTAATGTCTTCCTCAATAATCCAAATAAGCAACAAATCATGTATCTTTTAACTAAAAAAGAAATCCATTACTAGAATTAGACAATAAGAGGAAGGCGATAATCTTGAGGATGATAGTACGGAAATACCAAAAATTTCATGTCAAGAAGCTCTAAACATGTTTGAGAGCTAGAAATATTTTGACTTTAATAAGAAAGTACTCCATGCTGGTGGTTTATTATATACCCACAAGATAAAAGATGTAGTAATAACTCTAAAGCATAAACCATTTTCCCAAACAACTTTAGATAAATATTTTATTTCATCTTAAACCTTTAATATAACATAATATATATTTTTTGTAATATGCATATAATTATTACTATGTATAGGCAAGTTCCTTAAGTCGGGACCTTAAAAAATTATAACTTATTAAAATGTGAAATTTATTCTTATTTATAACTGGCTCAAGTTGGGACCGGAAGTTTTTATGACTACATGGATGTTATTCCTATATAAAGTATCACTGTAAAGAGGTTCTACTGTATATGTATTAAATAATTATGATTATATTTTTTAATTTATCTCATTATTTCCTTTGTTGTTTCTTATGCAATTTCGTGTATCAGACTTTAGGGATTAAGAATAATTTTTCATAATGAAAACAATTAAAAAAAAAAAAAAACCTATTTTGACCAAAAACAGATATGGACCTATTTCCTAAGATGATATAATTTTACATGCACCTAAACCGAAGTCAAATAGCTAAACCTCGTAACTCTATAATTTTTTTTTTTTTTTTTGTTGACCAATGTGTCCGTATTATCTTACACGTATCTCAACTAATCCTTCGTAACTCCGAAACTACCGATTAGGTAAGAACTTTAGTGACTACTCCTTATTAGTGGTGGTAGCCCACTGTTGGCAAAAATTAGATGGGTGGGCTGTTTTTATTAATTTTAAAACTTTTATTGAGAAATTTAATTGTTAAAAATTTTGAGTTGAATAGAATATAATTGAATTTTGAAGAATATTTAAAGTAAATACATTTTTCATTTTTGAAGATAGGGTGAAAACAGTAAAACAACCGGAGCTATAGTTTTTTCTCGTAGGTGCTCCTAACACATCCTACATCTGGCCCTTGCGCTACTTCTTTTAATTTTCTGCGTTTTTTTTAAATTTTGATTTTCTTTATTGATTTTTGGCTTCATTTAGTTATCCTTATCACATCTATTTTCACCCATTCATTGGATGATCAGCTCCCACACCATAACTTTCACACTATTTGCCTTGACCTTCTTGTGTCGATAATTTTTATTTCCGATTGTAATAAAAATTATTGCTTTAATTTCCTATTTATTTTTTAATTCTAAAAGACCCCACACAACTTTCTATACTACAGATAAATGGTTTTCGACAGGTTGTTGACTAATGAATTTTTTGAAATGAATTTGAAACTTATGTTTTTTTTATTTTTTATTTCTTAATACTTATGCTAATCAAGTTTTATTTTTTCAATATTCCATATTGTTTTTATAATCGATAGACCATTGAATTAGAAAGAATCATTGAATTATCTCTTAAACAACAAGATGGAAGGCCCGAACGTCGCGCAGGTATGTTTAGTGGTTGTTTTTAAACAGTTTTATTGTAAAGTTTTAATGGTATGCAAATGCATGTATTTGCGGGTTATTGGTATGGCCTATTTGCAAAGGTTGTCAAATCCCCATGTAGTCATGCGCTTCAATCTTCTCGATCATATTTGATATGCCAACCCACCTATCAACAGAAGAAAACATCAGTTTTAGACTTTGTCCAAGTAAAATGATATCTAAATGAAAATGGTATTATCAAGCTAGGCAACAAGGAGATCAGCACCAACCTAAAGATATTGCACTAACAAATATGATAAAGGCTAAAATGAAGATGATAAGCATGCCCTTCCCAAAACAATAATCAGTTTTCTCACAATATATTGCCCAATTAAAGCAACAACGATAGCCACAGCAACAAAGTAGAGAGGTGCCAAAGAAAGTAAAAAATCAATTGAAATTAGATAAGCCATAGATCCAACATCTAGATGCAAATTACATTGCGCGTTTCTTTGGAAAGGTGTTTTTCTGATGTTTAGAAATTACAAAACTACAAATAATTGTGCAATTTGGGTGTCAGTGGGTCGCTTACCGTAAGGGACAGGAAAACGTTTTAGAAGGTAATATTCTACAACTGACATGGATGAGGAGAAGGTCATAGCAAAGGTGCAATGATACATACATAGAAGTCATCAAGAAGATTAAAACAAAAACATAAAATAAAGATAACAATTGACCATTTGTACCCACAAAGTTTCATGAAACAAATGTACGGGAAGCATCTCTGAGTTTGCAAGGAAAAGAAAAAGCTATCAGAGCAGGTCTATAGACATAATTTATATAATACAATGAATCCAACAATGTTTTAGGCTCTTCGAAGAACTTTGAATATGCTCAAATTTTTATGTACAACTTAGAAACAAAAGAATAGCATTTAAGTGAAAGAACCAACCACAAACCTTCCAACAAAATGATGGTAACCTCCTCCCACACCATAATGGGGTTTCTCTTTCGTTATATCAAACACCGATCTAATTCAAAAGCACCAACCAGATAAACATCAAAATAAGTAACTGCTAAGCCAATTCTTATAGGTAAAGTCACATATAACAAAGAATAAAAGTTAATACCCAAGAATGCCTAAGAGAATCGGTCTTGAGTCATCAATTCCGTTGTACAAAGCCAATTCTTCTACACTGAACAATCTCTAAAAGCAGAAGCAAAATCAATTCGAATTCAAATTCAAAATATATGCAAAACTGAATATTTAATATATACATATAAACAAAGTTTTCTTGAGACCTTCGGGATGCCACTATTTAATTGTTGTTAATATTTAGGTGAATGTGAAGAGACTAACATGAATCTATATATCTTTTAATTAGACCTTTGGATACCCAATATGTGTTATTAGTACTAATAAATAGCAATTTACATATAAACAAAGTTTTCTTGAGATCTTTGGGATGCCACTATTTAATTGTTATTAATATTTAGGTGATTGTGAAGGGACTAACATGAATCTATATATCTTTTAATTAGACCTTTGAATGCCCAATATGTGCTATTAATACTAATAAATAGCAATTCTAGAGCAGCAACTGAAATCCTACCTGACAATCATATATTAATAGAGCTCTTAAGATCCTATGTGGCATCCTACGTGGAATCCTACATGGAGTCCAAATGGCTATCAATTGAGAGAGTGGGTTTTAGGATTAGATAGATATATAGATAATATAAATTTTCTGAAAATCTAGGGATTCATTTTGATATATCCTTTATCCCACTACACTCCATCAAAACAGTAATGCTAATTAACCCCGGATTAGTTTGGTACGGTTAATTGAAAGAGAGGTAATGAAATTAGAGATTAGAGTATAACTTATGAAAATATATCTTTTATGAAAACTTTGTTATTTATTTCATTAAAAGTGTGAAAGAGCTTTCTGATCATAAATTATCAAAAAGAGCTCTAATATATAAGAATGATGAAGTCAAATTTATAAAATAGTGCATACCAAGATATTTTGAAGTCTAACTATTATAAAGAACTAAAAAAGAGCTTATTTAATATAGAAATGGAACCAAATAATTATAAAAAAAAAAAATAATAATAATTTAAAAGTGTTGATAACTTTTAAAAAATATTTTAGCTAAATAAGTCCAAGTAAACATGCTTAGATAAGATGGTTATTATACAAAAAAAAAAAAAAAAATTAGAAATGATGAAATATGGAATGTTGAAGATATTCATGCTGGAATCAAGCAATTATCGATATGCATTTATTTGATTGATTACTGTAATATTTTGTAATTAAGTCTTTATTATATTTACTTTACTGTATTATTTCATTGCCTTTATTGTATTCAAAGCCACTATATAAATTGGTTAACGTTGTAACGTCCACATTGAAGTACGTAATTTATTTATGCTTTTATGCCCTTAGTTTTGCTTATTTCAAGAAGGAAGATTGAAAAATCGACATTTGCAAACTTCGCCGCGGTAAAGGAATTTTGTCGCCGCTGTAATGAACTTTTTGCCCAAATTTGTGTCAGAAATTTCAGACTTCGTTGAGGCGAAGAAAAAACTTCGCCGAGGCGAAGAACCGTGAGAAAATTCTAGAGAAATCTTCCTTAGGGGCAAAATGACCATTCTACCCCTAATTAGTTGAAAATGTGGGGAGTGAAAAATAAGGAAATTTGATGGAGAATGTAATAAAGGAAAGGGCATTAGTGTAAATGACTAAGGGACAAAGATGAAATTTTCTATAAAGAGTAAAGGCAAAATGGGAAAGTATGCCTATTAATATGAGATATTAAGGGATCAAGCACAAAGACCCTATCATTCTCTACTCCCTCTCACGCCACTTCCACTCTCAATTTCTCTCATCTCTTCATCAAATTTCCAAGGGATTTTAGAGGGCTTTTGGTTAGATTTTGATAGAGATTTGATCCTAAGCACTCAAAGGTAAGAATTCTTGCAATAAAGGTGAGATTAATTTTTAAAAGTGTTGAATTCTTATAGTGTTTATGCTTAGGTTTTAGAGAAAGAACAAGTCTACCAAAGAAAGAGAGATTCTAGTGGAATTACTCAAGCACAAGGTAAGTAAATCCAACCCAAGTTATGATTTTGAGAAATCAAGTGTATAGAGATTTTACATATGTGTATATGCTTATGATTTTGAGAATTGTTGATGAAATTGATGAAATTATTGATGAATTTGATGATTATCGATGAGTAGAATATAGCCATGAGAAGTGGTTTTGGTTGTATGACGATTCATTGAAGTTTGGTTGAAGTTAGAAAGAGTTGAGTAGAATTTTTGGGAGTGTATTGTTTTGGACAAGTTTAGCAATTGTTTAATGGAGTTTTACTCCAAATATTGGTGGCTTGAGAAAGAGATAGAATTGTAGCCAAATTAGAGTTTGATTGTGCATGCAATATGTTTGATGAAATATCCAAGAGAAGTGTATGCATGAGTTTTATTTATTTATGAATTGACATGAGTTCTAGATGGTAGAGAGAAACTTATTTTTATGCTACATGATATCCTTGCATTTAAACATTTGCATTTAGAAAGAATAATGAGCATGAGCCATCTACATACATGCATATACATATGTACTAGAACTTAAAGAATAAAGAGAAAGAAATAAAAGTTATTAAAGAATGTTCTAAAAGAAGAAAAGAATAGGTTGTTGCGATGGAGAACCTGTGAGTGACAAGAAGAATTTCCTCGCATGCACGTTGCCTTCAGTGAGCGGTCTAAGAATAAGAAAAAGAATTGGTATAGCCCGTAAGAGTGCATGTGGATGAGGGCTATGCCCAAGAAAGAAGAATACACTCACACGGCCAGGTTTTCGAATCCATGCCTCAACCAAGTCCGATTGGCAAAGAATAAGAAAGAATGAGCAAGAAAAGAAAAAAAAGAATAAGAATAAGAATTAGAAAGAATGAGAAAGAAAGAATAAGAATAAGAAAGAAATAATAAAAATAAGAAAGCATAAGAGAAGAAAAGAAAGAAGAGAAAGTATAGAAAGAAAGAAAGAATAGAAAACAGAAAAGAAAATGTGCACTTCTTGCATTTGTGCATGTGCATCACATTTACGCATGGCATTATGCCTACTACCATGAGTAGTGAGAAATTAGAAAGAAAGAAAAAGGAAGAATTGAGAACTTAGAAAGAAAGAAAGAACAGAGAGATAAGAATAGAGAAAAACAGAGAAGAGTAATGTAAGGAAACAAATTAGAATGTGAGCAACGGAGAGAAAAGGCTAGTCTAGTGGATTTACTTACTGAGCAATTAGTGCTCACTCCGTTGTTTTCTTTGTTTTTGCAGGAAATAGGTGAGAAGCGGTCGAATGGACGTCGAGAGGCGGAGGGAAATGGCACCACTGTCTACTATTTTTGAGCTTATGTACATGAGACTTTTATTAATGTAAAGAATTTTATATATAAAGTAAAGAAATTTTCGGGCCCATTATCTTTTACTAATATGTTTATGTGTTTTTAATGTATTATATTTTCCAAGTATACTAGCTAGAAAGAGTCATTACAAACGTACTCATTATAATATGTGAAATATCTCCAAAATTACAGTCTTCTATTCTCTCTTTTCTTGACATTCTTCAGCATTGTTTATGCTAGTTTGTTAAGCTTCCCTCTATTGACATACTTCGGCAGTCTTTTGCTTCTTTTGCCTTCCTTCTAGCCTAAATTCTAACGTGGTATTAGAGCAATTCTTTGCTTCCGCCAAAATCCTCTCTAAGCCATTTTTTTTCTGAACTTGTAAAACAAGGCAATAGGGTTAGATTATCTTTCCCAAACATCACTAAATGAACCCAACCAAAACACCCATAGAATCGAACTCAGAGTCCATAGCCACAACTGAGTCACCAAACACTCCCCCTGGTGGCCAAACTAGCCCAACTCATCCATCAAGCCCACACAACCAAACTAACCCAACTCATCCAACAGGCCCAAACTCCCAAACCGGTCCAACCCATCAAACAGAGCCTAACTACCAACCCGGATCCAACTTCCAAACCGGCCCATTTCCATTCAGGTTTATGGGTCAAAACCTTAACCCAACGGGTCAAAACCCCTACCCGGTTTTCCAAATTCTTCTAGCCACCACCAGTCGACCGGAACCAAGGGATGCCCTTTTTTCGTCAAATTCTAATGGATTTGAGCTTGTACTCATGAAACAACCCTTGGCCGGATCTCAAAATTACGCCACCTCGGCCAGAGACTTCTGGCGAGCTTTGGTAACCAAAAATAAAGAAGGGTTCATTGATGAAACCCTTCCTCAACCACACCTTTCCCAACACTAGACTCGATGGAATACCCTTGTTCGTGCTTGGATCAACAATCCCCTAACCCAGGAGATTGTTGTCGGCTTGCTTCAAACTTAAAATGCCTAAGAGATGTAGACAAATATACGAGAGATGTATGACCAATTAGATCTTGCAAAGATCTATACTTTGCATAAAAACCTTTTTGAGATCAAGCAACACAACATGCCGGTCACTGCTTATTTCTATCGCCTTTCGACAATTTGGAATGAATTTGATGTTGCTAAAGAATTGTTTGAAGGGCCCTCCACGATTCTTCAATAGATCAAGCGTGTTAAGGATCAAAACAAGTTAATTCACTTTTTGATTGGTTTGAATGACGGTTTTTGGCTTTTCGGACACAGATATTGGCTACATCGCCAATGCCATCTCTCCGACGCACCTACCAGTGGGCGGTGCAAGACGAAAGCCAGAGATCAGCTTCGTTTGACTCTCCATCAAGTGCTAAGGCTGCTGCTTTCGCAATCACCCCACAGCGTCGACAGATTGGACCAACGAAGACAAAGAATGGCAATGGCAAATGGGGGCTAGGGCAACTTGAAGGAGAAAGTTTTATTTTATATGGAGAAGTGAACGGCCTAGATCAAATCCCCTCATCCAACAGCCCAAAATGAAGTGGGACTTATGGGCTAAATAATAACTTGGGCTCAAGTTTTGTTGTTGGCCCAAATTCGGCAAATGGCCCAACTCATTCCACCAATTTTAATTCATCCCATGGGCCATCCAAGTCCAACAAAAATCGTTACTGTGATTATTACAAACCGAGAAACCACACAACGGACACATGTTGGAAATTACACGTCCGCCCTCAAAACCAACGATATAGATCTGTCAGTGCTAATCAAGTAAGTCACCCTATCACTTCTGGATATAATGCTATGGCTCATATGTTTAGCCAAGAACTATATCACCAGATCCTACAGATGTTGAACCAAAGTCCACAGGCCAATACAACATCCTACTCAGGTACATCCCTTTGTTCCAATATTATAAAAAAAAATATTTGGATAATTGATTTAGGGGCCAATGACCACATTGTTTGCAATCCTAAACACTTCTCCCACACATCCGCTATAACCTACACCTCAGTCCACGTGCCTAATGATACACATGCACCAGCCACTCAATTGGGGACTGTCCATCTTAACAACCACTTAGTTCTTCATAATGTCTTGTTTGTTCCTGCTTTCTATGTCAACCTCATATCTATTTCTAAACTATGTCAAGATAATGTCTGTGTTTTAAAATTCTTTCCTAACAAATGTGAGTTTCATGACCGTTTGACTGGGAATCTGATGGGCTCAGGTAAAGTACACCATGGGCTTTATTTTGGATAGGTGACTCTGATGCTAAAAACTGAAAGACGGATGCATGGAGAATCAAGCATATCATACTATAACAAGTATAGTCATAGTTTAAAAATAAATTTCAATCAAATTGAAATAAGTAAGGTAGAACATGTTACCTTAAGCCCTTAGCAACCTTGGAGCCTCTTAATTTCAAGAGAAATTAAGCAAAAGAGTATCCACACCAAGGGAAGAAGAAATTTGACCAAGAGAAATATTTAGGGTTCTTAGAGATTTTGATCTCTACACAAAAATTGATATATCATTTTCTTTATATAGGAATCCTTGTAAACAATTCAATAATTGTTTTGGACTTCCTTAAACAATTCCATAATTGTTATAAAGTTGTTAAACTTCTTTAAATTATAACATTGGATTAACATTTAATTACAATTAACAATTTAACTCTTAAATTGTTTACATAACAATTTAACCCTTAAATTGTTTACAATTACAACCCCTTGTAAAATCCAATTTAATATAAAGAAAATGATTAATATAAATAACTTTATTATCTTTGGTAGGTGCTAGCCAACCTTGGATAATCAACTCTCTTTGGCTATTTCTTCATTCTCCTTAGTTTTTATGTGTGACCTCTTAGGTTCACTGTGGCCTAGCCGTGGGCCTAATATCACAGTCTATTTTCGATATGTTTTGTCATAACTCTTTATGAACAAAACTCCTACTGATTATGGTAAGCATCTAGCAATGCTCCATAACCCCTAAGTCACAATGAAGGTATACTCCAACGAACCTTTTACAATCATACACGTTGTATAATCAAATTCTTCCATTGCCTAATCCCAATTAAGAATGGATTCATGGTATGTCAAAATCCTTATCTTAATTTTAATTCAATACATATGGAACGTGTCACCATGAAACAACCTTTCATGTAACATTTTATGTACCCCGGCCGGAGATTTCCCTTTTCCAATGTATCTTGACATTTGTCTAGGAACTTGAGATCAATCTATACCAAGTCAACGGATCCCATCTTGACTATCACTTGTCCTTACACATAAACAACACATGGCCAAATCGGCTTATTAACACATGGCATGATTAGCCTCATGTTTATACACCATATGAACCATATGCGTTTATGCAGAATCCAATCGTGATATCTCGTGTCTAAGGATTAATAATACCCTCGTACGATCTTATGATAAATCATTGACTACATTTTAAATGTCCATGTGATTCATCATAAATGGCCATATTCGATAAACAATTCACTAACTGCGTATCCATGCTAATGCCCTAGTGATATAACTTTTATAATCACCCACACCAATACCATCACATGATATTCTACGGAGGCATTCAGCATGCCTACTATGTAATATTATTGCCCAATTAATATTACCTATGTAGGGAATACTTTGATGATTTTGATCTTCTAAAGATTTGTATCATCCGGACATTTCACATGTAATACATATATATAAATGAAGCAATAAACCACATGTGAAATAAGAACACTTTCTTCTATTGATAAGATAAAATGTATATACAAACTATATACATTCACATATAAATACAAAACATAATGCCTCGGAACCGATGACACGATTGGTTCCTAGGGCATACACTAATAAAAACTTCATGTCTTGTATTACTGATAATAAAAGTTATGTTTGTAATACAAACATTAATAAAAATCTTTTTATTTTGCATCAACATCTAGGTCATAGTGCATCTATTCCTCAACCCAATTGTCATGTTCGTCCTATTGCAAAATAGTCCCCCACAACATTTCCTAAACACACTTTCCACCACACGCATTTTTTCCTTAGTTCATACGGACATATGGGATCCATATCACATAGCCAATCACGATGGCTCTAGATTTTTTCTAACCATCATTGATGATTACTCTCAAGGAACTTGGGTCTACCTCATGCAATCTAAAACACAAACACTCGCTCACATCAAACATTTGTTGTCAATGGTCAAAACCTAATTTGATCTTTCAGTTTAACGAATTCGAACGGATAATGCTAGGGATTTTTTTAACACTCAATGTTTGACCATGTTTTCTTCTCTTGGTATTATCCATGACAGCTCTTTTGTCTATACACCTCAGCATAATGGCATAGTTGAACAGAAACGTCAACATCTCCTAGAGGTCGACCGTGCCCTAAAACACCAAGCCAGCATCCCTATCTCCCATTGGGGTGAATGTGTGGTCACGGCCACCTACCTGATCAATCGAATGCCGACTTGGGTTCTCCATGGTAAGACACCCTATGAGCTTTTTTTTTTTTTTTCCGTAAACAGCCTACAGTTGATCATCTTCGAGTACTTAGGTGTTTATGTTATTCTACAAATTTGGGGGAGGGGGGTTTATGGGTTACCCAATGCATCGAAAGGCTATCGACTATATGATCTAACCTTAGAAAAATTCCTGGTTTCTAGAGTTGTGGTTTTTAATGAAGACTCTTTTCCATTTTTAGATAGGTTCACTTCTGATAAATCTCCACAGTCTTCACCTTTTTTGGAAGATGCTCTAGCAGGACCTCACTATACCATGCATCCCATCCATGATATAGGACCCTTCATGACCGCCTTAGAACTCCTAATTCTTCTCTAGAGAAATAGCATACTAGTCCACCTCTACCTTTGGATAATACTCTTATAGTCCTTGTCCCCCCTCAGAGACAATCCCCAAGGGCCACCCGCCCACCTATCTGGATAGAAGATTATGTCTATCCTACCATTCAAACTACCATAGGTACACCTTACCCTACTTCCAACTATGTTACTTATGATAGACTATCCCTGCCCACAAGATCTGTGTCAGCCAAATTTCTGCGTAGCAAAAGTCTTCCTACTATTTTGATGTTGTCCCCATGCACATTGGCGCTAGGCCATGGCCGATGAACTCAGTGCTCTTTCTGAGAATCATAACTGGGATCTTGTTCCATGTCCTTCTAACATGAAGCCCATTGGCTATAAATGGCTTTACAAGATCAAACACCATGCCAATGGTTCAATAGAACGATACAAAGCCCATCTCGTTGCAAAAGGCTTCACTCAACGGGAAATGTTTGATTACCATGACATCTTTTCCCCGGTGGACAAGCATGTTATTGTCCGGGTTTTCTTATCTCGGTCCGCCATACGATCCCGGACTTCATCGATGGACGTCTATAATGCCTTCCCTCATGGGGATCTTCATGAAGAAATCTACATGGATCTTCCTCCCGGACTACGTAGACAGGGGGAGAATCTGGTATGTCGTCTATATAAGTCCTTGTATAGTTTGAAACAAGCATCCCACCAGTGGAATGCAAAATTCACATAGGCTCTAATGAGCATGGGCTTCACTTAGTCCAAGCATGACTACTCTCTTTTCACATGGCACAAAGGTACCACCTTCATTGCTCTTATTATTTATGTCGATGATATCCTAATCACCGGGAACAATGAGGATAACATTTGTACCCCTAAAGAGCATCTCAATAGACATTTTTGTATAAAAGATCTAAGGGAGCCAAAATACTTCTTGGGCATTGAGATTGCATGATCTCCAGCAGGTATTTCTTTGAGTCAAAGAAAGTATGTTTTAGAGCTTGTGTCTGACTCTAGTTTATCAACATGCAAGCCCAGCACCATTCCTGTGGAACAGGATACCAAACTCACATCCCAACAATATGATATGAGACAACCTCTTCAAAAAATGATCCTCTATTAAACGATCCATCTCATTATCAAAGTGGGAAGACTTATTTATCTCACCATGACCAGACCTGATATAAGCTACGTCGTTCACATATTGAGTCAGCCCATGCATCGGCCAAAATAGTCTCATATGGATGCAACGATTAAGGTACTTAAGTATTTAAAGGTGGAGTAGGACTTCTTTTACCACGAGGTGGGAATTTGGACATCACAACATATTGTGATTCATATTGGAGTACATGTCCTATGATTAGAAAGTCTTTTACAAGATTTTGCATCAAATTTGGAGGGTCTCTCATATCATGGAAACAAAAAGGCAGTCAACAATATCGTTTCCCTCAGCTAAAGCGGAATATAGAGCCATGGCAAAAACAATTTGTAAAATTGTCTAGATCTTTGGATTATTGAAAGATTTAGGAGTGCAAACAAGGAGACCGTCCATTTTTATCTTTGCGATAATAAAGCTACCAATGATATCGCAACAAATTCAGTTTTCCATGAAAGAACCAAGCATATAGAGATTGACTGTCATTTTGTCAAGGAAAAGATTCAAGAAAGGATTATCACGACCATGCACATACAAACCTCGGAACAACCTTCAGATATTTTCACAAAACCTTTATGCAGTCGTCAGCATTCTTATTTACCACACAAGTTTGGGGTTTTCGACATCTACAAATCACCAGCTTGAGGGGTAGTGATGAAATATGGAATGCTGAAGATATTCATGTTGGAATCAAGCAATTATTGATTTGCATTTATTTGATTGATTACTGTAATATTTTATAATTAAGTCTTTATTATATTTCCTTTACTGTATTATTTCATTGCCTTTGTTGTATTCAAAGCCACTATATAAATTGGCTAATGTACTCATTACAATATGCGAAATATATACAAAATTACAGTCTTCTATTCTTTCTTTTCTTGACATTCTTCAGCACTGTTTCTGCTACTTTGTCAAGCTTCCCTCTATTGGCATCCTTCGGTGGTCTTCTGCCTCTTTTGCCTTCCTTCCAACGTAAACTTTGACAGAAATCAATCACACTGTAAACACATAATTGACATTTTTTCCCCTCTGGAGTTTGGAAGAATCATCACGATTATTTGGGAGTGTATGTGCCAAAAAATGACTTCGGTAATTCTGTTGCATGAAAGGTTTACCAAAAAGAGACTCACTTGTATTGGAAGATTCATAAAATATATGTGGAAATATATGTTATTGAATAAGGTGGAGGCATCATCAAGGGTATTTTGGCTAGTTAGTGGGTGTACTGAATGGTTTTTATATTTGAAGGGGTATAAGGGAACTTTTCAGTTAACAAAACCCTACCAAAAGTTAACAGGTTGGGGTGTTTGTGTTAATCTAATTATCTTTTCTATGCACTTGTAAATGTTAAAACCTTTGAGGAGGTTACTATAATTAACTCTTCTTAAATAAAAAGAAAGATGAATATGTGGGTAAAAATGTAATTGTAGATGTAAAACAAACTTTTTTATTTTACTAAATTTTTAATATAATTTTATCCATTTGTTGGAGGCTATTGATCAAATAAGCGAGGTTCAAAAATCACTTCCCAATATAATATTACAATAATATCATTTTAAGCCCCATTAAGAATTTGATGGCCCTTTGTTCTTTGAAATTTTTATCGTGAAACTAGAAAAGGGTATTGTGCATCATATTGCCCATCAAATACTCAAACGAACAAGAATAATGTTATGCTTACAATTAAGTCATACAATCAGACAAAAATTCTATAAATTTTTTGTAAAATAACTACTCTGTCTTATGTTTTTAGTCTGAATGTATGCTTGATTGTATGATTTAGTTGTAAGCATAGCATCATCTAACGAACAAATAGACAAGTCACATGCGAGGAGGGAGCTTTAGTTCGTTCCATATAACGAGAAGCAAAAAAATATATATATATTTTTCTCTTTAAGTGAAAGACGCATGATAATTAATTGGGTTTATTTATTTACACTTTTGTGAGATTGAGAGGTATTAACACATCCACTTCATTTAAAAAGTATTAAAAACACCCTTTTGTTAGTGATATGTTAAGATTTCATCCACTTTTAAATTTAAAAGTCTATTTTACCCCTTTCATCACTTGCCAACTTAATGCAATTTAAAATAGGATGAAACCTAAACAAATCACTAGCAGCACTGCAGCAGGGTGTTTTTAATACTCTTTGAATTAAGCAAATGAGTTTAACACTAATCAATCTCACAAGAATATAAATGAAATAAACCCATAATTAATTGTTCCATTGGTGCAAATAAAATTTCATTGCTTCTTATTATATCACAATTTCTTTTTTTTTTTTTTTTTTAAAGTAAATCTGCAATATAATAAATTTTTCTCAGTAGAAAAATCACCCTTCACTTCATGAATCACAACATTATGAACTTTATCTTCTATTTATCATATTCATCAACTCTGCGTCTAAGGTTTACAGATCACAGTGAATATCCAATTTGAAGCTCAGTCCTAGTCATGGAACCAAAAATATTGAATTTAAATATCCAAATTTTAATTCAACTCCAACTCCATTCATGAAACACTTAACAAACTTGGCTGAAAATGTAAAAATTGATGAACAAAGTAACAAGTCCAAAACATAACACACATTATATAAGGGTCCAAAAACAAAATCTAGTCGGAAATTTCAGCAATGAATTTATTGATTATGCGCATAAGTTGGTTGGATGGTTGAGAATTAGGATGAATGGTGAAGACGCCATGTTGCTGTCCTTCAAATTCAACATATTCAATCTTGTTTCCCCATGCTTTGAGTTTCTTTGCATAATCTTCAGCTCGGTCTTTGAGTAAATCACTTCCTCCAACAACTACTAAGATTGGATCAAATTTTACTTCTTCAAGGCTGCGACTGCGTGGCCCAAATGGATTTACCAATGGATGATCCGTTGTGTCTCCAATTGGTATAGATAACCTCCAGAACCTGCCCACCATAATTAAACTTAGTTGCTAATTTGCATGAAATGAATATGGAATGTATGAGAAATCTTCTTTGTTAAAATGATTTCTGATCACTTCCATGGAAATTCCAGAATTTTTTGTACCATGTGAATGGTTGAGATTCATAACCTTCAACTCCCATATTAAAGCTTATACAAACCTGTCAATAAGGTCCAAATTCAGGAAAGCATCCTTTGGTCCCTCAGCTTCTGATTTACTCCTCACAGTCCCACCAAAAAATGGTGCTAAAAGAACATAACCCTTCACATGAACTGGAGCCAACTCCGGCGAACCAGCCCCCAACTTCACCGCCAAATTATGAGCAATGTTCCCACCAGCAGAGTCACCAGATATAAACACCTTGCTAAAATCAGCGACATCAGTGAGCCAAGTATCGGGCACCTAAGCCACAGCTTCAGCCTGGAGCCATTTCACTGCCGTGCAGCCATCTTCAATAGCAGCCGGGAGCCGGTTCTCCGGAGCCAACCTGTAGTCAGGAGCGATGATCACTGCTTGAAGCTCGGAAGCCAGGCGAAAACAGTAGTTTTTACAGTTGGGCCAAGAGCGTGAGCCAATGCAAAAACCACCACCATGAATGTAAAAGAAGATTGGGAGTTTATTTGTGGAAGTGGGTGGAGCTGCAGGTTTGTAGAGCCTGAGAGAGAGGTCATGTGGAGGGTCGAATTGAACGTCTTTCTATAAAACGGAACCATCATCGTGAACCGGGACGTTGAAGCTTGGTTTAGGGAGGCGGCGGATGGAACCGTCGCTGAAAACGAACAGGACTCCTCGGCATTCTTCAACCTGGTGAGGAGCAGAGTTAGAGTTTGAATCAGACATGGTGATGATGAAATTGACTGAGGGAGGATTGAAGAAATTGGAGATTAAAAAGAAGAGAAAGGAAAGAAAAACAACAGAGAAAGAGTTAAAAAGGGTGGTTTGGTTGTAATTTTGTGTGTTGGTTGGACGATAAGGACAACAATGATCTCAGGTGATCCTCTATAACGCTCTTCAGTGCAAGCCAGACCGATATTATTGTATCATAAGTTTGTCAACATGGATAAAATGATACTGTTACCATATTAATTATATATGTATAATTCCTTTATTTTATACCAAGAGAGAATACAACTTTTCTTCATTGATTTTAAATAGATGATACATGATATAATGTACACCAGCTTTGTAAATGTATACAGGAGAGGGAGAGCCAAGGCTCCATTTGGTATGACTTCTTTGAGAAGAGTTTATGGGAAAAGAGCTTTTATTACAAACGGAAGATATAATTTGAGGTGATGGGAGACCTACCACCCTGTTCTATTTCTAATTTGGTAATTTTTCAATTGTCAAATGGGTTTCACATTACCCAATCTTTTCATACAGAACTTTTTCCTTCGCATGAATCTATCAATTAATACAAATTATGGGGTTGTTAAGTTACTATTTTGGCCATAATTTTGATGAAATGAGTACAGTGGTCATGTGTGACCATACCTTATATAATTGCTAGTATTTTTTAAGAACATTAGGGTGCAAAAAGATTAATTGTCAAAACTTGGAGAATTATTCATTTATGGGTAAGTTCTGATTTCTGCAAACTTTTATGGGCTTTGTACAGAAAAATTGGGACCTATTAATTTATTAAACTTTTCAATTGGGTCTCTTAGGTTTTTCAGAAAACTATTGTTGTAATAAAGTTTTGCATCATCAAAAAGACTTTGTGAGAAAAACTCAAATTTTGAGCTTCTTCCAAAAGTCATATGTAACATCTACTGAAAACTGTACAATGCATGCATAATAACAATAGAAAAGTTGGGCCCAAAGTTTTCTTTTCATTACAATTCATGTGTCTTTTATACATAAAGAGTACTGTTTACAAAAATGTATTTTAAAAGACAAAACAAGGGTAACAGTGTAGCTATCTCTCTTCGCTTGCCGACGCCCCTCCGACTGCATCACCTAGAACTGCATCCACAAAGGAAAATAACGGGGTGAGCACAAAATAATGCCTCGCAAGTAAAACTCTCTCTCTCTCCCCGTATAAATAACTCTTAATTCTTTCCTTATGCTATTTCTGGCCTTTGCTTGCCTTCCTAGTAATCTCATGGCCTCATCTTACCTGGGAGGTACGGCCGGATGGCGTTCACACAAAGACCATCTCACTCTCTGTGGCTATCGGGTGGAATTCACACGTACCAACCCGTTCTTAGTGACTACCCGAGTGAGGATCACAAAGCACCAACTCGGTTCTTTCTAACTATCGGGTGGAGGTCACCTAGGCACCTACCCGTTCCTCATGGATTTTGGGTAACGATCACCAAGCATTTACCCGTCTCTAGTCACTATCGGGAGTGATGGTCACAAAGCATCAACCCGCTTCTACTAGCCGTTGGATGATGATCACAAAGCATCAACTTACCTATCTCTTAACTAACCGGGTAGTGGTCACAAAGCATCTACCCATTTCTACTACTCATCGGGTGACGATCACAAAGCATCGACCCCACCATCTCTAAGGGCTATTCGGATGATGATCACAAAGCATCAATCCGATTCCCATAACGGTCGGGTGATGATCACAAAGCATCATCCCAACTATACTACTCTTCTAATTCACTCTATTGTAGCATTTTTTCAATGCTCTCTACCCTTAGAGTAATTTTTACCCACTAAGCTCTACTCATAGGGTAATTGCATAAACCATTTCCTTACACTTTCTTAGGTCACTTTTCAATGCACAATTAGTGCCTATGGATGGTTCATCACTACTAATGCACTTATGAAATGCCAACATGCAATGTTGCAAGAATTAAGGTTCATTTCTCATACTCAAAACCTCTATTAGGCATTTCATCAAACAACTTATGTGCACTATGAAACTCTATCATAGCCATGATTCTAAAACTTTTCTTAACCATCCAAAATGGGGAAAAACCCCTTCACAAAGCCATAAAACCTGCCATAGAAAACACTTCCAAAAAGTGGGATCCATAATACCCCTTAAATTCCATCTCAACTACCTTGCCAAACCAACAACCCATTTCTCAAATTTGCAAGGTATAAACAATCACAAAGCATAGAAATCTCTATTTAATCCTTCATACATGCTATATTACATGTACATCACATACATACATCATTTCTATCAAAACCCTAATCAAGAAAATTCATAAATCTCAACTTGGGTTGGGTTTTACTTACTTGCTATGTAGAGACTTCACAAATCCTTCCTTTCTCTTGCTTAGCTTGACTTTTCCCTCTAATCTTAACCAAAAGAAGGAAAACCCTCAAATTTCAATATGGGTTAAAACTCCCAAATCACACAACTTAAGTAGAGATCCTTACCTTAGGGAAGCCTTAGGTTACTTTTCCACCCCAAATCACTTCCCCAAAACCCCTTGGAATACCTTGATCAAAAGAGAAGAAGTTGAGAGGAGTAAGGATGGGAAGTTGCGTTTGAGAAGAAGAGAATGAGGGGTTTCTTTGATTCTAATTCCTTTTAATGAAATACATCCCAAAGCATTCCCATTTTGCCCTTATTCTTCTTTGGGAATTCCATCCATATCCTTTGATTCATTACAAACTCACCCCCTAACTCAACCTATTCTCCATGAAATATCCTTACAATTAACTCCCCCACTTTTCCCGCTAATTAGGGTAGAAAGGTCAAATTGCCCTTAAGGAAGAAAATATCTAAAACTCAATCAACATTTTATTCGGGTTGTCGCCGCGGCGAAGAAACTTCTGTCGCCGCGGCGAAACTGTCCAGCAGCTTCCCCCGTGGCTTCAACTCTTCGCCGGCGGCAAGATTCTTCGCCCTCTGGAAGCACTACAGATTGAAATTCTTCGTTTTCAACCAACCTTTTCAGGGCAAACATTCAACACAACACTCAATCAAACAATCATAACAAAAACCAACTCGATTAATGGGCAAAAGAGGAAACGATAACAACGCACCTCAATGCTGGGCGGGTACAATTCTCCCCCTTAAAAGAATTTCGTCCCCGAAATTCATGCAAATAACTCTGGGAAACGATTCTGCATGTCCCGTTCTACTTCCCAAGTGGCCTCTTCCACTTTGTGATTCCTCCAAAAGACCTTAACTAGCGGAACACTCTTGTTCAAGCTCTTTAACCCTTCGATCTAAGATCGAATCGGGACGTTCTTCATATACTAGATTCTCTGCTACTTCAACGCCTTCTACGCCGTGGGATGTGGGAGGGATCACTTACATACTTCCGTAGCATTGAGACATGGAAGACATCGTGCACCCCGTCCCAAGCTAGGTGGTAATGCCAATCTATAGGCCACCTTCCCCACTCGTTGCAAGACCTCAAAAGGACCTACATACCTCGGTGCTAGTTTTCCTTTGTTTCCAAAGCGCATTACTCGCTTGTAAGGGGGAAACTTTCAGAAATACTTTATCGCCCACTTGGAATTCTACCTCTTTCCTCTTCAAATCGGCATAACTCTTCTATCGATCTTGGGCTTGTTTCATTCTATTTCGGACCAACTTCACATCTTCTACTA
>CM047746.1:16734574-16964758 GCA_026225825.1 Pistacia integerrima
CTAACAAATTCCCTTTGAATTTACAGAACCTTACCCTTTGCTTGCATCCTAGCCCTTTGATTCTTCGATCTTCGATGCTCTCCTCCCGGGAACAAGCTTCATAGTACTTACCCCGCCTGTAACTCTCCCAACTCGAGATCCGCTTACTTCCGAGTCTAGAATTTCTAATTGTGTCTTTATTAGCTCAAACTATCCATTTTAACCTGAAACCTGAAATGTAAAGAATTAAGCAACAATTCAAGTCAAAATGAACTAGAAAATACCTCAAATCCGACTAAAAAGTCTAATAAAAACGATATAATCCACGGATTATCAATTTGGCATGGACTTGAACGCTCACCGCTCCATGAATTCATCCGCGATGGCGCTTCCTACATTTTTCCCCATCGACGGGCTCTGAATGATATTTCTAAAGACATCTTAAAGGCCCCGTAACTCTTCTCGGATGAATGGTTATGACCGTCTAAATGGGACATGCTCATTTAAGCCCTTTTTACTTTATGCACAGAGTTCTAACGTTTAGCCTGCTTTCAAAATTCATCTGTCTGACATTCTATATTAATCACGCAATGGGCATTAAATGAGATTTCCAAGGGTATCTTACAGGCCCCGTAACTCTTCTCGGATGAAAAGTTATGGTCGTCTGAATGGGACATGCTCATTTAAAGGCTCCGCCTTATGCATGGAGTTCTGACATTCAACCCGGTCCATGAATTCATCCGTTAGACATCCTACATTAGTCCATTCTGATGGCTTCTGAATGAGCTTTCAAACAGTGTCTTGCAAGCCTCGTAACTTATTCCCGGATGAAAAGTTATGGCCGCCTGAATGGGGCATGCTCATTTAAGCCCTTTGGCCTTTATAGGCAGCATTCTTACGTTTATCTTGCTCGATGAGTTCATCTGTCAACCATTCTAGAATATTCCACATCAGCAACTCTGAATGAGGTTTCTAACGGCATCTTACAAGCCTCGTACCTTCCCTCGATGAAAGTATGGCCGGTTCCCTCCATGGGCATGCCTCACTTAAGCCCCCTTCAGCTTTACGCATGGATTTTTGACATTTAGCCTGCTCCATGAATTCATCTGTCAGACATTCTACATTGATCCACATCGACGAGCTCTGAATGAGATTTCCAACGGTATCTTACAAGCCTTGTAACTCTTCCCGAATCAAAAGTTATAGCCCTAACGGGACAGGGTCATTTAAGCCTTTCAGGCTTTTGGCACGGAGTTCTGACCTTCAGCTTCTCCATGAATTCAGCCATCAAACATCATACATTGGTCCACATTAAGGGGCTCTGAATGAGATTTTCAACAGTATCTTATAGGTTCCGTAACTCTTCTCGGATGAAAAGTTATGGTCGTTTGAATGGGGCATGCTCATTTAAGCCCTTTAGACTTTATGCACGGAGTTTTGACGTTCAGGTCGCCTCCATGAATTCATCCATCAGACATTCTACATTGGTCAAAATCAATGGGCTTTGAATGAGATTTCCAACGGTATCTAAGAAGCCCCGTAACTCTTCCCATATGAAAAGTTATGGCCGTCTGAATGGGACATGCACATTTAAGCACTTTTGGCTTTACGCACCGAGTTTTGAGTTTCAGCCCGCTCCATGAATTCATCCGCTAGATGTTCTACCTATGTCCATGTCAACTGACTTCTAACGGGCTCTGAATGAGTATTCCAATAGTACCTTACAAGCCCTGTAACTCTTGCCGGATGAAAAGTTATTGCCGTCTGAATGGGACATGCTCATTTAAGTGCTTTGGGCTTTACGCATAGAGTTCGACGGCTCACCTCGCCTCCCATAAATTCATCCACCAGACATTATATGTTAGTCCGTGTTGACGGGCTCTGAATGAGCTTTCTAACAGCATCTTACAATCCCGTAACTCTTCCTAGATTAAAAGTTATGGTCGTCTGAATAGGGCATGCTCATTTAAGCCCTTTCGCTTTACGCATCGGAAAGTCACATTTAGCCCGGCCATGAATTCACCACCTGACATCTTGCATTTTTCCACGTCGATGGGCTCTGAATGAGAATTGGAATGATATCTTACAGGCCTCGTAACTCTTCCCGAATGAAAGGTTATCGCCGTCCGAATGGGACATGCTCAATTAATCCTTTCGGGCTTTACGCATGGACTTCTGACGTTCAGCCCGATTCGAATTCATCGTACAGGCGTCTGCGTAGGCACCGTATAAAACTAAAAATACACGTAGGTAGTGTGAGTAGGGATCGCTCACGAAGAGTGTCTAGCGAAGTTTAATGTTACGTGAACAAGGCTGGTCGGTTTTGAGTAAAACAAAAATAATTTCAGGAAAAACAATTCAAATTAAACTATCGAATCAATCAAATAACGAAACTTGGTCTAGGTCAACATCCACCATCGGAATCTTACACGATCATCGATATAAAAATAATTCCAATTCATACCCTGAATATTCACCGGTGGAACTATTTCTATCTCTCCTTAGTTGTAATTAATTAAGAAACAAGCGATCTAATTAACCTACTACTAAACAACCCTAGACAAGCGATAAAGATTTAATCTAGTGGCAGCCTTAAGACCCTGAGAGATCGGGATGAAGCTAAAACACAAACAAACTCAAGCGGTTGCATTTAATTTAGTTGAATGTTCTTCTTAAGACTTAATAATTCCCGACGAAGAAATTCTTAAACCCTAATTGCATCACAACTTAAAGGGATCAAACAATTATGGATTTGATATCTAACTTAGCAGTAGATTGCAACAAATAATAAACTAGTAGGCCTCCTAGTAATTAAATGCAACAATTGTTAAAATATGCATAGAAGAGCATCCAATACTCAAACATAAATTGAACACTTAAAGAAAAACCAGATTGATCTCACACTTTTTATTGATTCCGGAGGTCTTTTCCTTCACAGTTATATAGCATCATGGCCATCATGAAAATTCAAAGGAGAAGTTCAAGAAGAAAAAGAAGAAGAAAATTCCGAAGAGAGAAGAGAGGCGGTGTGTGATATGTGTTATCCCTAACTGATCCTCTCCTCTTCAATATCCAATTCGATTAATTCTACTAAATCTAAATCTCCTAAAAATATTCTAAAATCCCAAAATAACCCTTTTATCCTAATCCTTGAGTAATTGAAAATAAAATAAAGTCTTAATACAAAATAGGAAAGTGGTGTGTCCAATGAATTTGCGGTGGCAATAGGTCTTCAAATCTTCCAATAATAACCGCCTTATTTGAATTTCCATGACAAGGTATTATTCCAAACGCCTTGGATCCCAGGGCGTGCATCAACTTCAAGCCCGATACAACCTTGATGCAACGAGTATCTCCTCCAAACTCACCTTGAAAGTTGTATATCTCTTTCTTAGGTTCCACATCATTTTAAATCATCTCATTCGAGCTCGATGAGAGAGTTATGCAGACATAAGCGATGTCAAAACTGGGCTCAAAATTCACCTAATTAGTTCCGTTTTGCATTTAACGCCTCCATTTGCATCCTAAATTGAAATACATTTTACATTCTCATCAAATTTCACACTTAGCTTTTGCACGTCCTCGGCAAACTAATTCAAACAAACACTACACTCAGTCATATCAAGAACACCATCATGATGCATAAGCAAATGAATTAATCCATGCATATTCATACCTAACTTAGGAAGCAACAACATAAAATAAAGTAAAGTTAATGACATACATCTCTCTTCATCATTTTCCACAATTACTCTCAATCTTACAATGCAAACAAGGAAACTAATCACAACCAATTCATGTACAACTCACCTCTCAACTTTTTCCTCAACTATTTCTCTTACTACTACAAACCGGGTAGCAAACTAGATATTTTTTTTTTTTTTTTCTATTTTGAAAAGAATGAGTGCATTTATGCTTCTATCTCATTTCATGGTTGGTGTTTTATGAGTGAGTACGTTTTACGCCCTCCCATCTCGACTCACCACATACCTTTTCCTTTTCCTTTTCCTATTTGCTTAAAACCCAAATTTAGACTAGCTTAAGAGAAACAATTTTTTTCTAAGGGTTGTTATACACTTTCTTTCAATCATGCTTCGTTCCACCAAGTTCACACAACTTCTCAAGACATATTGTTTCAAACTTCAAAGATTCAAATCTGATTAACTTTCTTTATTTTATGAAAGATTGCTAACATCCTAAGTCAAGGAATATGCCCATAACAAAGTCAAGTTAACCTATTTCATGCATCACTAGACGCTCAAAGACATGACTTAAAGCTTATACCTTCCTAAAAACAAAACTATTTTTTTTTTTAACAAATTAAACACAAACTTTAAATCCCTCCCCCACACTTTAAACTGACATTGTCCCCAATGGTAAGATGAAATGCAAATAAAAGGCAAAAATAACCAAAATTTAAATGCAAGAATATGAAAACAAACTCTCTTTGGGTTGCCTCCCAAGCAACACCTTTGTTTATTGTTGTTGGCTAGACTCAAGGCTTTTTCTTCTTGCAATGCACCTTGAATTTACTTGAGATGGAATCACCGTAATGTTCCTCCATCTCCAAGGAACACGTCTGAGGTAACTAGGAGGCTTCAATTCTTGGCAACGGGGCCTACAAATAGAGTTAAGGTCGCCTCCATTAGAAATTGGTAATGCAATATAAGAACGTACTCGATGGCCTTGTAACTTTGGAAAATCATTCAACGCTGTAGTAAGTTTCCTTAACAAACGCACTTTCAAAGCTAACTCTCATCTTTCCTTTCCTCAAGATGCTTGCTAATGGCAACGCCCAATCCATCTTTTCTATGAGTCAAAACTTCCGTGCTAGAGAATCAATCACATCAATAGAATAAACAGATTATCATCATCATCATCAATCGTGGATATTTCATGGCATCATAAATATTAAACTTAACGATTTGACCATCAATTCATGGTAAGTATGCCACTATGAACATCTATCTTAGTCTTGGGAAGTCTTAAGAATGGTCTTCCTAACAAATAGAGATTCATCTCCATTTCCCATATCAGCAACAATTAAATCAGTAGGGAAAACTTAAGTCATTAATTTGTACGGAATATCTCAACTACACCCTTTAGGATAGGCATTAGATCTATTAGCTAATTGAATCACAACACCAGTTTTATTCAAAGGTCCAAGTTTCAAAGAAGCATATATAGAGTATGGCATGAACTTTATAGAAGCTCCTAAGTCTATCATGGCCTTCTCAAACATAGTGTTACCTATCATGCAAGGGATAGTAAACATACCTAGATCTTTGCACTTTGTTGGAACTTTTCTCCTTAATCACCTAGAAAACATTCTCTCATACTCTCACCTTTCACACCCCCTTTAAGTTTCGTTCTCTTAGTTGTACACGTTTTTCAAGAATTTAGCATACGAGTACTTGTTTAAAAGCATCTAAAAGTGGAATATTTACCTGCATCTACGAAAGTCTCATAAAAATCTCTCAGTATTGCATAACTTTTCTAGATTCCTCCCGCAAAGCTTGGAGGAAAAGGAGGTACCGGTTATAATCGTTTAAAGAGGCGGAAAACTTATTCTAGGAACACCATGTCATGGGAATGTTCTTTCTACAATGACGTCTTTCCTTTCCTTTCCTTCCTTCGACGATCCAGGGGCTGCCTTTACTAGAATCTCAACCTTTTTACCACTTCTCAAGATAATTGCACTTACATTTTCTCTTGGATTGACCACCGTTTGAGAGGGTAATATCCCTGAACTTTGAACACTCCAGCTTACTAATTGCGGTTGCCATTTGTCCATCTGATTCTCCAAACTTTGAACACTAGCCCTCATCTCCTGTTGAAACGCAAAGTATTAGTGGCAAGAGACTTAACAATATCTTCTAAAGACATACGTATAGGAAGTTTGTCCCGCTTGTTGTCGTGGGGGTATGGCGCTATATTGCTAGTAACTTCCCAAGTTTTGAGTCACAGCCGATTCACTTGTAAATTCCATAGCTTAAGATGGGGTGATCCTCCATCCCGAGTTATATGTGCTCGGATTAGATCATACTTCTGGCCGGTTGTCCAAGAAACCACGCGCATTCATTTGCTCAATGGCCTCTCCCTTTAAGAGTTGGGCACATATCGCTGATGCCCTACTACCGAACAAATCCCACAAGCCTTCACTATTTGGCATGTTACCTACATCCATTTGACGAACAAGAGAGTTAGACTCGCAATTTGTTGTTCAAGGAAGAAATATTTACCTCATTATCATGCCTAGAATGAAGGTCAAGCATTAGTGCCAAATTGTGAGAATTGGCCGCCATATTTGCAAAATCAAGTTTTCTTTTCGCGGCCCCCTTCCCCCAAGAGTCTTATCCAACAAGCTCCTCCACTTGCAGCATCAATCATGCTCCTATCGTTGTATGTAAGGCCCTCGTAGAAATCTGGATAAGTAGTTCGGCCTCCATTGTTCGATGAGTAAGCGGGAAACTTGCACGTAATTTTTCCCCTAGCCGTCGAATATTCGTGTAGGGACTCTCCATTGTGCTTCCTTATACCACAAATTTCCTTCGAATGTTTGCCACCCTCGTGGGGAAATATTTCTCCAAAACAACCTCCTCATCTCTTTCCATGTGGTTATAGTCCCTGAGGTAGATAATAGAGCCAATCCTTAGCCAAATCCTTCAAAGAAAAACTTGGAAAGGCTCTAATTTAATTTGCCCTTTCTGGCCATTTTTCCCCCGTAGGTTTCATATTCTGCAAAACCACCGAAGCTCCTCCTTTAGATGCTTGTGGAGGATCTCGCCGCAAGGCCATGAAAAGTGGGCCCAAGAGGATGTATAGTCGCATTTAATTCAAAAGTAGTAGCCCAAAGATTCTTTTAAAACAGAAATGTTATGCATAAAGGTGCTTGATTCAAATCGGGAAAGGGCAGAAGCTTCTTCAAAGTTTGATTTTCCCGGGGAAACATGACTTCCTCCTCTTCTAAATCAGAGTTGCTAGGAAATTGGGAATCAAAAACAAAATTGCTTTCTATTTCTGGGTCGAATGTTAAATCGCCAAGATGAGAGGACCTGGTCATACAACAAAACCTCACATGCACTAGGACAAATAATGAAAACCAACCGTTTAAATAAAAATAAAAAATAAATTTTTTTTTTATGACCAAAAACACAAAACTGGCCAAAAACCCTACCAAACGTTGTTTTTTGGCCTCGAGAGGGTGGGGCTAGGATTTAAGGATTGACTAGTCCTGTCCAGAATTTCATTTTCTTCGAAACGGATACTCTCACCGCTCCTAATTCCACCAAAATCCTCACCGTGAAGCAAGTCTGCCAAAATTTGTTTTTCCGAAAATAACAACAACGAAATCGAATCACAAGAACAAAAAATAAACTAGAATCACTCCCCGCTTAACGGTGCCAAAATCGCATGCCTTATCGTAGGCACCGATAAACCCCTAAAAATACACGTAGTAGTGTGAAGTAGGATCGCTCATGAAGAGTGTCTAGCCGGAAAGGTTTAATGTTACGTGAACAACGCTCGCGGTTTTGAGTAAAACAAAAAATAATTTCAGGAAAACAATTCAAATCAAACTATTGAAATCAATCAAATAACGAAACTTGGTCTAGGTCAACATCCACCATTTTCCGTTTTAACTACAACGATCATCGATATAAAAATAAATCAATTCATACTCCGAATATTCACCGTTGGAACTATTTTCCCCTATCTCTCCTTAGTTGTAATTAAATAAGAAACAAGCGATCTAATTAACCTTACTACTAAACAACCCTAGACAAGCGATAAAAGATTTAATCTTAGTGGCACTTTTTAAGACTAGAGAGATTCGATTGAAGCCTAAACAACACAAACTCAAGCGTGCATTTAATTTTAGTTGAATGTTCTTCTTAAGACTTAATCATTCCCTGACGCAAGGCAAATTCTTAAACCCTAATTGCTTCAACCAACTAAAAGGGATCAAACAATTACGGATTTGATATCTAACTTAGCAGTAGATTGCAACAAGTAATAAACTAGTAGGCCTTCTTGTAATTAAACGCAACAATCGTTAAAATATGCATAAGAAGAACATCCAATACCTCAAACATAAATTGAACACTTAAAGAAAAAACCAGATTGATCTCAACGCTTTTATTGATTCCGAGGTCCTGGCTTTCCTTCAACCAAGTTATAAAAATTAGCCACTCATGGCCATCACGAAAATTCAAAGGAAAAGTTCAAGAAGAAAACGAAGAAGAAAAATTCCAGAAGAGAGAAGAGAAAGGCATGTGTGATATGTGTTATCCCTAATATGATCTCCCTTCTCTCAATATTCCAATTCGAATTTTAATTCTACTAAATCTAAATTCTCCTAAAAATATTCTAAAAATCCCAAAATAACCTTTATCCTAATCGAGTAATTGAAAATAAAATAAAGTCTTAATACAAAATAGGAAAGTGGTGTGTCCAAAGTGTAATTTGCATGCCAATAGGTTCTTCAAATCTTCCAATAATAAACCTTGCTTATTTTGAATTTCAGTGACATGGCGTAATGTTCCTAACGCCGGCCAAATACAAGTAGGCCAACTTCAAGCCCGATACAACCTTTGATGCAGCGAGTATCTCCTTTCCCAAACTCACCCTGAAAGTTGTATATCTCTTTCTTAGGGTTCCACATCATTTTAAATCATCTCAATCGGAGCTCGGATGAGAGAGTTATGCAGCTACGGAACGATGTCAAAACTGTCCGACTTCACCTAATTAGTTCCCTTGGCTTTTGGCATTTAACGCCCTTCCCATTTGCATCCTAAGTCAAAATAGAATAATAATGAGTACATTTAGGCAGCAAATATGTATAAAAGACTAGAAATTAAGGGGGTAAATGACATTTTGCATTCTCATCATCCGCCGTACGCCTCCATTAGTCCACATTGATAGGGATTTCTTAACTTGGCCCTCCCTAATGAGAATTCGAACGGTATATTATAGGCCGTGTAACTCTTCCCAAATGAAAAGTTATGGCCGTCTGAATGGGACATGCTCAATTAAGCCCTTTAGGCTTTAAGCTCGGAGTTTTGACATTCAGCCCGCTCCATGAATTCATCTGTCAGACATTCTACATTACTCCAATTCAACGCCTCAATGAGATTTCCAACGGTTATCTTATAAAGGCCTCGTAACTATTCTCGAATGAAAAGTTATGGTCGTCTGTATGGCATGCTTATTTAAGCACGTTGGGCTTCAAGCATGGAGTTCTGACGTTGAACCCGCTCTATGAACTCATCCATCAAACATTCTACACAAGTCCATGTTGATGGGCTCTGAATGAGATTTGCAATCGTATCTTACAAGCCCAATAACTCCTAGCAGATGAAAAGTTAGGGTCGTTTGAATGGGACATGCTCACTTAAGCCCTTTAGGCTTTACGCATGGAGTTTTGACATTCAGCCCACTCTATGAATCGTCAGACATTCTACATTAGCCCACATTGATAGGCTTCTGATGGGCCCTAAATGAGCTTTCCAACAATATCTTACAAACCTCGTAACTCTTCCCGGATGAAAAGTTATGGTCATCCAAATGGGGCATGCTCATTCAAGCCCCATGGGATTTATGCATGGAGTTCTGACATTCAGGCCGCTCCATGAATTCATCCGCTCGATGTTTTACATTATTCCCTATCAATAGACTTTTGACGGGCTCTTAATGAGCTTTTTGACGGTATCCTATAGGCCCCGTAACTCTTCCCGGATGAAATGTTATGGTCGTCTAAATGGGGCATGCTTATTTAAGCCCTTTGGGCATTACACACTGAGTTTGGACGTTCAACCCGCTCCATGAGTTCATCCATTAGACATTATACATTATTCCAAGTTGACAAAGCCTTTCTTAAATGAAGCGGATGGTATATTACAGCGTAACCTCCCCTCCCGATGGAAAGTTGTGGTCGTTTGAATGGGGCATGCTCATTTAAGCACTTTGGGCTTTACGCATGGAGTTCTAACGTTCAGCCCACTCCATCAATTCATCCGTCAAACATTTTACATTAGTCCACATCAACGGTCTCTAAATTAGATTTTCAACGATAGCTTATAGGCCCCGTAACTCTTCCCGGATGAAAGTTATAGCTGTTTGAATGGGACATCCTCATTTAAGCCCTTTTGACTTTACGCATAGAGTTCTGACATTCAACCCGATCCATGAATTCATCTCCTAGACATTCTACATAAATCCATATTAATTTGGGACTTTACGCCTTTTGGAAATGACATTTCCAACGATATTCTTACAGACACGGTGGGGACTTTCCTTTCCCAAGGGAATGAAAAGTTGTTAGGATGGCCGTTCTGAATGGGGCATGCTCATTAAAGCCCTTTAGGCTTTATGCACGGAGTCCTGACGTTCAGGCCACTCCAAAAATTCATCCATTAGAAATTCTACACTGGTCCATGTCAACGGGCTCTAAATGAGATTTCTAATGGTATCTTACAGCCCCGTAACTCTTCCCGGATGAAAAGTTATGGCCGTCTGAATGGGACATGCTCATTTAAGCCCCTTGGGCTTTTCGCATGGAGTTGTGTTCAGCCTGCTCCATGAATTCATCTGTCAGACATCCTACACTAGCCCAAGTTGATGGGCTCTAAATTAGATTTCCAAACAAGTATCTTACGAGCCCCAGTTACCCCTTCCTTCCCGGATGAAACATTATGGCCGTTTGAATGAGACATCCTCATTTAAGCACTTTGGGCCTTACGCATGGAGTTTTGATGTTCAAGTCCATGAATTCATCTGCCAGATTTCCACATAAATCCATACCGATGGACTTCGACGCCTCAAATGACATTTCCAACCGGTATTCTTCCACAAAGCCGTGTGACTTCCCCTAATGAAAAGTTATGGCTCGAATGGGGTATGCTCATTAAAGCCCTTTGGGCTTTTATGACCCGAGTCCCCGACCGCAGGCCAATCCAAGAATTCATCCATCAAAAATTCTACATTAGTCCACATCGACGGGCTTTGAATGAGATTTCCAAGATCTTCAGCCCCGTAATCCTTCCCGGATGAAAAGTTATGGCCGTCTGAATAGGACATGCTCATTTAAGCCCCTTAGGCTTTTCGTATGGAGTTATGACGTTCAGCCTACTCCATGAATTCATCTGTCAGACATCCTACATTAGTCCAAGTTGATGGGCTCTAATCAAGGGATTTCCAACCCGTATTCTTACGAGCCTTGTAACTCTTCCCGGATGAAACATTATGGCCATCTGAATGAGACATCCTCACTTAAGCCTTTTGGGCCTTACGCATGGAGTTCTGATGTTCAGCCCCATCCATGAATTCATCTGTCAGACGTTCTACATTAGTCCATGTCAATGGAATTTTGACAAAGGCTCAATGAGATTTCCAATGGTATCTTATGGTGCCCCCTCAAGAAAATTCCCCTTCCCGATGAAAAGTTATGGCCTTATTCCGAATTGGGCATGCTCATTTAAGCCCTTTGGGCTTTATGCATGGAGTTCTGATGTTCAGTCTGCTTTCTATTAATTCATCCACCAAACATTCAACATTAGTCCACGTCGACGAGCTCTGAATGAGATTTCCAACGGTATCTTAACGGAGCCTCGTAACCTCCCCTTCCCAGATGATATGGCCGTCTGAATGAGGGACATGCCTCATTTAAGCCCTTTGGGCTTTACGCACGGAGTTCTGACGTTCAGCCCGCTCCATGAATTCATCACATAGATTCTCTCTATATTTATCCATGTTGACAGACGAACTTTGAATAAGCTTTCGAATGGTATCTTACAGGCCTCATAACTCTTTCTAGATGAGAAGTTATGGTCGTCTGAATGGGGCATGCTCATTCAACCCGTTTAGGCTTTACGCAAGTGGTTCTGACGTTTACCCTACTCCATGAATTCATTCATCTGACATTCTACATTGAATCACGTCGGCGGGCTCTGAATGAGATTTCCAATGGTATCTCACAAGCCTTGTAACTTTTTTCGGATGAAAAGTTATGGCCGTCTGAATGCGACATGCTCATTTAGTTCCTTTCGGATTTATGCACGAAGTTCTAACGTTCAGCCTACTCCATGAATTCATTTGCCCCTTCTACATTAGTCCATGTCGATTGACTTCTGACGGGCTCTGAATGAGCTTTCCGACGGTATCTTATAGGCCCTGTAACTCTTCCCGGATGAAAAGTTATGGCCGTCTGAAAGGGGCATGCTCATTAATGAAAGAACAACATGCATGCATGAAGAGTGGTGGAAATGGAGAAGAAAGCATGAAATGATGGAGTCAAAAAAACGATTTTTAAACAAAGCATGGAAATGAGATTATACCTACTCCTTGCTTTGGGATTGATGAAGATTAGCCTAAAAGATGAGACTCCACACCTTTTAACACCACCTTGGAGAGGATTAGAAAGTGGCCGTGGCTGGGGGTGGGGGAGAGAGAGAGTTTTTAGTTTGTGTTTGAGTGAACAAGTGAATAATGAACTAAAATGCAACCTTTTCCATTTATATATACTTGGGCAATTTTGCAATTATTTATTTTTCACTTCCAAGCCCATAAAATCTTATTTAAAAAGGGACCCCAACGAATATTATGCTACCTTTTGAATAATCAATATTATTCAAGGGCCCATGGGTAAACTAAACTAGTTTACATTAAAAACCCATAAATTTACCCTTTTTACCCTTTAACTATTAAAAGGTTATTTTCGTTCATCTCATTAATCTTAACGCTTTAAGATATAATAATTAAATATAATTAATTATTGCTTGACCATTTTAACCCCTTAAAATGTCACAAACAATTTTCTATGTAACTATTACATAGAAATCTAGTCATTACCTCGAGTGCTAGCCCTTCTTCGATAATCATTTCTCTCTCTCATCATTCTCTAACTTCAAGGCCATTGGTGTGACCATGTAGGTCCACCGTGGGATTAGCCGTGAACGGGCTTCGATGAATCGGAAACCTCCGTCCTGAAGGCCCAACGACCTATGGTAACATCTAGCAATGTGCCATAGTCTCAAAGCACGATGAAGAAATACTTCATCGAACCTATTTCAGATCATACGCACCTATGCAAAGTAAAGTCCTCCTGGATTGAAAATCTCCCGATCAAGCACGGATTCATGGAATGTCAAAATCCTAAACTTGATCTTCTACCAATCGGGACCGCATCAATATGTCCTGAACTCATCATCACAAACTTCCTTTTGTATGACTAATAATAGACTCTAGCCGTAGATTCTCGGGGCTCGACATTTATCGACGCTCATCTAGGAACTCAATTCCCGGGATGGAGTCAACCCGTAATTCTAATCCTATATTTTCGAGTCAATGGATCCCCTCTTAACCATCGCTCGCTTCCGCATACGAACAACGCATGACCAAATAGGCTTTATTATACGAAACATGATTAGTCTCATACTTATACACCGTATGAACCATACGCATCCGTGCTCGGATCCGACTACAATGTCTCGAGTCAAAGGACTACATCGCGCATCGATGTAACCAAACGATAAATCATTGACTACATGCTTTTCCAAGTGATTTGTCGTTATTCGGCACGCTCCAAAACAGCTTCACCAACCGCTAATCCATACCAATGCCCTAGTGACATGACTATCATCATCATCCGTACTTATATCAACTCATGATATCTTTTGGAAGCATCCGATATGCCTCTGTGGCAATATAGTTGCCCAAATTATATTGCTTCCGTGGAAAGGGAACCCTTTTCGATAATTCATTTACCGATTAAATGAATCATCCAAACCGGACAATTCATATACATACTTTATTTTAAATGCATGACTGAATAAAGGAAGCAATTTATATATATGAATTGAAGAACTCTTTCCCTCTATTATTTATGATATATACATACAAGACAAAAATGCTCAAATTTCCGGACAAACACGAATGGTTTCTGTGGGCATACACTAATATACACTAACAAGCTCCCACTTGCACTAAAGCCATTCGATGTTGTATCTCATACCCATCTTCTCAAGATGATGGTCCAATTGCTTCAGTGTCATCGCCCTTTAGTCGGGTGGGATCGCCTTACCCCCATTTTCATCAGAGTTCTTCGTAATCATAATCTCTCCAACTCCAACGAATTCCCTCTCAAAATGTGATACTTACGCTGAATGTGTTTGGATTTTTGGTGTGCCCTTGGTTCCTTTGCCTGTGCAATAGCTCCAGTATTATCACAAAACATGCTTATCGGGTAAGCCATGTTCGAAACCATACCAAGTTCAATTACAAACTTTCGTGATCCAAACAAAATTTCTTTATTTGCCGCTCCGGAAGCAAAGAATGTATTCAGCTTTTTGTAGTGGGAGTCACCGCCAGGGTTGTCTCGGGCTGGAACTTTTCCAAAGAATGGTATACAGCCCCTTCCCCGTGGAACCTTCCCCTTCCCCGGATTTAAAGTTATGGTCGTCTGAATGGGACATGCTCATTTAATCCCTTTGGGCTTTACACACGGAGTTCCAACATTCAGCCCACTCCATGAATTCATCCCCCAGATGCTCTACATTAGTCCATGTTGATAGAATTCTAAAAGACATTGAATGAGCTTTCCAATGGTATCTTACAAGCCCCATAACTCTCCCCGAATGAAAAGTTATGGCCGTCTGAATGGGGCATGCTCATTTAAGACCTTTGGGCTTTATGAACGGAGTTCTGACGTTCAGGCCACTCCATTAATTCATCTGTTAGACATTCTACATTAGTCCACATGATGGGCTCTGAATGAGATTTCCAACGGTATCTTACAAGCCCCGTAACTCTTTTCGAATGAAAAGTTATTGTCGTCTGAATGGGACATTCTCATTTAAGCACTTTGGGCTTTACGCATGGTTTTCAGACCTCTCCATGAATTCATCTGTAAGACATTCTACATTAGTCAATGTTAATAGACTTCTAATCGGCTTTGAATGAGGTTTCCAAAGGTATCTTACAGGCCCCGTAACTCTTCCCGGATAAAAAGTTATGGCCATCTGAATGGGGCATCCTCATTTAAGTTCTTTGGGCTTCACGCATGGAGTTCAGACGTTCAGCCAACTCTCCCATGACTTCATCCATCAGACATTCTAAATGACTCCACATCGACGGGCTCTGAATGAGATTTCCAATGGTATCTTACAGCCCCGTAACTCTTCTCAGATGAAAAGTTATGGCCATCTGAATCGGGCATGCTCATTTAAGCCCTTTAGGCTTTACTCACGGATTTCTGACGTTTGGCCCGCTCCATGACTTTATCCATTAGAGATTCTACATAAGACCTCATTGACAGGCTCTAAATGAGAATTCCAATTGTATCTTACCATTCCCATAACTCTTCTCGGATGAAAAGCCATGGCCGTCTGAATGGGACATGCTCATTTAGGCCCTTTAGGCTTTACGCACGGAGTTCTGAAGTTCATCCAGTTCCATGAATTCATCTGCTAGAAGTTCTACTTTAGTCCACATGTATGGACTTCTGATTGGCTCTGAATTAGCTTTCCAATGGTATCTTACAGGCCCCATAACACTTCCCAGATAAAAGTTATGGCCGCCCGAATGGGACATGCTCATTTAAACCCTTTAGGCTTTGCGCCTGGAGTTCTGACGTTCATGTCTCTCCATGAATTCATCCGTAAGATGTTCATGTTAGCCCACATCAACAAACTTCTGAGAGGCCCCATAACTCTACTGGATGAAACGTTGTGGCCGTCTGAATAGGACATGCTCATTTAAGCCCTTTGGGCTTTACGCCCAGAGTTCTAATGTTCAGCCCGCTCCATGAAATCGTCCACTAGAAATTCTACATTAGTCCACATTGAGGGATTTCTGATGGGCTCTAAATTAGATTTCTAACAGTATCTTATAGGCCCCATAACTCTTCCCGAATGAAAAGTTATGGTCGTCTGAATGGGGCATGCTCATTTAAGCACTTTATGCTTTACGCATGGAGTTCTGACGTTCAGCCCGCTCCATGAATTCATCCATCGAACATTCTACATAAATCCATGTCGATGAGCTCTGAATGAGATTTCCAACGGTATTCTACTGTTTGCCCCGTAACCTCCCTTTTTCCTAAGAAAAAAGTTATGGTTCTGTCACCTGGGACATGCTCATTAAAGCCCTTTAGGCTTTACGCACGGAGTTCTAACATTCAGCCATCTCCATGAATTCATCTGCCAGATGTTCTACTTTAGTCCACATGGATGGACTTCTGATGGGCTCTGAATTAGGTTTCCAATGGTATCTTACGCAAAAGTAACCCCCTCCTTCCCCTTTTGGATGAAAAGTTATGGCCATCTGAATAGGGACATGCTCATTTAAGCCTTTGGGGCTTCAGTTCCCGACATTTGCCCTCCATGAATTCATCCATTAATCATTTTACATTCGTCCACTTCGATAGGCTCTGAATGAGATTTCCAACGGTATCTTCAGGCCTCGTAACTCTTCCTAGATGAAAAGTTATGGCCGTCTGAATGGGGCATGCTCATTAAAGCCCTTTAGGCTTTACTCACGGATTTCTGACATTCAGCCTGCTTCATGAATTTATCCATCAGACATTGTACATAAGTCCTCATCGACGGGCTCTGAATGAGAATTCCAAGGGTATCTTACAGGCCCCGTAAGTCTTCTCGGATGAAAAGCTATTTCCGTCTAAATGGGACTTGCTCATTTAGGCCCTTTGGGCTTTATGCACGGAGTTCTAACGTTCAACTAGCTCCATGAACTCATTTTCTAGAAGTTCTACTTTAATCCACGTGTATGGACTTCTGATTGGCTCTGAATTAGCTATCCAACAAGATTCTCACAGCCCCGTAACGCCTCCCCCGATAAAAAAGTTATGGTCAGGTTCCCCCGAATGAGACATGCTTATTTAAGCCCCTTAAGCTTTGCACCCGGAAGTTCTGAAGTTCAGCCCGCTCCATGAATTCATCCACTAGATGTTCTACGTAAGTCCACATCGATGGAATTCTGAGAGGCTCTAAATGAGCTTTCCAACGGTATCTTACAAGCTTTACGCCGGAGTTCTGACGCTCAGCCCGCTCCAATGAAATCATCCGCTAGAAACTCTACATTAGTCCACATTGATGCATATCTGATGGGCTCTGACTCAGCTTTCCAACCGTATCTTACAGGCCCCGTAACTCTTCTCAAATGAAAAGTTATGGCCGTCTGAATGGGGCATGCTCATTTAAGCATTTTATGCTTTATGGACAGAGTTCTGATGTTCAGGCCACTCCATTAATTCACCCATCAAACATTATACATAAATCCATGTTGACAGGCTCTTAATGAGATTTCCAATGGTATCTTACAGGCCCCGTAACTCTTTTCGAAAAAAAAGTTATGGCCGTCTAAATGGGACATGCTCATTAAAGCCCTTTGGCCTTTACGCACGGAGTTCTAACGTTCAGCCTCCATGAATTAATCTGCCAGACATTCTACATTAGTCCATGATAATAGGCTTCTGACGGCCTTTGAATAAGGTTTTCAATTGTATCATACAAGCCCCATAACTCTTCCCGGCTCAAAAGTTATGGCCGTCTAAATGGGGCATGCTCAATTAAGCTTCTTCCGGGCTTTACGCCCACCTTGGAAAGCTTCCGAATGCCTCACCTACTCCATGAATTCATCCATCGGACATTCTACATAAGTCAACATCGAAAACTCTGAATTAGATTTCTAACGATATCTTACAAGCCCTGTAACTCTTCCTAGATAAAATGTCATGGCCGTCTGAATGGAACATGCTTATTTAAGCACTTTGGGCATTACGCACGGAGTTCTGATGTTCAACCCGCTCCATGAATTCATCCATCAGACATTCTACATAAGTCCATATCAATGGGCTCTAAATGAGATTTCCAATAGTACCATACAGGCCTCGTAACTCTTCTCGGATAAAAATTATGGCCGTCTGAATAGGTCATGCTCATTTAAGCTCTTTAGGCTTTACGCAAGGAGTTTTGACATTCAGCCCACTCCATGATTTCATCTACCAGACATTCTACGTTAGTCCACATTGGTGGACTTCTGATGGGCTCTAAATAAGATTTCCAAAGTTATCTTACAGGCCCTGTAACTCATCCCGGATGAAAAGTTATGGCCGTCTGAATGGGACATGCACATTTAAGACCCTTGGCCTTATACAGAATTCTGACATTCAACCCGCTCTATCAATTCATTCATCAAACATTCTACATTATTCCACATCGATGGGATCTGAAAAAGATTTCCAACAATATCTTACAGGCCTAGTAACTTTTCCCGAAAAGTTGTAGTGAATGGCCAGAATAAAGGGAACGGGATGCTCATTTATGCCCTTTGGGCTTTACGCATGGACTTCTGACATTTAGCCCGCTCTATGAATTCATCAGCCAGACATTCTATGTTAGTCCACTTCAATAGACTTCTGATGGACTTTGAATGAGGCTTCCAACGGTATCTTATGGACCTCATAACTCTTCCCGGATGAAAAGTTATGGCCGTCTGAATAAGACATGCTCATTTAAGCACTTTCGGCTTTACACATGGAGTTCTGACGTTCAGGCTGCTCCATGAGCTCATCCACCAGACGTTTTACATTAGTCCATGTCAATGGATTTCTGGGAGGCTCTGAATGAGCTTTCCAATGTTATTTTATAGGCCCCGAAACTCATCCCAAATGAAACGTTATGGCCATCTGAATAGGACATGCTCATTTAAGCCCTTTGGGCTTTACACATGGAGTTCGGATGATAAGCCCGCTCTATCAATTCATATGTCAAACATTCTACATTAATCCACATTAATAGGCTCTGAAAGAGATTTGCAACGGTATCTTAGAGGCCCCATAACTCTTCTCAGATGAAAAGCTATGGCCGTCTGATGGGACATGCTCATTTAAGCACTTTAGGCTTTATGCACAGAGTTCTGACATTCATCCCGCCCCATGAATTCATCCATCAAACATTCTACATAAATCCATTTAACGGGCTTTGAATGAGATTTCCAACGGTATCTTACAGGCCCTGTAACTTTTTTCGGATAAAAAGTTATGGTTGCTCAACGGTGGGACATGCTCATTAAAGCCCTTTGGGCTTTACACGGGGACTTCTAACGTTCTGCCCGCTCAATGAATTCATTCGCTAGATGTTTTACATTAGTCCACATTAATAGGTTCTGATGGGCTTTGAATGAGGTTTCCAACAGCATCTTACAAGCCCCGTAACTCTTCCTGAATAAAAAGTTATGACCGTCTGAATGGGACATGCTCATTTAAGGCTTTTGGGCTTTACGCACAGACTTCTGACATTCATCCCGCTCTATGAATTCATCCACCAAATGTTCTACATTAGTCCAAATTGATGGACTTCTGACGGACTTTGAATGAGGTTACCAACGATATCTTACAGGCCCCATAACTCTTCCCGGATCAAAAGTTATGGCCGTCTGAATGGGGCATGCTCATTTAAGCCCTTTGGCCTTTACGCACGGAGTTCTGACGTTCAGCCTGCTACATGAATTCATCCATTAGACATTCTACATAAGTCCATGTCGACGAGCAATGAATCAGATTTCCAAAGGTATCTTACAGCCCTCCCCGAATCCCCTTCCCGCATAAAAAGTTATGGCCGCCTGAATAGGACATGCTCATTTAAGCCCTTAGGGCTTTATGCACAGACTTCTAACATTGAGCCTGCTCTATGAATTCATCTGCCAGACATTCTACATTAGTCTACATTGATGGCCTTTTGACGGGCTCTGAATGAGGTTTCCAACGGGATCTTACAGGCCTCGTAACTCTTCCCGGTTCAAAAGTTATGGCCATCTGAATGGGGCATGCTCGTTTAAGCCCTTTTGGCTTTACGCATGGAGTTCTGACATTCAGCCTACTCCATGAATTTGTACATCAGGCACTCTACATAAGTCCATGCTGACGGACTCTGAATGAGATTTCCATCAGTATCTTACAGGCCCCATAACTCTTCCCGGATAAAAAGTTATGGCCATCTAAATGGGATATGCTCATTTAAGCCCTTTGGGCTTCATGCACGGACATCTAACGTTCACCCCACTCCATCAATTCATTCGTTAGATGTTCTATGTTAGTCCATCTGACGGGCTCTGAATGAGGTTTCCAACGGTATCTTACCGGCACCGTAACTCTTCCCGGATCAAAAGTTATGGCCGTCTAAATGAGACATGCTCATTTAAGCCCTTTGGGCTTTACGCATGGACTTCTGACGTTCAGACCACTCCATGAATTCATCAAAAAGATGTTCTATGTTAGTCCACATCGATGGACTTATGACGAGCTCTGAATAAGGTTTAGAACGGTATCTTACAGGCCCCGTAACTCTTCCCGAATCAAAAGTTATGACCATCTGAATGGGGCACGCTTATTTAAGCCCTTTGGGCTTTACGCACGGAGTTCTGATGTTCAACCCACTCCATGAATTCATCCATTAGACATTCATTAACTCCACGTCGACGACCTTTGAATAAGATTTCCAACGGTATCTGACAGGCCCCGTAACTCTTCTCGGACAAAACGTTATTGCTGTCTGAATGGGACATGTTTACACATGGACTTCTGACATTCAGTCCACCCCATGAATTGATCCACTAGATGATCTACATCACTCCACATCAAGGGGCTCTGAATAAGGTTTCCAACGGTATCTCACAGGCCCCATAACTCTTCCCGGATCAAAAGTTACGGACGTCTGAATGGGGCGTGCTCATTTAAGCCCTTTGGGCTTTACGCACAGTTCTAATGTTCAGCCCACTCCATGAATTCATCTATCAGACATTCATTAACTCCACATCGATTACCTTTGAATAAGATTTCCAACGGTATCTTACAGTCCCCGTAACTCTTCCCGGACAAAAGTTATTGCCGTCTGAATGGGACATGTTTACGCACGGACTTCTAACGTTCAGCCCCCTTCAGGAATTCATCCACCAGATGCTCTATGTTAGTCCACATAAATGGATGTTTGATGGGCTCTTAATAAGGTTCCCAATGGTATCTTACAGGCCCTGTAAGTCTTCTCGGATCAAAAGTTATGGCCGTCTAAATCGGGCATGCTCATTTAAGCCCTTTGGGCTTTATGCATGGAGTTCTGACATTTGGCCCACTCCATAAATTCATCCATAGGACATTCTACATAAATCCATGTTGACAAGCTCTCAATGAGATTTCCAACGGTATCTTACAGCCTCGTAACTTTTCCTGGATAAAAAATTATGGCCGTCTGAATGGGACGTGCTCATTTAAGCCTTTTGGGCTCTACACACAGACTTCTGACGTTTAGCCCACTCCATTAATTCATCCATTGGAAATTCTATATAAGTGCACATCGATGAGCTCTGAATGAGATTTCCAATGGTATCTTACAGGCCCCGTACTCTTTCCGGATCAAAAGTTATGGTCATTTGTATGGGGCTTGCTCATTTAAGCACTTTGGGCTTTGGGCTTTACGCATGGACTTCTGACGTTCAGTTCACTCCATGAATTCATCTGCTAGATGTTCTACATTAGTCCACTTTGATGGAATTCTGACAGGCTCTGAATGAGGTTTCCAACGATATCTTATAGGCCCTGTAACTCTTCTTGGATCAAAAGTTATGGTCGTTTAAATGGGGCATGCTCATTTAAGCCCTTTGCGCTTTATGCACGAAGTTCTGACATTTAACCCACTCCATGAATTCATCCATCAGATATTCTACATAATTCCATGTCGATGGCCTTTGAATGAGATTTCCAATGATATCTTATAGGCCTTGTAAGTCTTCCCGGACAAAAAGTTATGGCCGTCTGAATGGGACATGCTCATTTAAGCCCTTTGGGCTTTATGCATGGTGTTCTGATGTTTAGCCTACTCCATGAATTCATCCATCTGACATTTTACATAAGTCCATGTCGACAGGCTCTGAATGAGATTTTTAACGATATTTACTGGCCCCGTAACTCCTTCCGGGTAAAAAGTTATTGCCATTTGAATGGGACATGCTCATTTAAGCTCTTTGGGCTTTAAACACAGACTCCTGATGTTCAGCCCGCTCCATGAATTCATTTGCTAGACATTCTACATTAGTCCATGTTAGTGGACTTCTGAAGGGCTCTGAATGAGGTTTCCAATGGTATCTTATAGGCCCTATAACTCTTCTCAGATCAAAAGTTATGGCCATCTGAATGAGGCATGCTCTTTTAAGCCCTTTGCGCTTTATGCACGAAGTTTTGACATTTAACCCGCTCCATGAATTCATCCATCAAACATTCTACATAAGTCCATGTCGACGGCCTTTCAATAAGATTTCCAACGATATCTTACAGGCCCTATAAGTCTTCTCAGATAAAAAGTTATGGCCGTTTGAATGGGACATGCTTATTTAAGCCCTTAGGGCTTTATGCATGGACTTCTAACGTTCAGCCCACTCCATGAATTCATCTGCCAGATGTTCTATGTTAGTCCACGTTGATGGAGTTCTAACGGGCTCTGATGAGGTTTCCAACGGTATTCATGTAGCCCCGTGAATCCCCTTCCTCCGATAAAAAGTTATGGCCGTCTGACTGGGACATGCTTGTTTAAGCTCTTTGGGATTTACGCATGGACTCCTGACATTCAGCCCGCTCCATGAATTCATCCGCCAGACATTCTACGTTAGTCCACATCAACTGACTCCTGACGAGCTCTGAATGAGGTTTCCAATGGTATCTTACAGACTTCGTAACTTGATGTGTTGAAATTACAACATGCAATGTGTAGCAAGTGCATTGGTCGCAAAAAGTAATAAAGTGATAAGTACATTATCATTCCCACGAGGATTATTTGTTAAGCACTGATTTTCCTAGTTGTTTATCAAGTTGGAGAACCCGAAAGATGTTTGGATTTGCGGGAGAAATTTAAGCTAAGTGAAAACAAAATTTACTGCGTACTTAAAAACTAATTACAGTCAGCAAGGTTAATTCAAGAGAAATATCAATTAAAACAAACGGTTATGGTTTCGACTTCACTAGGATTTTATGAATTAATCTACGAATTATGCTACTTCTACACTCGCATGCACGGATTATAAATCAGATTCCCTAATGTGTAAAACATACCTTCTCCAGCTATGTTTTCCTACTTTTCCCTAGTAAGCTTCCGCACCCAACAAATTGAAGGTTAATAGTTCCAAGTTTGTTAAGCTAAATGGAATCCTAAATTGATTTCATTGATTCTCAAACCTATCTCTAGTGTTCAATACAACAATGGCAATTACCCTAAGAAGCTAATAAATAACTCACTTCTCAGTCTCATCATGTTCAACAAATAATTTCAACAAAAAGAAGAGTAATCACACAATCCATGCAATAGAATGTAAAAGCAACATCAATTTATTGATTAAACATAAAAACCCCAATTACATCAAAACCCTAACCCAAAACGAGTTAGTTCATACTAAAATTAACACAAATAGAAATAAAAACAGTAAACAATGCATTCAACATGTTGGAATTAAGAAAAGAGAACAAAATCTTCCCTGTTTGATGAATCCTAGGAGTTCAATCTTCAATCTTCTCTTCTTTCTCCCAAAAATGTCAAACTCCCTATTAAAAAGACTAAGTTTTCTTCATATAGTTGGTCCAAAACAAACATAAAACTTTCGCCTAAATTAAAATACACAGTTTTGAAAAACTAAATCTTGCAGACTTCACCGCGACGAAGAGTATTCTTCGCCACGGCAACGAATTGGTTTGAAATTGTTAATCTGTCCCCAGAGTTTATCGCCACGTGAAGAATGAACTTCACTACGGCGAATTTTTCTGCACAATTCTAAAATTACAGAACTGCCCTCCACTTGCTTCCTTGCTTGAATCTTAAATCTTAAATCTTTGGTGTTCTCCAATAGGAACAAGCTTCATAGTGCTTCAAATCCACTTCAGAACTGCCCCGAATCCCGAGATTCGCTTGCTTATGGGTCTAGAAACTCAATTCCGCTCATTATTTGCTTTAACTGCACGTTTTGGCCTGAAACATAAAATGTATACAATTAAGTTGTAATTTAGGCACAAACGAAATAAGAAGTATCAAAAATCTGGCCAAAAACCTCGATAAAACAATATAATCCTAGGATTACCATAACTCTTCCCGGATAAAAAGTTATGGACGTTTGAATGGGACATGCTGATTTAAGCCCTTTGGGCTTTATACACGGACTTCTGACGTTCAGTCTGCTCCATGAATTCATCTGCCAGACATTCTATGTTAGTCCACGTCAATGGAGTTCTGACAGGCTCTAAATGAGGTTTCTAACGGTATCTTACAGGCCCCAAAACTCTTCTCGGATCAAAAGTTATGGCCGTTTGAATGGGGCATGCTCATTTAAGCCATTTGAGTTGTACGCAAGGACTATTGACGTTCATCCCGCTCCATGAATTCATCAGCAAGACATTCTACATTAGTCCACATCAATGGAATTCTAACAGGCTCTGAATAAGGTTTACAACAGTATCTTATAGGTCCTATAACTTGTCCTGGATAAAAAGTTGTGGCTGTCTGAATGGGGCATGCTCATTTAAGCCATTTGGGCTTTATGCACGGAGTTCTGACGTTCAGCCCACTCCATGAATTCATCCAGTGGAACATTCTACATAATTTCACATCGATGGGCTCTGAATGAGATTTCCAACGGTATCTTATAGGTCCCTGTAACACTTCCCAGATAAAAAGATATGGTCGTGTGAATGAGACATGCTCATTTAAGCCCTTTGGGCTTTACGCACAGACTTCTGACATTCAGCCTCCATGAATTCATCTGCTAAATATTTTACATTAGTCCACATCACTGGACATCTGACGAGACCTGAATGAAGTTTCCAACGGTGTCTTACAGGCCCCGTAACTCTTCTCGGATCAAAAGTTATAGCCGTTAGAATGGGACATGCTCATTTAAGCCCTTTGGGATTTATGCACAGACTTTTGACATTTAGCCTGCTCCATAAATTCATCTACCAGATGTTCTATGTTAGTCCACGTTGATGGACTTCTGACGGTCTCTTAATGAGGTTTCCAACAGTGTCTTACAGGCCTTGTAACTCTTCCCGGATCAAAAGTTATGGTCGTCAGAATGGGGCATGATCATTTAAGCCTTTTGGGCCTTACGCACAGACTACTGACATTCAGTCTGCTCCATGAATTCATCCGCTAGACGTTCTACGTTAGTCCACGTTGACGGACTTCTGACGGGCTTTCAATGAGGTTTCCAATGGCGAACTTTTCTGCACAATTATGAAATTACTGAACTACCTTCCGCTTACTTCCTTGCTTGAATTTTCAATCTTTGGTGCTCCCCAATAGGAACGAGCATCATAGTGCTTCAAATCCACTTCAAAACTCCACGAATCTTGAGATTCGCTTGCTTATGGGTCTAGAAACTCAATTCTGCTAATTTTTTTTTTTTTTTTTGGATAAGTAAGCTTTTATAGAAAGGGGAAAGAATGTACAAATAATTCCGCTAATTATTTGCTCTAACTGCACGTTTTGGCTTGAAACATAAAATGTATGCAATTAAGTTGTAATTTAGGAACAAACAAAATAAAAAGTATCCAAAATCTGGCCAAAAACCTTGATAAAACAATATAATCCTAGCATTATCATAACTCTTCCAGGATAAAAAGTTATGGCCATGTGAATGGGACATGCTCATTTAAGCCCATTGGGCTTTACGTATAGACTTCTGACATTCAACCCACTCCATGAATTCATCTACCAGACATTCTATGTTAGTCCACATCAATGGACTTCTAATAGGCTCTGAATGAGGTTTCCAATGGTATCTTACAGGCCTAGTAACTGTTCCCGGATCAAAAGTTATGGCTATCTGAATGGGGCATGCTCTTTTAAGCCCTTTGGGCTTTACGCACGGAGTTCTGATGTTCAGCCCAATCCATGAATTCATCCATCATACATTCTATGTGAGTCCACATTGACGGGCTTTGAATGAGATTTCCAACGGTTTCTTATAGGCCCGATAACTTGATGCGTGTTTAATACAACATGCAAAAATAGCAAGTATACTAGTCGCAAAAAGTAATAAAGTGATGAGTGAGTATCGTCCCACGAGGATAGTGTTACTAATTACCGATTTTTTCTATTTTAAGTCCTAATTGAAGCAACAATAAATTGGATTGATAGAAGATTAACAAACTAAATACAAATGCAAAACCCAACAACTTAACTAATTAAACAATTCTAAAACAAATGCTAGGGTGTTGAATTCACCTAAATACGCTAACCCAAATCATAGAATCTATTATCCAAGTTCTAATTCCTTGATTGAAAATCGAATTCCCTAAGTTGTAAAACATACATTCTCATGCTACATTTCCCTACTTATCCCTATTAAGCTTCCGCACCCAACAAAATGAAGATTAATAGTTCAAAGGATTTTAAGCTTTGTGGAATTCTATCTAGATTTCATAGATCGCTAAACCTATCTCTAGCGTTTGCTAATCTATGGTATTTATCCCAAGAGGCACAATCACAAATCACTTCTCAGTCTCATTGTGAACAACACACATTTGAATGGTGATCAAGCATCCAAAAGACATTAAGCAAAGAGATAAACACTCAATCATGAAATTAAAACTCAAAGTAATTCAATCCATATAAATTTGAATCATTGTATCAAGATTACATCAAACCCTAGCTAAACAACTCAGTTCATACTCAAAAACGAAATAAAAACAACAAAAAACAAACTGAATCAAGATTCATCATTGAAAAGCAAGCAAAAGATGGAGAAATCTTCTAATTTGAAGCCCAAATCTTCAATAATCTTCTCCTTCCATGAGCTGCCTCCCAAATCACGAACCAAGCCCCTTTTTCTTTCCTTTCCACTCTAATTTATACCTCTCTCACTTAAGGACGAAGCCCTAGCAAGCCAAAACGCGTCGTTTTATTTTTGCATCTGACGCAGGTTTCGCCGCGGTGAAGTTTTTTCCTCGCCGCGGCGAAGACTTACAGACCCAATTTGAGCATGATATAGTTAGAATCTGGAAAAGTGTAAAACATATGAATTGTAGCCCTTTCAATTTTCTTTCTGGTCGTTCAAGAATCAGAACAATCCGAGGTCTACAGCTCAAGTTATGGCAGAAATACTGAAGCACATCCAAAGACGTTTTTCTTCAGTTCCCAGCGTCCTTTTCACGACTTCAAGCCAAGTTTTCACATTTGTCCAGTCAGAATTAGGAAAACCCAAAACATGAACGTTGTAGCTCTTCTTCTTAGCTTTCCAAAACTTCTAAATTCAGGTTATTCCGAGTTTTCAAGCTCAAGTTACACAATTTACGCTCAAAACTGTCATTTATGCTAAAAATCATCGCTTTAGGCCTACAAAGACAAATTAATAGAATTAGGTAGCAATTATGGCCCAAATTGTATGAAAAGTATCCTAAATCCTATCAAAATTCAATGCAAAATCATAGTATAAAATACGCTTATCAACTACCCCCAAACTTAAGATTTGCTCGCCCTCGAGCAAAAAAGGAATAAAAAACTCAAAGGAAGAAAAGCAACAAACAACCAAAAACACAAAACAACAAAACTAAAAATGAACAAACAAAAATTAGGCTCAAACTCAACACAAGAATTGCCTAGAATTTATACAAGTCTCTAAGGTTGTTGAAAAATTATTAGTAGAAAATGTTCAACACTCCAAGAAGTTATAAGTTGCATCGACTATCTTTCTCTATTGATCCCCCGAGTAGGTGATCCCCACTTCAGTCCACATTCCGACTTCCCGGATTATTTTATGCAGAAATGTAAAGTTTATCAAATGGTGGCAGACTCCATAAGCCTAAGTATCGAACTACTCTCCACTAATGTGGACTAGACATCGCTAAGGATCAAAAGGTCTTTGCAAGCTTGTAATGTTAGGCAAGGGTAGTGGGCTCCAAGGAAAGGGATAGGATAAACAAAGTAAGAGAACTCGGTTTTCCTCATGCAAACACTAAGAGCTACATCAATCTCCACTTTCTTTCTCAACCACCAATCAAAGTGTCAACCATTTTACAACCCTCAAACTTATGCATTTCTTATTGTTGATTTTGAATTGAACTAAAGCAATTTTTTTTTTTTTTTTTTTTTTTTTATTTCTTCTTCTTCTCTTTTATTTCTTTTTCTTTTTTTTTTTCAAATATAAATATTTACAATAACAATTATTTGCAACACCATTGAGGTCTATTGCCCCTTCTTCGTGCCCTTTTTTTGCAACCCCCAAACTTAAGGTTTTGGTCCATCACTTATTCACACACCTCTCAAAGCTCTTTTGTGTCATACATTAGGTCCATAATTCTCCTAAAGGGTATGATAAAGTGTTTAGGGTATAGGGATTGGAAAATTTTTGGTTTGCAAGGAAAATAAGGCAATGAAAATCTCATAAGGCTCAAATGGGTGACTAGGGAAAGATTCATTTATGGGTCGGCTAGAAAGGCTCAAACGTTCCAAAAAATGCCTAAATCATTTCCTCAACAATGTCTAATCCTAGAATTTCGCCTCAAACACTTCTCTACTAGGTTCTAGAGTCCACCAACATTATCAAACTTCAACTAACCACATAAAATGTTTCTAAGCATGCCGAAAAAATGAAAATGGTGGTTGAACCACTCAACAAACCTCAATCAAAATTCAATCAATAAACCTAAACTTGAAGCAATGCTCAACATTTTCCAAGAATAATATCCCAACAATTCAAGTTTCATCATAGACTTATGCAATTCATCATCGGCAAAAACAATCAAACTAAATAAAATAACTAAAGTTTTTTTTTTTTTTTTTCCGTTTAAGGTGTACGTGGCGTTGTTATACCGTAGGTTGCCAAGGCCGCTAGGCGCTTTTAAGGCGGGTTCTCGTTTCCACGCATACCCTTAAACCAAGCTTTATGTCTATTTCCTACCCCCAACTTAAAATGACATTGTCCCCAATGTCACATCATGCACATCCAAGGAATAGAAAAACAAAAGTAAAGGTTACGAGATACTCCCCGACTAATCCGTAAAGGCCGATTTTTGTGCAACATCCTCGGCATCCATTCCTTGGCTTCCTCATCATCATCTGTCAAACAAATGAAAGTCTATGGTGCCAAATGTGTTAGATACCCTCACCGATCAATATGAAAGAATTACATCCTAATCTCAACCTTATTGAACTAAACCTAAAATCTAAACAAAAAACAAATAAAGAGCCAAAAACCAGGAAATCAACATCAATTCCTACTTACAAAACATAAAGAAATGAAAACAAAAACTAAAAAGAAAAGTGCTTCAGGAAAATTTTCGCAAAAATGAAAGGTCACGCGACTATTAAAAGGAAACAGACTTCGCCGCGGCGAAGTTCTTCATGATAAAACCCTAAATTCAAACCCGGAAATCCGTCCGCCGCGCGCACAACAAATTCTTCGCCTCGGCGAAAAATTACAGGAGCTACAACATTCTTCAGGCACTTCGCCCGCCGAAGAACAATCTCTCCGCCAAGTCTCAAGTTTTTTCTTTCCTTTTCCTTAGCTTCAAACTTCACCCAAACACCCAAAAACACACAAATTAAAACTCATTCAAAATCATAAGAAAACTAAAACAAATTCAAACAAAGAATGAAATGAAAAAACAATTGAAAAGACTTGGGTTGCCTCCCAAGAAGCGCTTGTTTATAGTCGAAAGCTTGACTTTCCCATGGTCCTTCGTCAATCCGGATCCTTGTGGGGTGCTTCACTTCCCATTGCCACCTCTTGATCTTTCCTTTGGATTTCGGACATTCTCATAAGCATCTTTTCGAACTTCAAATTCGTATATGCGTACTTGAGATGAGATGGTGATTGGTTGAGTCCAATGTTTGGAGCCTCTTCCAACACTAATTTTGACTTGTGCGCATTTATACCAAATTCCTCAAATTGTTCCTTGTGAGGTAAGTTGCTTGGTTGAAATTCCCCAAGTATTTTGCACACCTTTCCGCTTTGAGAGTTTCCTCTTCATTGGTCTTGTCTTCAAGTTCTTCCAACTTTTCTTCATTGTGAGGTTGCTCCAACACTATACCTCTCCTCAATGGTATGACATTTAATTGTTCTTCAGGATTTGTGACCGTTGTGCTCGGCAAAGACCCTTGAGATCTCTCGTCGCTTGTTCAACCAATTGCCCCACTTGAACCTCCAAATTTTGAACGGACACTCCTTGATTTCAAGTTTGAGCGTGTCTCATTCATAAAACTTGTGGTTTCTTGCATGAAGTCTTCGAATATATCTTCCAATTTTGACACTCTTTGCTCACATGGTTGATGATTCACCACTGGTTGATGGTTTAGCATTGTCCTTTGATTTGATTGACTACTTTGATCGCCTCCAGACAAATTTGGGTGATTCCCCCAACCAAGATTGTAAGCATCGAGAAGGAGTCAACTTGCACCTTTGTGAACTAACCATGTAATTCACTTGCTCGGTTGTTGAGAAGAATAACTGGTTTCCATCTTGGCATTCCACACTCCCATGGTTTCCTGCACAAAATTCACAAGTTATAAAAGGTGAGTGAATAGAATTTACATTCATACCTCCCAATTGGCTTTGACATGCTGCAATTTGTGCAGATAATGTGTCAAACGCGTCAACTTCATGTAGACCCATTGTTCTCTTCGGCATTGCTCTCTCATTAGGTCTTTGGTAGTTATTGTTGGCCATCAACTCAAGCAATTCATAAGCATCTTCTGGGGTCTTGTTATTTAAGGCTCCGCCTGCTGCCACATCTACCATCATTTGAATATTTGGTAGCAACCCATTGTAAAATGTTTGGACTTGTCTCCAAAACGGTAGACCATTATGTGGACAATTCCTTAACAACTCCGTACCTCTCCCAAGCTTCATATAGTGATTCATCATTGCCTTGCACGAAAGAGGTAATGTCAATTCTCATACTTAAGACTATACAATATTTACAATTAATTACAAAAATGAAATAAAAGCTTCAATTTAGCACTACACTAGATACTATCAATATTAATAATCAACTATCCCCGGCAACGGCGCCAAAAACTTGATGCGTGTTTAATACAACATGCAAAAAATAGCAAGTATACTAGTCGCAAAAAGTAATAAAGTGATGAGTGAGTATCGTCCCACGAGGATAGTGTTACTAATTACCGATTTTTCTATTTTAAGTCCTAATTGAAGCAACAATAAATTGGATTGATAGAAGATTAACAAACTAAATACAAATGCAAAACCCAACAACTTAACTAATTAAACAATTCTAAAACAAATGCTAGGGTGTTGAATTCACCTAAATACGCTAACCCAAATCATAGAATCTATTATCCAAGTTCTAATTCCTTGATTGAAAATCGAATTCCCTAAGTTGTAAAACATACATTCTCATGCTACATTTCCCTACTTATCCCTATTAAGCTTCCGCACCCAACAAAATGAAGATTAATAGTTCAAAGGATTTTAAGCTTTGTGGAATTCTATCTAGATTTCATAGATCGCTAAACCTATCTCTAGCGTTTGCTAATCTATGGTATTTATCCCAAGAGGCACAATCACAAATCACTTCTCAGTCTCATTGTGAACAACACACATTTGAATGGTGATCAAGCATCCAAAAGACATTAAGCAAAGAGATAAACACTCAATCATGAAATTAAAACTCAAAGTAATTCAATCCATATAAATTTGAATCATTGTATCAAGATTACATCAAACCCTAGCTAAACAACTCAGTTCATACTCAAAAACGAAATAAAACAACAAAAACAAACTGAATCAAGATTCATCATTGAAAAGCAAGCAAAAGATGGAGAAATCTTCTAATTTGAAGCCCAAATCTTCAATAATCTTCTCCTTCCATGAGCTGCCTCCCAAATCACGAACCAAGCCCCTTTTTCTTTCCTTTCCACTCTAATTTATACCTCTCTCACTTAAGGACGAAGCCCTAGCAAGCCAAAACGCGTCGTTTTATTTTTGCATCTGACGCAGGTTTCGCCGCGGTGAAGTTTTTTCCTCGCCGCGGCGAAGACTTACAGACCCAATTTGAGCATGATATAGTTAGAATCTGGAAAAGTGTAAAACATATGAATTGTAGCCCTTTCAATTTTCTTTCTGGTCGTTCAAGAATCAGAACAATCCGAGGTCTACAGCTCAAGTTATGGCAGAAATACTGAAGCACATCCAAAGACGTTTTTCTTCAGTTCCCAGCGTCCTTTTCACGACTTCAAGCCAAGTTTTCACATTTGTCCAGTCAGAATTAGGAAAAACCCAAAACATGAACGTTGTAGCTCTTCTTCTTAGCTTTCCAAAACTTCTAAATTCAGGTTATTCCGAGTTTTCAAGCTCAAGTTACACAATTTACGCTCAAAACTGTCATTTATGCTAAAAATCATCGTTTAGGCCTACAAAGACAAATTAATAGAATTAGGTAGCAATTATGGCCCAAATTGTATGAAAAGTATCCTAAATCCTATCAAAATTCAATGCAAAATCATAGTATAAAATACGCTTATCATAACTCTTCCTGAATAAAAAGTTATGGCCGTCTGAATGGGACATGCTCATTTAAGCCCTTTGGGCTTTACGCACAGACTTTTGACGCTTAGCCCGCTCTATGAATTCATCCACCAAACGTTCTACATTAGTCCACATTGATGGACTTTTGACAGACTCTGAATGAGGTTACCAACGGTATCTTACAGGCCCTGTAACTCATCCCGGATCAAAAGTTATGGCCGTCTGAATGGGGCATGCTCATTTAAGCCCTTTGGGCTTTACGCACGGAGTTATGATGCTCAGCCCTCTCCATGAATTCATCTATTGGACATTCTACATAAGTCCATGTCGACGGGCACTGAATGAGATTTTCAAAGGCATCTTACAAGCCCTGTAACTCTTCCCGGATAAAAAGTTATGGCCGTCTGAATGGGACATGCTCATTTAAGCCCTTAAGGCTTTATGCGCGGACTTCTGACGTTGAGCCTGCTCTATGAATTCATCTACTAGACATTCTACGTTAGTCCACATTGATGGAGTTTTGACGGGCTATGAATGAGGTTTCCAATGGGATCTTACAGGCCCCGTAACTCTTCTCAGATAAAAAGTTATGGCCGTCTGAATGTGACATGCTCATTTAAGCCCCTTGGGCTTTATGCACAGACATCTAACGTTCAACCCACTCCATGAATTCATCTGTCAGATTGGTGGACTTCTGACGGGCTCTGAATGAGGTTTCCAACGGTATCTTGCAGGCATCGTAACTCTTCCCAGATCAAAAGTTATGGCCGTCTAAATGGGACATGCTCATTTAAACCCTTTAGGCTTTATGCACGGACTTCTGACGTTCAACACACTCCATGAATTCATCATCAAGATGTTCTATGTTAGTCCACGTTGATGGACTTATGACTAGCTCTGAATAAGGTTTACATCTGTATCTTAAAGGCCTCGTAACTCTTCTCGGATCAAAAGTTATGGCCGTTTGAATGGGGCACGCTTATTTAATTCCTTTGGGCTTTTCGCACAGAGTTCTGATGTTCAGCCTGCTCCATGAATTCTCCATCGGACATTCTACATAAGTCCACATTGATGGGCTCTGAATGAGATTTCCAACGGTATCCTACAAGCCCCGTAACTCTTCTCGGATAAAAAGTTATGGTCGTCTGAATGGCACATGCTCATTTAAGCTCTTTGGGCTTTACGCACGGACTTCCGACGTTCAACCCGCTCCATGAATTCATCTGCCAAACATTCTACATTAGTTCACGTCAATAAACTTCTGACGAGCTCTGAATGAAGTTTCCAATAGTATCTTAGTAGCCCCATAACTCTTCCCGGTTCAAAAGTTATGGTCATCTGAATGGGGCATGCTCATTTAAGGCCTTTGCGCTTTACTGTTAGAGTAGATGCCCTAGAGCCAATCAATTATTATAGAATTGACTCTTTGTAATAATGTTCATTAATCAATAATAAAAGGCATTTTATTCTATATCGCGTAAATCATTATTATTGCAATATGTATTGATATATGTCCTTAGAATGGTAGAACCGTGACGAGGGTATCAAGTGTTTCAAATCTTGATAGTGAGAACCCTATGAACACATATGGTGGCCATTCTAGAAATGTTCGTAGCCCTAGTATTATTATGAAGTAAGGGCACAGATAATACAGTAAGGCTATCATAGTGTTGAACAACCATGTCAAAAGGCAATGACTGATCTCACTTGTCAAGGTTGTTTGGTGACAACCTAGTGCAACACATGGGTGCTTGCTATAGGCGAATACACCACAACAAGTTCACTAGACTGACCCACCAAAGGATTCCATATGGATGGTAACCCTAGTGTCTATGGAACAAATCCTCTAACGAATGGTGGTGCATGTGATCCTTAGACTTGAGATCACCAGAGCGCCTTGTGCACCGATTGGTGCAGTTTGACACTAGCCTAATGCAGTTCTATTCAAAGCTGTCAATACGATGGTGATTGGCTGCATCAAGGAGTGTATCAAGATTGTGGTGGATAGACAGAGGATTCATCACCCCCGGGTATGGGAGAAGTTATCTCACGACACAATTCAGTAAATGGCAATGACACTAAAACTGTGGCCACAGTGGAATTGAGTTGTTGCTCTATCCAGTTTATAATACAAGTCATTGGTCTAGAAACTGAATACATAATATCGAGAGAAACCGAAGGTTGACACTATTTCTATGTCTTCGTCTTGTCGAGATAACGTATGATGAAAGGATCGAATTGTACGGTAACCATATCATTGACAGGTAGCTACTTTGCTAAATCTGAATCTATCGGGTGGCCATGATGCCTTGCTAGGGGTCAATCTTGGTCTGTGTATAGTGAGACGATTAATTGGTGTTAATCATGATACTACACACTGTCGATATGATGAGGAGCCTATGGGTCACACACATAGAAGATAATTTAAGAGCTAGGAAGTTAGAAGGGCGTTTTCGTTTTTTTGGGCGAAAGGGTATTTTGGTGATTTCATAGTGCAATTAAATTTGCTAAGGTCGTAGCCTTTATTTAATTTATAGAAAAATTAAATAAGTGAAATTACGTTTAAATATGTGTTCGCATATATTTAAATAAATTATCATTATTGTTAAATGATATATATATATTAAATATATATTAATTGATTTTTAATTGAGATAATGATGAATTAAAATAAATATCTAATTGGGGGTGTTTGGAAACAAGGGGTGTTTGGATTGGAGCCCAAGCCTATTCCACATGGGAATAGGGTAATTAAACTTGACTATTTAAACAAAAGTTTAATTGAGAAACAAGTTAAGAAATTCATTTCATTCTTTCATTGAGAGAAAGAAAACACACAGCCTTTATTTCACTCTCACAAGCCAGTTTTGGGTTTTGATTGAAAATCAAAATATTCTTCATTCTTCTTCTTTGTTTCTAAAGACTAAAGAGGATCTAGCAAATCCCTCTTTAGTTCCTTGCCATTATCTTCGTGTGGACTACGTCGGTTTGATCCTACACTTGGGTTGGTAGCAAAATACGTTCAGAGACAACTTGGAGGAGCCTCCAAACGTGTGTATGATTTCTTAAACCTTGAACTGATTTTTCTGCAGATTTAATATATATTTTATAAAATGTAAATTTGTACCCGGATCTTGGTTCTAAGGAATGATCCATGTTGTTTATGTTTTTGTTTTTCGCTGCGTAAATGGGTCGTTTACTAACATTTACGCACGAAGTTCTGACGTTCAACCCACTCCACGAATTCACCCATCGGACATTCTACATAAGTCCATGTCAACGGGCTCTCAATGAGATTTTCAATGGTATCTTACATGTTAGAGTAGATGCCCCAGAGCCAATCAATTATTGTAGAATTGACTCTTTGTAATAATGTTCATTGATCAATAAAAGGCATTTTATACTATATCGCGTAAATCATCTTTGTATGTATTGATATATGTCCTTAGAATGGTAAAACCGTGACGAGGGTATCAAGTGTTTCAAATCTTGATAGTGAGAACCCTATGAGCACATAAGGTGGCCATTCTAGAAACGCCTGTAGCTCCAGTAGTATTTTGAAGTAAGGGCACAGATAATACGGTAAGGCTATCATAGTGTTTAACGACCTTGTCGAAAGGCAATGACTGATCTCACTTGTCAAGGTTGTTTGGTGACAACCTAGTGCAACACATGGGTGTCTACTGCAGGCAAGTTCACTGGACTGACCCTCAAAAGGATTCCATATGGATGGTAACCCCAGTGTCTATGGAACATATCCTCTAACGAATGGTGGTGCATGTGATCCTTAGACTTGAGATCACCGGAGCGCCTTGTGCATCGATTGGTGTAGTTTGACACTAGCCTAACGCAGTTCTTTTCAGAGCTGTCAATATGGTGGTGATTGGCTACATTAAGGAGTGTATCAAGACTATGGTGGATAGACAGAGGATTCATCACTCCCAGGTACGGGAGAAGTTATCTCACGGCGCAATTCAGTAAATGGAAATGACAATAATACTATGGCCACAGTGGGATTAAGTTGTTGCTCTATCCAAATTATTATTCAGGTCATTGGTCCAATAATTGAATACATACATATCGAGAGTAACCAAGGTTGACACTATTTCTATGCCACGGTCTCGTCGAAATAACGAATGATGAAAGGATCGAATTGCACGATAACCATATCGTTGACAAGTAGCTGCTTCGCTGAATCCGAATCTATTGGGTGGCTATGATGTCTTGCTAGGGGTCAATCTTGGTCTATGTGTAGTGAGACGATTAATTGGTGTTAATCGCGATAGTACACACTACCGGTATGATCAGGAGCCTACGGGTGACACACATCGAAAATAATTTAAGAACCAGTTGAAAGAACAACATGCATGAAAAGTGGTGGAAATGGAGAATGAGAAAATGAAAGGATGGATTCAAAAAACCGTTTTCAAACAAAGCTTGGAAAAAAGGATTATACCGACTCCTTTGCTTTGGATTGATGAAGATTAGACTCAAAGTAATGAGACCTCCACACTTTAACACCACCTTGACAGATTTAGAGAGTGGTCGTGGCTTTGAGAGAGAGGTTTTAGTTTGCTTTGAGTGAACAATGTGTGTTATGAACTAAAATGCAACCTTTTGCATTTATATATACTTGGGCAATTTTGCAATTATTTGTTTTTCACTTCCAATCCCAATAAAATCTTATTTTAAAAAGGGAGCCCAAGTATTTATTATGTCACCCTTTGAATAATCAATATTATTCAAGGGTCCATGTAAACTAAACTAGTTTACATTAACAACCCATAAATTTACCCTTTCACCCTTTAACTATTAAAAGGTAATTTTCGTTCATCTCATTAATCTTAATGCTTTAAGATATAACAATTAAATATAATTAATAATTGCTTGACCATTTTAACCCTTAAAATGTCACAAACAATTTTCTATATAACTATTACCATAGAAATCCCGTTATTACCCTCGGAAGGTGCTAGCCCTCTTCGAATAATCATTTCTCTCTCTCATCCTGCTCTAACTTCTCAAGGCTATTGGTGTGACCATGTAGGTCCACCGTGGATTAGCCATGAGCCAGTTCTAGATGAATCTGGAAACTTGTCCGGAGGCCTAACGACTATGGTAAACATCAAGCAATGTGCTATAGTCCCTAAACCACGATGAAGAAATACTTCATCGAACCAATTTAAGATCATACGTACCCTGCAGGTAAAGTCCCTCCATTGAAAAATCCTAGTCAAGCATGGATTCATGGAACGTCAATGTAACACCCACATGGAGATATGTAATTTAATTTATGCTCTTATACCTTTAGTTGATTTTTTTGCTAAAGTTATTTTGAGAAAATGTGAAGAAAATGCTTTAAACTTGCATTAAGGGTAAAATGGTCTTTTCACTCAAAATTAGTTGAAATTGTGGGGAGTGAAAAGAGATAGAATTTCATGGAGAATGCAATAAAATGAGGGCATTATGGTAATTGAATAAGGGACATAGATGGAATTTTAGAGAAAGTTCAAAGGCAAAATGGGAACACATGCTTATATTAATTGATATAAGGCTTTATTTGAAGAAACCCTAACCCATATGCAGCCCTTGTTCATGCCACTCTACCCCATTTTTCTCTCAATTTTCTTCACTAAACTTCAAAGGAAAATCATAGGATTTGGTCTAGATTTTTGGAGATTTTCAATCTTCAAGCATCCTAAGGTAAAATTCTAGCAAAAAGGAGTGTGATTAAACTTTAAAGTTTTAAATTCTTATGGTTTTTATATGATTTAGGTCCAAGAGAAAGAGATTTGGAGAAAAAGGGAAGTGATCTCACATATTCAAGGTAAGTAAACCTACTTTGAAACTTAATTTGAGCAAAACATGTGTTGAATGAATTTTTGCATGTTTGTATGTGATGGTATAAGAGAATTGTGGGCTGTTCTTGATGTATTAATTCTAGCCATGAGAAGTAGTGTATGGTTATATGATGATTTTGTGAAGTTGTGGAAGATTTTGTGTTGAAAATTGTGAAAATGGACGGTTATTAGTGAGTTTTTGGCTCACAATTTGGTTGAATTAAAGAGTTGTGGAAGGGTAGCCAACAAGGTAGTTGCATGTGCATATGAAGTATTTGATGAAAATCCAAAAAGAAATTGCATGCATGAGTTGGCTAAACCCTAATGAGGAAAGGGTTAGAGAAAGGAAAGACTTGAAGTTTGAATGTATTTTAGTGATCTTTTAACCTGTTTTCACAGGGTATAATGGTTAGGAAAGGTTAGGGAGTAAGTGGAGGTAAATAGGTATGGAAAAGCCTTAAAGTAGGCATGTTACCAAGGTTGCCCTGTCAAAGCTGTGACTTTCTGAGTGATTTTTGGGCATCTTATCTTTCGAACTGGGTTGAGTCATAAACATAAACGTTGTAGCCCTTTCTCTAAGCTTTAAAATGAGACCAAGATCATAGCAATCCGATGTGTATAACTAGAGATATGCCTTTTTGAATATGACATGTGCAGAATGACTATCTCAAGAGTGCTTCCACTTTATTAGTTTATTTGTAGTCTAATAATCTATAATTGATTCCAAGTATGAAAATGATGCTTAAAGGGTTTTGAAGCATGTTTGAATGAGTGGTCTTTGTGATTATTTAATGATTGTATGAAGGTATATGTTTGATGTAATGAATGACCATGGAGGCTATGTTCAAAGAATGCAAGTGTAGAATTTCCATAGCTTGGAAATTCATGTTGAAATGTGCATAGTATCTCTTTCTATTCTCTTTCTATATTACACTATGATATAAGGTTTTTACGATGGGGAACCCGTGAGTGATAGAGATGCCCACATACACGCTGCGACGAGCGAGCGGCGTCAACAGCGAGATATAGTATTTGTACAGTCCGTGAGTAGTGTATGTGGATGAGGACTGTACCCAGTAGAGTATACCTACGTGCACGTCGCCACGAGTGGGCAGCCACATCAGAGAGATACAGTACTTGTACAGTCCATGAGTAGTGCATGTAGATGAGGACTGTACCCACTCACATGGCCAGGGTTCCAAATCCATGCATCAACCTGGTCCAATCGGCAAACTAGAAAGAAGAAATAAAAGAAAGAGAATCAGAAAAGAAAAGAAAGAGATTACAACATATGAGAAACAGAAACAGAAAAGAATGAAGAGTATAATCAAAGAATAAAGTGAGAAAAGAAAAATTAGAATATGAGTAACGGAGGAAACACAATAGTGTAGTTTGGTTTACTTACTGAGCAATTAGTGCTCACTCCGTTAATTTACTGTTTTGCAAGTACTAGATGATTTGCGATCGGGTGGGACGTCAAGAAGTGGTGGAGTTTGGCGGCACTATTCAAGATTACCTTATGTTACTAAAGTATATCAATGTTATGTGTATATATATATATTTATGAATTAAAAATTAGAATTTTTGGATTTACATTATGTATATATGTTTGTAAAAGTTATCTAATATAAAATTTTATCTTATATTTCTTACAAAATTACTAGCTATATAGTATATTACATTTTTGGTATCAGAGCATTGATTTTGGAAAATTGATAGTACGCATCTCCTGCCGCGTTGACGTACCATAGATGATCATTGTAAGTTATTTCTTTTCTCACTTGTATTAGCTGACTAATGGTATTGATGCTATGTGTTTTAGATGAGACAGATGACTCAATCCGATAAGAAGAATGCAATGAGTACGGGTGAGCCATCCAACCCATCCGGATCTACTCCCCCTGTCCTCGATAAGGCAAGGATTCGTACTATTATTCAGCAGGTATTGGCAGAAAGCCAGGCGAGACTTATATCGGAGGGAGTTGAGACCCCAGTTGTTGTACCACCGACCACTAGAGAGGAGAGAGGAAGGCTAGTACCTCTGATAGTACAGAGTCGTCTTGAGCCCATTTATGGGTTACCTAGTCAGTATCAGCCGTTAGAATTTTGGGGTACGACTGATCCATCAGTGGCAGAAGAATGGATTAGATTTATGAAGCGCACGACAACACTTTTTCCCATGATAGATTGGAGAAGATCTGGTATACGAGTTTCTTGTTTAAGAGTGATGCTCGGATATGGTGGGAGCTGATGGAGGAGACTCATGATGTAGCCACGATGACCTGGGGAGATTTCAGATGACTTTTTAAGGCAGAATATAGGACAGCTGATAGAATGCACGAAAAGATACAAGAATTTATTAACCTACGTCGGGAATCAGTTCAGTGAAGGAATACTCCATTAGATTTAATTCCTTGGCGAGGTTTGCACCAGGTATAGTGAGCACACCAGAGTTGAGGAGGGACAAGTTTGTGCATGGGCTGAATCTAGAAATAGCCTGAGATGTGATGGCAGGTGCCTAGCCCCCTCAGACTTATAGTGAGGCTTTGGAGCGAGCTTTACGAGCTGAAGTATTTGTGAATAAGTTGACTTCATTGACTCCATCAACAACAGTGTCCAGTGTTCTACCTCCCGCTCCATAGAAAGATATATTTGATACCCCCAGCAGTAGAGAAGGGAAGAATAAGAAAAGATTTCAGTCAAAGAAGAACATGAGGGAAGGGAAGAACAAACAGCCAAGAACTGTTGAGTTTCCTCAATGTCAGAAATGCGGGAAATATCATCCGGGAGAGTATCTCAAAGGTGTGTGTTTTAGATGCCGACAGCCCGAACATATGATGAAAGATTGTAAGACCCCTCCTGCATCCATTGCATAGACATCCAGAGGTACTAATGCTCGGGTATTTACGGTAACACAAAGTGAAGCCGAGGCCGGCCCATCAGTAGTTACTGGTAAGTTATTATTTCATTTAGTTTCCCTTTATGCATTAATTGATTCTAGAGCCACACACTCATTTATTACACATGGGATTATTGAGAGATTGGGTTTGAAACCTATTACAGTAGATTAACCCATTAAGATAGAATTGCCAAATGGTGACAGTGTGGTAACTCAGGAGATGCTTCCAGGGGAGTCCGTAGTGATCCATGGAAGAATGTTGCCGGTAGATTTGATTGTGTTTGATATGCTTGACTTTGATGTTATTTTGGGCATGGATTTCCTATGGAGATATGGAGTAGAAATTGACTACCGAAAGAAGAAAGCAAGATTTAATCTTGATGACGGTGATAAGTTTAGTTTCGGAGAGGGCCATCAACTTAGTATGTTAATTAGCAGTGTAAAGGCCAGAAAGATGTTAAGAAAAGGGTGCTCCGGATATATTGCCTATGTGGTACAAAGCAGTGATGTCCCTCAATCAGAGATCCAGATTGTACCATTAGTCCAGGAGTTTCCAGATGTATTTCTGGATGATTTGCCAGGTTTACCTCCAGAAATACCTCCAGAAAGAGAAATGGAGTTTAGCATTGAACTAGCATCAGGGACAGCACCTATTTCTAAAGCCCCTTACCAGATGGCCCCAACTGAGCTACAGGGAGTTGAATAAGCAACTTCAGGAACTCCTAGATAAGGGTTTTATTCGACCCAGCCATTCTCCTTGGGGAGCTCCAATCCTATTTGTGAAGAAGAAAGATGGGTCACTACGGATGTGTATAGATTACAGAGAGTTGAATAAAGTGACAGTGAAGAACAAGTACTCGTTACCTCGCATAGATGACTTATTTGATCAGTTGAAAGGAGCAGCAGTGTTTTCAAAGATTGATTTGAGGCCGGGTTATCACCAAGTAAGGGTGGCAGAGCAAGATATTGCCAAGATTGCATTTCGAACTAGATATGGGCATTATGAGTTTGTGGTGATACCTTTTAGGTTAACCAATGCCCCAGAAGTCTTTATGGATTTAATGAACCGGGTATTCCATGATTGTCTTGATCGATTATAGTGGTGTTTATTGATGATATCCTGGTTTATTCTAAGACAAGAGAAGAGCATGAAGAGCATTCGAGATTTGTGCTACAGCGATTGAGAGATAAGAAGCTGTTTGCCAAATTTTCTAAATGTGAGTTTTGGCTAGATCAAGTTATCTTTCTGGGCCATACTGTCTCTAAGGAAGGCATATCAGTGGATCCTAGTAAGGTAAAGGCAATTTTAAAGTGGCAAAAGCTGAAGACAATGAAGGAGGTTAGAAGTTTCTTAGGGCTTGCAGGTTATTATAGGCGGTTTGTAGCAGGATTTGCCCAGCTGGTTAAGCCACTTACAGCTCTTACCAAACAGGGAACTCCTTTCATATGGTCGAATTCTTGTGAAGAAAGTTTTCAAGAGTTGAAAAGAAGATTAACCACAGCTCCTATTCTAGTGTTACCATAGGAGGGTGTAGACTATGATATTTATACAGATGCCTCACTTCAGGGACTTGGTGCAGTGTTGATGCAATTGGGTAGGGTAATAGCCAATGCTTCTCGACAGTTGAGAGAGTATGAGACAAGATACCCTACACATGATTTAGAGTTGGTCGCGGTAGTTTTTGCACTAAAAATATGGAGACATTACTTATATGGAGCAAATAGCACTATTTATACTGATCATAAGAGTTTGAAGTATTTCTTTACCCAGAGGGAGCTGAATATGAGACAGAAGGAGATGGTTAGAGTTGGTTAAAGATTATGACCGTGAAATTAAGTATCATCCGGGAAAAGGCAATGTGGTAGCCGACGGCTTGAGTAGAAAAGCTTACTTGTCTCGACTCACAAGGCAGAAAGAATTAATAGAAGAATTGTGCAAAGAATAGATTGAGGTCATACCTAGGAAGGATTACCAGGTTAGAGGTTCAATCCACTTTACTAGAAGAAATCAGAGGAAAGCAAGTTGTTGATGAGTGGTGTCAGAAAATAAGTCAACAAGCGATTGAGGGTAAAATACCAGAGTTCCATCTGTTAGATGGTGTCCTCCATTTCAGGAGTCGTTTGTGCATTCCTCAAGATGATGAGTTAAAGAAGAGAATTCTTACGGAGGCTCATGACACACCATACACTGCTCATCCTGGAGCAACCAAGATGTATCAAGACTTAAAGAAAGGCTATTGGTGGCCAAGTATGAAGAAGAATGTTGGAGATTTTGTGGCTAAATGCCTGGTTAAAGGCCATCAGGGTTGCTTCAGCCACTTAGTATTCCTGAATGGAAATAGGAGAGTATTTCGATGGATTTTATTACAGGTCTCCCTAGAGTGCAGAAAATGTTTAATGCTATATGGGTGATAGTAGATAGATTGACCAAGTCAGCCTATTTTCTTCCAGTAAAGGAGAGCACTACTTCAGATCAGTTGGCCCAGATTTACATTAAAGAAATAGTGAGACTACATGGAGTACCCAAGACAATAGTATCAAATAGAGATTCCAGATTTGTCTCAGCTTTCTAGACTAGTTTACAGAGGAACTTGGGTATCAGATTGACTTTTAGTACCGTCTACCATCCTCAAACAGATGGCCAGACAGAGAGAACGAATTAGATACTTGAGGATATGTTGAGGGCTTGTTGCATGGATTACAGAATGTCCTGGCATGCGATGTTACCCTTGGTGGAATTTGCTTATAATAATAGCTATCAGTCTACAATTAAGATGGCTCCTTATGAGGCCTTGTATGGTAGACGTTGTAGATCTCCACTACATTGGGATGAGATAGGTGAGAAAGATGAGTTGAATATAACTCTTCGGCCAGAACTAACTGAGAAAATGATAGAAGATGTCAAGTTAATCAGAAGTAGAATGAAACAATCCCAAGACAGCCAGAAAAGCTATGTAGACTTAAAGAGGAAAGATGTTGAATTCGAAGTGGGTGATAAAGTGTTTCTAAGAGTTGCCCCCTACAAACGGGTGATGCGTTTCGGTAGCAAGGGAAAGTTAGCATCGAGATACATTGGTCCATTTGAAGTATTACAGCAAGTGGGAAAGGTAGCCTATAGGTTGGCTCTACCACCCAGCATGGACAGAGTACACAATGTATTTCATGTCTTGATACTTCGAAAATATGTAAGTGATCCCTCCCATATATTAAGTGTAAAAGATGTGGACTTAGAAGAAAACCTTGTGTATGAGGAGCGTCCAGTTCAGATATTAGACAGAAAGATTAAAGAGCTCCGAAACAAGAGCATCCCTTTAGTGAAAGTCCTTTGGAGAAATCATAAAGTTAAAGAAGCTACATGGGAGGTGGAGCAAGATATGCAGAACAGTTACCTGGAGTTGTTTGTTTGAATTTCGGGGATGAAATTCTTATAAGAGGGGGAGAATTGTAACACCCACATGGAGGTACGTAATTTAATTTATGCTCTTATACCTTTAGTTGATTTTTTTGCTAAAGTTATTTTGAGAAAATGTGAAGAAAATGCTTTAAACTTGCATTACGGGTAAAATGGTCTTTTCACTCAAAATTAGTTGAAATTGTGGGGAGTGAAAAGAGATAGAATTTCATGGAGAATGCAATAAAATTAGGGCATTATGGTAATTGACTAAGGGACATAGATAGAATTTTAGAGAAAGTACAAGGGCAAAATGGGAACACATGCTTATATTAATTGATATAAGGCTTTATTTGAAGAAACCCTAACCCATATGCAGCCCTTGTTCATGCCACTCTACCCCATTTTTCTCTCAATTTTCTTCACTAAACTTCAAAGGAAAATCATAGGATTTGGTCTAGATTTTTGGAGATTTTCAATCTTCAAGCATCCTAAGGTAAAATTCTAGCAAAAAGGAGTGTGGTTAAACTTTAAAGTTTTAAATTCTTATGGTTTTTATATGATTTAGGTCCAAGAGAAAGAGAGTTGGAGAAAAAGGGAAGTGATCTCACATATTCAAGGTAAGTAAACCTACTTTGAAACTTAATTTGAGCAAAACATGTGTTGAATGAATTTTTGCATGTTTGTATGTGATGGTATAAGAGAATTGTGGGCTGTTCTTGATGTATTAATTCTAGCCATGAGAAGTAGTGTATGGTTATATGATGATTTTGTGAAGTTGTGGAAGATTTTGTGTTGAAAATTGTGAAAATGGACGGTTATTAGTGAGTTTTTGGCTCACAATTTGGTTGAATTAAAGAGTTGTGGAAGGGTAGCCAACAAGGTAGTTGCATGTGCATATGAAGTATTTGATGAAAATCCAAAAAGAAATTGCATGCATGAGTTGGCTAAACCCTAATGAGGAAAGGGTTAGAGAAAGGAAAGACTTGAAGTTTGAATGTATTTTAGTGATCTTTTAACCTGTTTTCACAGGGTATAATGGTTAGGAAAGGTTAGGGAGCAAGTGGAGGTAAATAGGTATGGAAAAGCCTTAAAGTAGGCATGTTACCAAGGTTGCCCTGTCAAAGCTGTGACTTTCTGAGTGATTTTTGGGCATCTTATCTTTCGAACTGGGTTGAGTCATAAACATAAACGTTGTAGCCCTTTCTCTAAGCTTTAAAATGAGACCAAGATCATAGCAATCCGATGTGTATAACTAGAGATATGCCTTTTTGAATATGACATGTGCAGAATGACTATCTCAAGAGTGCTTCCACTTTATTAGTTTATTTGTAGTCTAATAATCTATAATTGATTCCAAGTATGAAAATGATTCTTAAAGGGTTGTGAAGCATGTTTGAATGAGTGGTCTTTGTGATTATTTAATGATTGTATGAACCTATATGTTTGATGTAATGAATGACCATGAAGGCTATGTTCAAAGAATGCAAGTGTAGAATTTCCATAGCTTGGAAATTCATGTTGAAATGTGCATAGTATCTCTTTCTATTCTCTTTCTATATGATACTATGATATAAGGTTTTTGCGATGGGGAACCCGTGAGTGATAGAGATGCCCACATACACGCCGCCACGAGCGAGCGGCATCAGCAACTAGATATAGTATTTGTACAGTCCGTGAGTAGTGTATGTGGATGAGGACTGTACCCAGTAGAGTATACCTACGTGCACGCCGCCATGAGTGAGCGGCCACATCAGAGAGATACAGTACTTGTACAGTCCATGAGTAGGGCATGTAGATGAGGATTGTACCCACTCACATGGCCAGGGTTCCAAATCCATGTATCAACCTGGTCCAATCGGCAAACTAGAAAGAAAAAATAAAAGAAAGAGAATTAGAAAAGAAAAGAAAGAGATTACAACATAAGAGAAACAGAAAAAGAAAATGAAGAGTATAATCAAAGAATAAAGTGAGAAAAGAAAAATCAGAATATGAGTAACGGAGGAAACACAATAGTGTAGTTTTGTTTACTTATTGAGCAATTAGTGCTCACTCCGTTAATTTACTGTTTTGCAGGTACTAGATGATTTGCAATCAGGTGGGACGTCAAGAAGTGGTGTAGTTTGGCGGCACTGTTCAAGATTACCTTATGTTACTAAAGTATATCAATGTTATGTGTGTGTATATATATATATATATATATATATATATATATATATATATATATATATATATATATATATATATATATATATTTATTTATTTATGAATTAAAAATTAGAATTTTTGGATTTACATTATGTATATATGTTTGTAAATGTTATCTAAAATAAAATTTTATCTTATATTTCTTACAGAATTACTAGCTATATAGTATATTACAGTCAAAATCCTAAACTCGATCTTCTACCGAATCGTCGATCAATATGTCCGGAACTCGTCATCACAAAGTTGCTTTTGTATGACTAATAATAGACTCTGGCCAGAGATTCTGATTTCTGAAATTTTTAGACGTTCGTCTAGGAACTCGAATCCGGATGGAGTCAGCGGTACTCCCAATCCTATATTTTCGAGTCAATTGATCCCTTCTTGACCATCGTTCGTTTCTACATATGAACAACGCATGACCAAATAGGCTTTATTATACGAAACATGATTAGTCTCATACTTATACATCATATGAACCATACGCATCCGTATCGGATCTGACTACAATGTCTTAGGTCAAAGGACTACATCGTGCCCTGATATAACCAAACGATAAATCATTGACTACATGCTTTTCCAAGTGATTTGTCGTTATTCGGTCACGTTTGAAAAATAGTTCACCAACCGCTAATCCATACCAATGCCCCTAGTGACATGACTATCATCGTCATCCGTACTTATATCAACTCATGATATCTTTCGGAAGCATCCGATATGCCTACTGTGCAATATAGTTGCCCAAATTATATTGCTTCCGTAAGGAACCATTTTCGATAATTCATTTACTGATTAAATGAATTATCTGGACAATTCATATACATACTTTATTTTAAATGCATGACTGAATAAAGGAAGCAATTTATATATATGAATTGAAGAACTCTTTCTTTTATTATTTATGATATATAGATACAGGACAAAACGCTCTAAACCGACAACACGAATGGTTTCTAGGGCATACACTAATATACACTAATAGACTCCCACTTGCACTAAAGCCATTCGATGTTGTATCTTGATAAGTGCTTGAAAATACACTTATACTTAGTGGTTTATAGGTATCATTTGTGGGAAATTAGGATTAATTTGCATGAATTAACTTACTTGTTTTATAAAGGCACTTTTCGGGATCACGGGTATTTTTGTTGTGTTTTCAGGAAATAAGGCTCAAAAATAATATTCGGATGAGATATGATGTTGGCAAGAGAATTTGTGATGACTGAAAACAAACGGATCGAGAATCGGAGTTGAATTGAAGAAGTTATGGAAGTTGAAGTAAAGAGAAGATTCTAGATTACGTTCCAGCTTGAGCATGCCTCAGTATTTTGAGAATATCTTGAGCTATAAAACTCAGATTAATACGATTCTGGAACCGTTGGAAAGCTGATTTAAAGGGCTACATTTAATATTTTTCTATTTGTCCAAATTCCATCGTTATCAAGTTCAAAAATCACCATCTCTGAAGAATAGTGGAATGATGCGGGAAGAAGACCTGTAGCTACTGTGCCACGACAAACTTTTTCCAGTAGCTACTATGCCACAAAGACAAAGTCGCGGACAGATCCACGACAGCTGGGAACTTTTCCTCCATTTTTTACTAGGAAAATAGGGTTTTAAGAGTCCTAAACTAACTAGAATTAAGGAAAACAAAACCCTAACCCTTGTGGGATATAAATAGAAGTCTTTTAGCATTATTTTGGGGGAATTCTTTCAGAGATAAAAAAAAGGAGAGAACAAAGATATTCAAGAACTGAAGAAAAAGGGGGATTAAAGAAGGTTTGGAGAAGAAGAATTGGAGGAGATCATCATCAACTTCAATAATCCAACCTTCAATCTGAAGGAGAGAACAAAGATATTCAAGAACTGAAGAAAAAGGGGGGTTAAATAATGCTTTTATTATATGCAATCCGTGTCTAGTGGTGGCGAATAAACCTTCAATCTCGTTTATCTCATTGATTTCTCTATCGTCATTAATTGCTTGATTTACATTGTTTGATTTTAGTTTGATAGTTTTTCTTGAGTTATTATAATTCGTGACAAACCCTGTTTGAAGTAGATTATTAATTGAGTTCACAAATCCTCTGCGGGAAAAACCCTTACTTGCTCTTTGCTACTACGACATTGCATTAGAATTTAGTGAGGTAAAATTAGGTGTTGCATTTGCACGCATCATATCTCATACCCATCTTCTCAAGATGATGGTCCAATTGCTTCAGTGTCATCGCCTTAATCAATGGATTAGCTACATTTTCTGCTAAAGGAGCCTTCTGAATCATGATCTCTCCATCTCCAACGAATTCTCTCCAAATGTGATACTTACGCTGAATGTGTTTGGATTTTTGGTGTGCCCTTGGTTTCTTTGCTTGTGCAATAGCTCCAGTATTGTCACAGAACATGCTTATTAGATAAGCCATGTTCAGAACCACACCAAGTTTAATTACGAACTTTCGTATCCAAACAACGTCCTTCACTAATTCTGAAGCAGCAATGTATTCAACTTCATGTGGAGTCGATTCACGTTGTCTGTTTGGAACTTTTCCAACTAACAGCACCTCCATTGCATATAAAAATGTACCCTAACATAGACTTTCTATCATCAATATCTGATTGGAAATCAGAATCTCAGTATCCTTAAATGTTTAACTCTGAACATCCATAACTCAGAACTAGATCCTTAGTCCTTCTCAAGTACTTAAGGATCGATTTTACAACCGACCAATGTTTCTCCCCTAGGTTTGACTAATATCTACTCGTAACAATTACAACATAAGCTATATCAGGTCTTGTACATAGCATTGCGTACATAAAGCTGCCTACGGTAGACGCATAAGGCACATTACGCATCCGCTACCGCTCTTCATCGGTTTTTGGACCCATCTCTTTAGAAAGATGAAAACCGTGAGTGGAGGGCAAAAGACCTCTCTTAGAGTTCTCCATGCTAAATCTTTTTAGCATTTTCTCTATGTACAATTTCTGGGATAATCCAATTACCCTTTTCATTCTATCTCTATAGACATGAATGCCAAGGACATAGGTCGCTTCTCCTAAGTCTTTCATCGAGAAGGTTTTGGACAACCAAACCTTAACCTCTGTCATCATGCCTATATCATTTCCCATCAAAAGTATGTCATCTACATATAATATAAGAAATGTTATGGCATGATCTTTAACCCATTTGTATACACAGGGCTCATCCAGATTCTTGACAAAACCAAACGATTTGATTATGTCGTCAAATCGAATGTTCTAGCTTCTTAAAGCTTGCTTCAATCCATAAATGGAACGATGCAATTTGCATACCTTATGTCTTTCAGCAGAGGATACAAAACCTATCAGTTGTTCCATATAGATGTTTTCCTCAATAAACCCATTGAGGAAAGCTGTTTTGACATCCATCTGCCAAATCTCATAATCATGGTATGCTACGATGGCTAGCATTATACGGATGGATTTAATCATAGCTACAGGCGAGAAGGTTTCCTCAGAATCCAACCCTTGTTTCTGAGTATAACCTTTCGCCACCAGTTGAGCTTTGAAGGTCTCTACCTCCCCATCGTTGCCAACTTTTCTCTTGTAGACCCATTTGCAACCTATAGGAACTATTCCCTCTAGTGGATCTACAAGCGACCATACTTGATTGGCATGCATTGATTTTATCTCATAATCCATCGCTTCCAGCCATTTTTTTGAATCTCTATCCAATATTTCTTCTTCATAGCTTCTAGGATCATCACCTTCCATGATCATCTACTCCCACTAAGTAAGATTCAAAATCTTGCTCATGTAGGAACCCATATCTCTCTAGAGGTCTTGATATTCTAGAAGACTTTCATACTGGAATCATAGTATCTGATACTGAGGTTCGTTGAGTGGACGTTTCATCTTTAGCAATCTCGGTTCTTGGCTCTTCGAACTCTTCCTTGAGTTCAATATTTCTTCCAACACTGCCTTCCACCAAGAACTCGTTCTCGAGGAAGCATGCATTTCTACTGATCCAAACTCTTTGATCACTTGGGAAGTAAAAGTAATATCCTTAACCATCTTTAAAATATCCAATGAACCGACCCTTCTCGGATTTAACATCCAGCTTATCAGATTTAACCAATTTAACATAAGTTGGGCAGCCCCAAATCTTCATATAATTCAGACTTGGGACGTTTTCATACCATATCTCATACGGTGTTTTCCGGGATGATTTTAGGCAGGGACCATATTAAGGATGTGCACAGCGGTCTAGAGAGCGTACCCCCACAGTGACATTGGTAAGTCTGTAAAACTCACCATCGATCATACCATATCCAATAAGCTGCATGCATATATGTCATTCTCAGCCATGACTAGTTTTGCCATAAGGATATGTCATTTCATTCATGTATTGATGAATGATGTTTTAGGAAATGTTGCATGATGATTTATTTAGAAAAAATGTTCATGCATGTTCATTTCCATGACTTTGATTAAATGATTTATGCTTTGACATGCTAAAAGTGTTATCCTTCAATTTGATTAAAGTATATTTTGGCATGAAGTGTATGCAAATGTTGCAAGTGTTTAGTGGTGGAATTTGATGTTAGCATAAAGTTATGGATTATTAATTCATATGATGAATTGTGATATTATATATGATGGTGGTAATTTTAATGTAGGATATTTAATTTGATTAAATTATCTTATAATGCATCATTGCATGGCATAAATTATTATATTTTTGAAATGTAATAATTTGGTTGTTTGAATGGTTTCAAAAAATGATGATGCAAGATGACATGATTGTCTTTGAGAAGATAAATGTGTCATAAAAAATATTACTTTAGTTAAAAATAACTTGTGTCATAGAATGATTACTCTTGGAGTAATAAAACCCATTTATCTATGTCATGCTTGACTTTTGTGAAAAGTATTGAAATGATGTTAGTAATTAAATAATATATCTTTGGGTGGAATATGACAAAAGTGTTTGTGTAATGATTCCAATAAAATGTGTAATTGTTGCATGCCCCAAAGTTATGATTAAATTACCACATGAATATATATAATATCTATTAATATATGAGATATATTTATATTTATATATATTAGTGAATATATATATATATATATATATATATATATATATATATATATATATATATATATATATATATATATATATATATATATATATATATATATATATATATATTCATTCATGCCTTTAAATAATTGTTTATTATATTTGGTATTAATGTTTAATATTTATTTATGTGATGAATGAATATTAGATTAGAAGGTTGATCATGGGCGCCATTTAGTTTTCAAAAATATTCAAAAGTGTTTGTAATATTCTTTTATTAAATGACATGTAATAATTAAATTTTATTTATTTATTTTAATCGGGCTTGCGTGCCTAAGATCCAATTTTTAATGGAATCGGCTAGACGGGAACCGAAGAGCATCCGGATGACGATCCAATCGAAGATATAGTATTAGGGTAAATAGTTTGCCTTTAGGATGTATTTTCGAAAAGCCCCATGGTCAACCCACATGCTTTAATTTATGCATATATGTGATATGTATGAATGTTTAATTAAACATCTCATGCTAAAAATGTAACGCCCAGCATGGAGGTACATGATTTAATTTATGTTTTTATAGCCCTTAGTTAATTTTTGTTAAAGTGATTTTAAGAGAATATGAAGAAAATGCCTTAAACTTGCATTAAGGGTAAAATAGTCTTTTCACTCAAAATTAGTTGAAAAAGTAGGGAGTGAAAAGAGATAGAATTTCATAGAGAATGCATTAAAAATTAAGGGCATTATGGTAGTTGACTAAGGGACATAGATGGAATTTCCAAGAAAGAGTAAGGGAAAATGGGAAAGTGTGTTTATAAACTAAAGTGTTAAGGGTTTGAAACCCTTATTTTCTTCATTCCACCGCCACACTCTTCCCCCATTTTCTCTCAAATTTTCATTCAATCCTCCAAGGATTTTAAGGGCTTTTGAGTGGTTTTTCATGGAGTTGTGATTTTAGGCTTCAAAAGGTAAAAATTCATGCTCTTTATCTATGATTTATTTGTGTAAAAGTTGAGTTCTTATGAATTTTACGCTTAGGGTTAAGAGAAGATTTGAATCCAACAAGAGTAGAGAGCTTAGGAGAGACTACTCAAGCATAAGGTAAGTAAATTCCACTTAAAATCCAACTCAAGTTAAAGTTTAAGAAAATCAAGTGAGTAGAGATTTCTTTTAAATATGTATATGTTATGACTATTGAGAAATTGAGATGAGATAGATGATTATTTATGCTTGTTGTTGGATATATTTGAATATGAGGAGTGTATGTGATGGTTTGATGATGGGTTGAAATTGGAAGAATTGGAGAAACTTTTGGGAGTGTTTTTGCTGTGTAGGTATGGTGATGTTACAAGAGAGTTTTTCTCTCAATTTGGATGGTTTAAGAAACAAATAGAATGATAATTACATTAGGGTTTGTTTATGCACAAGTATTGTTTGATGAAATGCCTAAGAGAAGCATGAGTTGAGTAGATACCTTAATTTTATAGAACATTGCATATGTGCATTTCATAAGTGCATTTAAGTAAGAAATTTTAAGCATGAGCCATTCATATGCATATAATTGTGTATGTGTAGAAACTTAAGAAAGAATAAAGACTAAAGACTAAAGAATAAAGAATAAATAAAGAAAGAAAGAATAAAACATTCTAAGAATAAAGAGAAAGAAAGAATAAGCATTAAAGAATTAAGGAAAGAAAAAGTGTTAAAGAAGAGAAAAGAATAGGTTGGTGTGATGGGGAATCGTGAGTGTTAAGAAGAAATTCCCACATACACGTCACCTTAATTGAGTGGCATAAGAAGAAGAAGAATTGTACGACCCGTAAGAGTGTATGTGGATGAGGGTTGTACCAAGAAGAATTCCTACATGCACGTCACCTTAATTGAGTGGCCTAAGAAGAAAGAAGAATTTTTACGGTCCGCAAGAGTGCATGTAGATGAGGACTGTACTCACTCACATGGCCAAGGTTCCGAATCCATACATCAACCGAGTCCGATCGGCAAAGAATAAGAAAAGAAGGAATAAGAAAAGAAAGAATAAGAAAGAATGAGAAAGCTTGAACAAGCAAAGAAAAGAGACAAGAAAGAAAAGAGAAGCTTGGGCAAGCAAGACAAGAAGAGAAAAGAAAAGTATAGAAAGAAAAAGAAAAGAATAGAGAAGAAAAGAAAAGAAAAGAAAAGAAAGGAAATAGAAAGAAGAAATAAAATGCATTATTGCATATGCATTTCATTTATGCATATTTCCATGAATTTTATTATGGTTAGAAAGAATAGAAAGTAGCAAGAAGAGAAAAAATAGAAAGAGTAAGAAAGAAAGAAAGAAACAGAGAGAATTATAAAGAAAGAAAAGAATAGTGAGAATTAGAAACAGAGAAAGATAGAAGAAGAGAATTAAGTAAGGAAAGAATCAAAGAAGAAGAAAAGTTAAGGGATTTTACTTACTGAGCATTTTTATGCTCACCCCGTTGTTTTTCCAAAAATTTGGGCCCAACTATTTTCATATGCTAATTATGTATGTTTTCATAGTACATGTTATAAAATATACTATTAGAAAGAAGTCATTACAAAAAATGAATTAACTAAGGTTAAACCTAAATCTCCCCAATTTAAAATGATTAAATCCAAGTCTCCCATTGTGGGATAACTAAATTCTTTGATATAAATTTTAATATCCCAAGATTTCTATTATGTGAGGGATATAATCTTTATATCATAGAATTAAGTTGATCTTGTTCTTGGATGGATATTTTCACCTTGACCAAGAATTCTATTATGTGAGGACATGATGAAAATGTCATCCTAAAAAAGCACAATGGTTCGGATTTAACTAGCCTAGGGTACCAAGAATTCTATTATGTGAGGTATCCAAAGCTAGGATAAGGAATATGAATCAAACCTTATATAATGATATAAAAGGAAAATAGTTTCCTACTTATTAGACTTAATTAACCAAGAATTCTATTATGTGAGGTTAATTGAACTTGACAAGAAATTGATTCCCCACTAAGAAATTTAATCCAACGAAAATTTCTGGATCCTATTTAAGGGAGTGTAGGACTCGAATAAAATAGTGGGAGCTAATTTGATTATGCATTAAAAAGTTTAAAAGATTACAAGACACAAATAAAATTACTTTTCTTTGTAGTTTCATCTTTGTGATAAATAATCGAAAAATGGCCAACAATGTTCTCCTAAGGATAATGGATAATAACATGTTAACCGGACCCAACCTAACAGATTGGCTAAGAAATCTTAGAATTGTTCTAGATTTTGAAAGAATTGCTTATGTCCTGGAAGCACCTCTTTGATAATCATATTTTACACTATGATTTTGCATTGAATTTTGATAGGATTTATAATACTTTTCATACAATTTGGGCCATAATTGCTACCTAATTCTATTAATTTGTCTTTGCAGGCCTAAACGATGATTTTGAGCATAAATGATAATTTTGAGCGTAAATTGTGTAACTTGAGCTTGGAAACTCGGAATGACCTGAATTAAGAAGCTTTGGAAAGCTAAGAAGAAGAGCTACAACTTTCATGTTTTGGGTTTTTCCTAATTCTGACTGGACAATGGTGAAAACTTGGCTTGAAGTCATGAAAAGTACGCTGGGAACTGAAGAAAAATGTCTTTGGACGTACTTCAGTATTTTTGCCATAACTTGAGCTGTAGACCTCATATTGTGCTGATTCTTGAACGACAGGAAATATAATTTAAAGGTATACAATTCATATGTTTAACACTTTTCCAGATTCAGAATTTATCATGCTCATATTTGGCCCGAAAGTCTTCACCGTGGCGAAACCTGCGTCAGATTTAAAAATAAAACGACGCGTTTTGGCTTGCTAGGGTTTCGTCCTTAAGTGAGAGAGGCATAAATTAGAGTGAAGAGGAAGAGAAAAGGGGTCTTGGTTCGTCATTTGGGAGGCAGCTCATGGAAGGAGAAGATTATTGAAGATTTGGGCTTCAAATTAGAGAAGATTTCTCCATCTTTTGCTTGTTTTTCAATGATGAATCTTGATTCAGTTTGTTTCTGTTATTTTATTTCGTTTTTGACTATGAACTGAGTTGTTTAGCTAGGGTTTGATGTAATATTGATACAATGATTCAAATTTATATGAATTGATTTACTTTGAGTTTTAATTTCATGATTGAGTGTTTATCTCTTTGCTTAATGGTTTTTGGATGCTTGATCACCATTCAAATGTGTGTTGTTCACAATGAGACTGAGAAGTGATTTGTGATTGTGCCTCTTGGGATAAATGCCATAGATAAAGCAAACGCTAGAGATAGGTTTAGCGATCTACGAAATCTAGATAGAATTCTATAAAGCTTAAACACTTTGAACTATTAATCTTCATTTTGTTGGGTGCGGAAGGTTAATAGGGATAAGTAGGGAAATGTAGCCTGAGAAGGTATGTTTTACAACTTAGGGAATTCGATTTTCCATCAAGGAATTAGAACTCGGGTAATAGATTCTATGATTTGGGTTAGCGTATCTAGGTGAAATCAACACCCTAGCATTTTTTTTTAGTATTGTTTAATTAGTTAAGTTGTTGGGTTTTGCTTTAGTTTCATATTCATTCATTTATATTTTTGTTAATTTGTATTTAGTTGTTAATTTTCCATCAATCCAATTTATTGTTTCTTTAATTAGGACTTAAACTAGGGAAATTGGTACTTAGTAACACTATCCTTGTGGGAACGATACTTTACTCATCATTATATTACTTGTGCGATTAGTATACTTGCTACATATTACATGTTGTAGGAAACACGCATCACTCTTCCACTTGATATTGGACCGGATGCTCCACAAGCTGAGCTTGATGCTCTTGAAAAGTGGAGAGAGGATAGTAGGAGGGCTAAAAATTACATGCTAGCCTTCATGAATAGAGAACTTCAAACTAACCATGAAGAGGTTTCAAATGCGATATCCCCATAGCTCTACAAGAGTTGTACAGTGAAAATCCAAGAGTGGTTAAGTATGAGTTATGTGTATTCCTCTTTAGCATGAAGTTGAGGGAAGGAGTACCTCCAGATGATCATACTCTTAAAATGATCAATGGATTAGGTCGACTGGATGGATATGGGGTGGTCATGCCTGACCGCCTCAAAGTGAATTTGATTCTACAATCCTTCCTCTAAGCTATAAACCGTTTATAACTAACTACAATCTCAATAGGATTGAGAGAAACCTTTCTGAATTGCTAAATGAGCTTAAAGAATTTCACAGGTAAAATGTGAAAGGGAAAGGACATGAGGATGTCTTTGCCGCCTCTACCAGCAGGGCCAATAAAAGGCCCAAAAAGCTACCAAAGAGAGGTCCAAATGTTGGACCCAAGAATAAGAGCTTCAAAAAGCCAGCGGCAAAGGCAGAGAAGGCCAATGCAAAGGGAAAATGTTTCCACTGTGGAGAAGATGGACACTGGAAAAGGAACTGTCCTCAATACCTGAACAGTCTGAAGAAAGGCAAAGGAAAAGTAGGTAGGAACCAATGTCTTATGATTGAATATGAATTAAGTGTTAATTCAAATAGTCATTCTTGGATATTAGATTCAGCAGCAACATCTCATGTTTGTATGTCTTTGCAGGTACTTCAGAATAGTTCTGAGGTGACAAAGGGCGAGATCATTTTGAGGATAGCAAATGGGGCATGAGTTGCAGCCGAGGCCATGGGGACTTGCCAACTAAGACTACCTTCAGGACATGTTTTGAATTTTTTTAAAGAATTGTACTTTGAAAAAGCCACTAGAAACATCATTTCTATTTCTGCTTTGTGTAAAGCAGGTTATTATGTACTATTTAATGGAAGTGAATGTTCAATGCATTTTGGAAATGTTTTAGTTGGTAAAGCTGTGAATACAAATGGTTTGTATGTCTTAGAATTGAATGACTATGCTTCAATCAATACCATTTCTAATAAAAGAACTCGATCTGAATCAAATCCTAAAATTCTATGGCATCATAGATTGGGTCATATAGGAGAGAGAAGATTAGTACAGCTTGGAGAAAGTGGGATCCTAAACTCATTGGGTTCTAAACCCTATCCAACTTGTGAATCATGTCTCCCAGGAAAGATGACCAAGTCTCCCTTTAAGAGTAAAGGACAACGAGCTAAAGAACTATTAGAACTCATACATACAGATGTGTGTGGACCATTCAGTACTTTAGCCAAGGGAGGATTTGAATACTTCATTACCTTTATAGATGATATGTCACGATATGGGTATTTGTATTTAATGAAATACAAATCTGAATCCTTTGAAAAATTCTGAAAAATTCAGAGAATTCAAGAATGAAATAGAAAATCAAACTGGAAAGAGTATTAAAATACTATAATCAGATCGTGAGGGTGAATACTTGAGTATAGAGTTTTAAGAGTTCTAAAAAGAAAATGGGATCATCTCATAATTGACTCCTCCTTATACACCCCAACTTAATGGAGTGTATGAAAGGAGATATCGTACCTTATTGAATAGGTATGATCGATGGTGAGTTTTACAGACTTACCAATGTCACCTATAGAGGTACGCTCTCCAGACCGCTGTGCACATCCTTAATACGGTCCCGTCTAAAACTGTCTAGAAAACACCGTATGAGATATGGTATGGAAAATGTTCAAGTCTGAATTATATGAAGATTTGGGGCTGCCCAGCTTATGTTAAATTGGTTAAATCTGATAAGCTAGATGTTAAATCCGAGAAAGGTTGGTTCATTAGATATCCTAAAGATAGTTTAGGATATTACTTTTACTTCCCAAGTGATCAAAGAGTTTGGATCAGTAGAAATGCGCGCTTCCTCAAGAACGAGTTCTTGGAGGAAGGCAGTGTTGGAAGAAATATTGAACTCAAGGAAGAGTTTGAAGAGCCAAGAACCGAGATTGCTGAAAATGGAATGTCCACTCAGCGAACCTCAGTATTAGATACTATGGTTCCAGTATGAAAGTCTTCTAGAATATCAAAACCTCCAGAGAGATATGGGTTACTACATGAGCAAGATTTTGAATCTTACTTAGTAGGAGTAAATGATCATGGATGGTGATGATCCTAGAAGCTATGAAGAAGCAATACTGGATAGAGATTCAGGAAAATGGCTAGAAGCGATGGATTATGAGATAGAATCAATGCATGCCAATCAAGTATGGTCGCTTGTGGATCCACAATAGGGAATAGTTCCTATAGGTTGCAAATGGGTCTACAAGAGAAAAGTTGGAAAGGATAGGGAGGTAGAGACCTTCAAAGCTCGACTGGTGGCGAAAGGTTATACTCAGAAACAAGGGTTGGATTATGAGGAAACCTTCTTGCTTGTAGCTATGATTAAATCCATCCGTATAATGCTAGCCATCGCAACATACCATGATTATGAGATTTGGCAGATAGATGTCAAAACAGCTTTCCTCAATGGGTTTATTAAGGAAAACATCTATATGGAACAACTGATAGGTTTTGTATCCTTTGCTGAAAGACATAAGGTATGCAAATTGGATATAGGCATGATGACAGAGGTTAAGGTTTGGTTGTCCAAAACCTTCTCGATGAAAGACTTAGGAGAAGCGACCTATGTCCTTGGCATTCTTGTCTATAGAAATAGAACGAAAAGGGTAATTGGATTATCCCAGAAATTGTACATAGAGAAAATGCTAAAAAGATTTAGCATGGAGAACTCTAAGAGAGGTCTCTTGCCCTTCACTCACGGTCTTCATCTTTCTAAGGAGATGGGTCCAAAGACCGATGAAGAGCGGTAGAGGATACGTAATGTGCCTTATGCATCTATTGTAGGCAGCTTAATGTATGCAATGCTATGTACAAGACCTGATATAGCTTATGCTATAAGTGTTACGAGCAGATATCACTCAAACCCAAGGGAGAAACATTGGTTGGTTGTAAAATCGATCCTTAAGTACTTGAGAAGAACTAAGGATCTAGTTCTGAGTTATGGATGTTCAGAGTTAAACATTCAAGGAAACTCAGATTCTGATTTCCAATCAGATATTGATGATAGAAAGTCTACATCAAGGTACATTTTTATATGTAATGGAGGTGCTGTTAGTTGGAAATGTTCCAAACGGACAACCACAACTGACTCCACTACAGAGGCTAAATACATTGTTGCTTCAGAAGTAGCGAAGAAGGCTATTTGGATGCGAAAGTTTGTAATTGAACTTGGTGTGGTTCCGAACATGGCTTACCCAATAAATATGTTTTGTGACAATACTGGAGCTATTGCACAGGCAAAGGAACCAAGGGCACACCAAAAATCCAAACACATTCAACGTAAGTATCACATTTTGAGAGAATTCGTTGGAGCTGGAGAGATTATGATTCTGAAGACTCCTTCAGCAGAAAATGTAGCTGATCTACTGACTAAGGCGATGACACTGAAGCAATTGGACCATCATCTTGAGAAGATGGGTATGAGATACAACATCGAATGGCTTTAGTGCAAGTGGGAGTTTGTTCGTGTATATTAGTGTATGCCCTAGAAACCATTCGTGTTGTAGGTTTTAGAGCATTTTGTCTTGTCTCTATATATCATAAATAATAGAAGAAAGAGTTCTTCAATTCATATATATAAATTGTCTCCTTTATTCAGTCATGTATTTAAAATAAAGTATGTATATGAATTGTCCAGATGATTCATTTAATCGGTAAATGAATTATCGAAAAGGGTTCCCTACGGAAGCAATATAATTTGGGCAACCATGTTGCACAATAGGCATATCGGATGCTTCCGAAAGATATCATGAGCTGATATAAGTACGGATGATGATGATAGTCATGTCATTGGGGCATTGGTATGGATTAGCGGTTGGTGAAATGTTTTTCGAACGTGATCGAATAACAACAAATCACTTGGAAAAGCATGTAGTCAATGATTTATCATTTGGTTATATCAATGCACGATGTAGTCCTTTGACCTGAGACATTGTAGTCGGATCCGATACGGATGCGTATGGTTCATACAGTGTATAAGTATGAGACTAATCATGTTTCGTATAATACAGCCTATTTGGTCATGCGTTGTTCATATGCGAAAACGAACGATGGTCAAGAGGGGATCCATTGACTCGAAAATATAGGATCGGGAGTACCGCTGACTCCATTTGGATTTGAGTTCCTAGACGAACGTTGATAAATGTCGAAAATCAGAATTTCTGGCCAGAGTCTATTATTAGTCATACAAAAGCAAGTTTGTAATGACAAGTTCCGGACATATTGATCAACAACTTAGTAGAAAATCAAGTTTAGGATTTTTGACGTTCCATGAATCCGTGCTTGATCAGGATATTTCAATGGAGGGACTTTACCTACATGGTACGTATGATCTAAAATGGGTTCGATGAAGTATTTTTTCATCGTGGTTTAGGGACTATGGCACATTGCTAGATGTTTACCATAGTCGTTGGGCCTCCGGACATTTTTTCGGATTCATCCAGAATCGGCTCACGGCTAATCCGCAATGGACCTACATGGTCACACCAATAGCCTTGAGAAGTTAGAGAAGGATGAGAGAGAGAAATGATTATCCGTAGAGGGCTAGCACCTTTTAAGGGTAATGACGAGATTTCTATGGTAATAGTTACATAGAAAATTATTTGTGACATTTTAAGGGTTAAAATGGTCAAGTAATAATTAATTATATTTAATTATTATATCTTAAAGCGGTAAGATTAATGAGATGAACAAAAATAACCTTTTAATAGTTAAAGGGTAAAAGGGTAAATTTATGGGTTGTTAATGTAAACTAGTGTAGTTTACATGGGCCCTTGAATAATATTGATTATTCAAAGGGATAACATAATAAATTCATGGGGTCCCTTTTAAAATAAGATTTTATTGGGGCTTGGAAGTGAAAAACAAATAATTGCAAAATTGCCCAAGTATATATAAATGCAAAAGGTTGCATTTTAGTTCATTATTCACATTGTTCACTCAAAGCAAACTAAAAACTCTCTCTCAAAGCCACGGCCACTCTCTAAATCTCTCAAGGTGGAGTTAAAGTGTGGAGGTCTCATTACCTTGAGTCTAATCTTCATCAATCCAAATCAAAGGAGTAGGTATAATCTCTTTTCCAAGCTTTGTTTGAAAACCGGTTTTTGAATCCATCCTTTCATGCTTTCATTCTCCATTTCCACCACTCTTCATGCATGTTGATCTTTCACTCAACACGTCTCATGTAATAACCATAATCCAAACATGCTCTAACCATCATCCAAACATGCTATGTAACGCCCACATGGAGGTACGCAATTTAATTTATGTTCTTATGCCTTTAGTTGATTTTTGCTAAGGTTATTTTAAGGAAAATGTGAAGAAAATGCCTTAAACTTGCATTAAGGGTAAAATGGTCTTTTCACTCAAAATTAGTTGAAATTGTGGGGAGTAAAAAGAGATAGAATTTCATGGAGAATGCAATAAAAATGAGGGCATTATGGTAATTGACTAAGGGACATAGATGGAATTTTAAAGAAAGCGCAAGGGCAAAATGGGAAACTAATATATAATTTTTATGTTATATCAAATTGAAGAGTGAAACCCTAGCCACTCTTACCCATTTGCACGCCGCTTTCACCTCCATATTCTCTCAAATTCTTCAATTCTTCTTCAAAGGAAATTCAAAGGTTTTTGGTGTTTTTGAGTGGATTTTCAATCTTAAGCTTCTATAGGTAAGATCCTTGCACTAAGAAGTGAATTTTAGTTTGTAAAGTATTGATTTTGATGGTTTATGCTCATAGGATTTAAGAGGAAGAGAGTTTGATCAAAGGAGATTCTTAAAGGGTTGAATTTGCTCATATCAAAGGTAAGTAAATCCTACCCTAAGTATGATTTAAGGTATGTTGTGTAGAGAACTTTCTTTATGCATATATATGTGTTATATGTAGAATTGTTGATGGATTTGGTGTTGAATGATGATTAGAACCTATCCATGAGAAGTTGTGTTGGTGTAGTTGTTATTTGATGAATGTTTGGATGAAATTTGGAAGAATTGAAGTGAAAATTTTGAAGTGTGTATTTTGGGCAGATTTGGTGTTAATTATGGAGGAGTTTATTCCAAATTTTTGGTGGCCTAAAATAAAGAGATAAAAGTGTAGCCAAATTAGTGTTGATTTGTGCACATGAATTGTTTGATGAAATGTCAAGGAGAAGTGCATGTATGAGTATGATTATGTGTTACCTTGGGATGTGTTTGTAGATGGTAGAGAAGGACATGTTTACATTCCATAATGCATAATTGTATTTAAATATGTGAAGTTAGGAAGAATTATAAGCATGAAACCATCTACATGCATACATATTCATGAGAGCATGAAAATGCCCTAAAATATGTTAAAGAGAAAATAGAAAGAAATGAGAATATTAAAGATATTCAAATCTGAATTTTTTCTTAAAGAAGTGTAAAAAAAGATAAAAAGAAGAGAAGGTTGTTGCGATGGGGAGCCGTGAGTGACATAGTCCCACATGCACGCCGCCTTTAGTGAGTGGCCTCAAAATTCAGAAAGAAGAAATGTACAGTCCGTTAGAAGTGTGTGTGGATGAGGACTGTACCTAGAATTAGAGAATTCACTCACACGGCCAAGGCTCTGTAATAACGGCTTTCTACTATTATTCTTTATCACATATACAATAAAACATACATACTTAGTATATGAAAATAGTTGGGCCCAAATTTTTTTCTTTACTTACAAAACATAATTCTATACATATATCAAAATAACAAGTACAAAAAACTTAGCAACAGTGGACAGTAATGCCAATCCTCCCCGCTTGTCGACGTCCTTCCGACTACTGCTCACCTATTTCCTGCAAAAATATGGAAAAGCAACGGGGTGAGCATAAAAATGCTCAGTAAGTAAATCCCTTAACTCTTCTCCTTCTTAGGTTATTTCCTTACTTAATTCCTTCTCTTTTCTTTCGCTGTTTCTTTCTCTTTCTTACTCTCACTATTCTTTTCTTTCTTTCTACTTCTCTCTGTTCTTTCTTTCTTATTCTTTCTATTCTTCCTAACCATGATGAAATTCATGGCAATATGCATGAATAAAATGCATATGCAATAATGCATAAAATGCTTTTTCTTTCTTATTTCTATTTTCTTGTTTTATTTCTTTTATTTCTTATTTTTCTTTTCTTGGCTTGTTCAAGCCTTCTCATTCTTTCTTATTCTTATTCTTATTCTTATTCTTATTCTTTTCTTTTCTTATTCTTTCTTTTCTTATTCTTTGCCGATCGGACTCGGTTGATGTATGGATTTCGAACCTTGGCCGTGTGAGTGAGTACAGTCCTCATCTACATGCACTCTTGCGGACCGTACAACTTTTTCTTTCTTCTTAGGCCACTCAATTAAGGTGGCGTGCATGTAGGAATTCTTCTCGGTACAACCCTCATCCACATACACTCTTACAGGCCGTACAATTCTTCTTCTTCTTATGCCACACAATTAAGGTGGCGTGTATGTGGGAATTTCTTCTTAGCACTCATGGTTCCCCATCACAACAACCTATTCTTTTCTCCTTTTTAACACTCTTTAATTCTTTAATGCTTATTCTTCCTTTCTCTTTATTCTTAGAGTGTTTTATTCTTTATTCTTCATTCTTCATTCTTTATGCTTTATTCTTTCTTAAGTTTCTACACATACACAATTATACGCATATGGATGGCTCATGCTTAAAATTTCTTACTTAAATGCACTTATGAAATGCACATATGCAATGTTGCATAAAAGTAAGGTTTCTACTCAAACTTATACTTCTCTTAGGCATTTCATCAAACAATACTTGTGCATAAACAAACCCTAATTTACTTATCATTCAATTTGTTTCTCAACCATCCAAAAATGAGAGAAAATCTCTCTTGTAGCATCACCATACCTACACGGCAAACACACTCCCAAAAATTTCTCCAATTATTCCAATTTCAACCCATCATCAAACCATCACATACACTTCTCATATTCAAATATATCCAACAACAAGCATAATTCATCATCAATCTCATCTCAATTTCTCAATAATCATAACATATGCATACTTAAAAAAAAATCTCTACTCACTTGAATTCTTAAACTTTAACTTGAGTTGGATTTTGAGTGGAATTTACTTACCTTATGCTTGAGTAGTCTCTCCTAAGCTCTCTACTCTTGTTGGCTTCAAATCTTCTCTTAAACCTAAGCATAAACTTCATAAGAACTCAACTTTTACACAAATAAATCATAGATAAAGAGCATGAATTCTTACCTTTTGAAGTCTAGAATCAAAACCCTATTAAAAATCACTCAAAAGCCCTCAAAATCCTTGGAGGAGTGAATGAAAATTTGAGAGAAAATGGAGGAGTAGTGTGGCGGTGGAAAGAAGGAAATAAGGGTTACAAACCCTTATCGTCTTATTTTATAAACCCACTTTCCCATTTTGCCCTTACACTTTTGTGGAATTTCATCTATGTCCCTTAGTCAATTACCATAATGCCCTCATTTTTAATGCATTATCTATGAAATTCTATCTCTTTTCACTCCCCACTTTTTCAACTAATTTTGAGTGAAAAGACCATTTTACCCTTAATACAAGTTTAAGGCATTTTCTTCATATTTTCTTAAAATCACTTTAACAAAAATTAACTAAGGGCTATAAAAACATAAATTAAATCATGTACCTCCATGTTGGGCGTTACAGGCTCCAAATCCATGCCTCAACCGAGTCCGATCGGCAAGAATAGAAAAGAAAGAAAGAATAGAAAGAAAGAAAATAAAAGAAAGAAAGAAAGAATAGAAAAGAAAGAAAGAATAGAAAGAAAGACTAGAAAAGAAAGAAAGAAATAAAGAAAACAGAATAAGAAAAATAGAAAAGAAAATGCATAATTTATGTTTTAATGAGTTTTAGAGATTATTTTACGAGTATACTAGCTAGAAAAAAAGCATTACATTTTTTGTATCAGAGCAAAGGTTTTGGGATTTGATAGTGTGCCTCTCCTGCCACGTTGATGTTCTGTAGCCGACCGCTGTAAGTTAATTCTTTCCTTACTTGTAGTAGATGAGTGAATTGAGTTGACTAAAAGTGTTGGTCTATGTAGATGAGACGTAGAACCCGAGGAAGCAGTAGGAAGGAAATGAGCACCGATGAACCTTCTAACCCTCTAGAATCTACTCCCCCTGTCCTCGATGAAGCTAGGATTCATAATATTATACAGCAAGTCTTGGCAGAAAATTGGGGAGGCTTCGTACCAGAGAGAGTTGAGACCCCGGTGATTGTACCGACCCCTAAAGAGAAGAGAGAGAGGCCGGTACCCCCAGTAGTGTAGAATTGTATTGAGCCGATTTATGGGTTGCCTAGTCAACACCAAATTGGCCGTCGTTTAATTTAGGGTACAAAGGTGGACCCACTAGTGGCAGATGAGTGGTTCAGATTAGTGGAGCATATGACAACACTTTTCCCTATGACAGACTGGGAGAAGATTCAGTATGCCAGTTTTTTATTTAGGGGTGATGCTCGTTTATGGTGGGAATTGATGGAGGATACTCATGATACAGCTTTGATGACCTGGGGAGATTTCAGGAGATTGTTTGAGGTAGAATATAGAATAGTTGATCGAGTCCATGAAAAGATTCAGGAGTTTATTAGTTTGCAACAGGGGGCTAATTCAGTGAAATTCAATTCCCTGGCAAGGTTTGCGCTAGGAGTAGTGAGTATACCAGAGTTGAGGAGAGATAAATTCGTGCATGGGCTAAAACCAGAAATAGCCCGAGATGTGATGGTCGGTGCCCAACCCCCTCAGACATATAGTAAAGCTTTGGAACGAGCTTTACGGGCAGAAATATTTGTGAATAAGCTAACCCCGGTAACCCCATTAGTAGTAGCCCCTAGTGTTCCACCTCCTACTCTACAAAGAGATAGAGCTGATGCCCCTACGAATAGAGAGGTGAGAAATGAGAAAAAGTTTCAACCCTAAGAAGAACATGAGGGATTGGCAGAATAAAAAGCCGAGAACTAATGAAGTTCCCCAGTGTCAGAAGTGTGGAAGAAATCATTATAGGGAGTGTGTTAGAGATTTGGGCCGAAATGTATGTTACAGATGCCGGAAGCCAGGGCATATGATGAAAGATTGTAAAGCCCCTCCTGCACCCGCAACGCAGACATCTAGAGGTACCAATGCTTGAGTGTTTACAGTAGCCCAGAGTGAAGCTGAAGCTAGCCCATCCGTAGTTACTAGTCAGTTATTATTTCATTCAGTTCCTCTTTATGCATTAATTGATTCTGGAGCCACACATTCATTCATTACAGATGGGATTTTAGAGAGATTAGGTTTAAAACCTATTAGAGTGGATTGTCCCATTAAGATAAAGTTACCAGATGGTGTTAGTGTAGTAACTCAAGAGATGCTTCCAGAGGAGTTCGTAGTGATCCATGGAAGGGAGTTGCCAGTGGATTTGATAGTGTTTGATATGCCTGATTTTGATGTTATTTTAGGCATGGATTTCCTAGGGAGGTTTGGAGTAGAGATTGATTGTAGGAGAAAGAAAGAAAGATTTAATCTTGATGATGGAGATAAGTTCAATTTGGGCGAGGGTCACCAGCTTAGTATGTTAATCAGCAGTGTGAAGGCCAGAAAGATGTTAAGAAAATGGACAGGATATACTGCTCATGTAGTGCACAGTAGTGATGTCCCACTATTAGAGTAGATGCCCTAGAGCCAATCAATTATTGTAGAATTGACTCTTTGTAATAATGTTCATTAATCAATAATAAAAGGCATTTTATTCTATATCGCATAAATCATTATTATTGCAATATGTATTGATATATGTCCTTAGAATGGTAGAACCATGACGAGGGTATCAAGTGTTTCAAATCTTGATAGTAAGAACCCTATGAGCACATATAGTGGCCATTCTAAAAACGTCCGTAGCCCTAGTATTATTCTGAAGTAAGGGCACAGATACTACGGTAAGGCTATCATAGTGTTGAACGACCCTGTCGAAAGGCAGTGACTGATCTCACTTGTCAAGGTTGTTTGGTGACAACCTGGTGTAACACATGGGTGCTTGTTGTAAGCAGATATACCACAGCAAGTTCACTGGACTGACCCACCAGAGGATTCCATATGGATGGTAACCCCAGTGTCTATGAAACAAATCCTCTAACGAATGGTGGTGCATGTGATCCTTAGACTTGAGATCACCGGAGCGCCTTGTGCACCGATTGGTATAGTTTGACACTAGCCTAACGCAGTTCTATTCAGAGCTGTCAGTACGGTGGTGATTGGCTATATCAAGGAGTGTATCAAGACTATGGTGGATTGACAGAGGATTCATCACTCCCGGGTACGGAGAAGTTATCTCACGGTGCAATTCAGTATATGGCAATGACACTAAAATTGTGGCCATAGTGGGATTGAGTTGTTGCTCTATCCAGATTATAATACGGGTTATTGGTCCAGAAACTGAATATATAATATCGAGAGTAACCGAAGGTTGACACTATTTCTATGTCTTCATCTCGTAGAGATAACGTATGATGAAAGGATCAAATTGTATGGTAACCATATCATTGACAGGTAGCTACTTTGCTGAATCCGAATCTATCGGGTGGCCATGATGTCTTGCTAGGGGCCAATCTTGGTCTGTGTATAAGTGAGACGATTAATTGTTGTTAATCGCGATACTATACACTGCCGGTATAATGAGGAGCTTATGGGTCACACACATAGAAGATAATTTAAGAGCCAAGAAGAAAGAAGGGCGTTTTCATCTTTTTAGGCGAAAAGGTATTTTGGTAATTTCACAGTGCAATTAAATTTGCTGAGGTCATAGCATTTATTTAATTTGTAAGAAAAATTAAATAAGTGAAATTACGGTTAAATGTGTGTTTGCACATATTTAATTGAATTATCATTATTGTTAAATGTTAATTAAATATTAATTGATTTTAATTGAGATAATGATGAATTAAATTAAAATATCTAATTGGGAGTGTTTGGCAACATGGGGTGTTTGGGTTGGAGCCCAAGCCCAGTCCATGTGGGAATAGGGCAACTTGGTTTGCCTATGAAAGGAATAGTGTTTGTGTGATTTGTAGATTAATTCATATTTGCCTTTTTGAAAGAAAAAGAAAAAACACATAACACACAACAGCCTTTTGGAGACTTTCCCACGCCACTTTCATCCTTTTGATTGAAAAAACAAATACTCCTCTTCTTGATTTCTTAAGGCCAAGGAGAATCTAGCAAATCCCTCCTTGGTTCTTGTTGATTGTCTTCGTGTGGACCTCTACGGTTCGATCCTATACTTGGATCGGTAGCAAACACATTCAGAGACAATATTGGTGGAGCCTCCAACGTGGGTATGAATCTAAACTTTAGATTTATTTACTTTTTCTGCAGATCCTTGATATTATACATAAACTGTAAAATTTGTGCCTTGATTTTGGGCTTTAAGAAATGATTTACGGTTGTATAAAATTTTGTTTTCTGCTACGCAACCGGGTCGTTTCCTAACACCCACAACCAGAGATTCAGAATGTGCCAGTAGTTTGGGAGTTCTTAGATGTATTTCTGGAAGATTTGCCGGGTTTACCTCCGGAAAGAGAAGTAGAATTCAGTATTGAACTGGCACTAGGGACCACACTAATTTCTAAAGCCCCTAACCGGATGGCCCCAGCCGAGCTTCAGGAATTGAAAAAGCAGCTTCAGGAACTCTTAGATAAGGGTTTTATTCGACCTAGCCATTCTCCCAGGGGTGCTCCAATTTTGTTTGTGAAAAGAAAAGATGGATCTCTACAGATGTGTATAGATTATAGAGAGTTAAATAAAGTGACAGTGAAGAATAAATACCCATTACCTCGCATAGATGATTTGTTTCATCAGCTAAAAGGAGCAGCAGTGTTTTCAAAGTTGATTTAAGGTCGGGTTATCATCAAGTAAGGGTTGCAAAGCAAGATATTGCCAAAACTGCTTTTCGGACCAGATATGGGCATTATGAGTTTGTGGTGATGCCTTTTGGGTTAACCAATGCCCTAGCAATCTTTATGGACTTAATGAACAGGGTGTTTCAGGATTGTCTTGATCGATTCATAGTGGTGTTTATTGATGATATCCTGGTTTATTCTAAGACAGAAAAGGAACATGAAGAACACCTAAGCTTTGTGCTACAACGATTGTAAGATAAAAAGCTGTTTGCCAAATTTTCTAAGTGTGAGTTTTGGCTAGATCAAGTTATCTTTCTGGGCCATACCGTCTCAAATGAGGGTGTATCAGTGGATCCAAGTAAGGTAAAAGAAATTCTGGAATGGCAACAGCCGAAGATAGTAAAGGAAGTTAGAAGTTTCTTAGGGCTAGCAGGTTATTATAGGCGGTTTGTAGCAGGGTTTGCTCAGTTGGCCAAACCGCTTACAGCTCTCACTAAACAGAGAACTCCTTTCATTTGGTCGAATGCTTGTGAAGAAAGTTTTCAAGAGTTAAAAAGAAGATTGACCACAACTCCTATTCTTGTGTTACCACATGAGGGTGTAGATTATATATTTATACAGATGCCTCATTTCAAGGACTTGGTGCAGTATTGATGCAGTTGGGTAGAGTAATAGCCTATGCTTCTCGTCAGTTAAAAGAGTATGAGACGAGGTACCCTACACATGATCTAGAGTTGGCTGCTGTAGTTTTTGCATTGAAAATATGGAGGCATTATTTGTATGGAGCAAGGAGCAAAATTTATACAGATCATAAAAGTTTGAAGTATTTCTTCACCTAAAGAGAGCTGAATATGAGACAGAGGAGATGGTTAGAGTTGGTTAAAGATTATGATTGTGAAATTAAGTATCAACCTGGGAAAGCCAATGTAATAGCCGATGCCTTGAGTAGAAAAGCTTACTTGTCCTAACTCACAAGGCAGAAAGAATTAATAGAAGAATTGTGCAAAGAACAAATTGAGGTCATACCAGGAAGGATTGCCAGGTTAGAGGTTCAGTCTACTTTATTGGAAGAAATCAGAGAAAAGCAAGCTGCCGATGAGTGGTGTCAGAAAATAAGTCAACAAGTTCTTGAGGGTAAGATACCAGAGTTCCATCTGTTAGATAGTGTCTTCCGTTTCAAGAGTCATTTGTGCATTCCTCAAGATGATGAGTTAAAGAAGAGAATTCTTACGGAGGCTCATGACACACCATACACTGCTCATCATGGAGCAACCAAGATGTATCAAGACTTAAAGAAATGCTATTGGTGGCCAGGTATGAAGAAGGATATTGGAGATTTTGTAGCTAAGTGCCTGGTTTGTCAACAAGTGAAAGCTGAACACCAAAGGCCATCAGGGTTGCTTCAGCCGCTTAGTATTCCTGAATGGAAATGGGAGAGTATTTCGATGGATTTTATTACAGGTCTCCCTAGAGTGCAAAAAAGGTTTAATGCTATATGGGTGATAGTAGACAGATTGACCAAGTCAACCCATTTTCTTCCAGTAAAGGAAAACACTACTTCGGATCAATTGGCCTAGATTTACATTAAAGAGATAGTGAGACTACATGGAGTACCCAAAACAATAGTATCAGATAGAGATTCCAGATTTGTCTTAGCTTTACGGACTAGTTTCTGAGAGGAACTTGGGTACCCAGTTGGCTTTTAGTACCGCCTATCATCCTCAAACAGATGGTCAAATAGAGAGAACGAATCAGATACTTGAGGATATGTTGAGGACTTGTTGCATGGATTACTGAATGTCTTGGCATGAGATGTTACCCTTGGTGGAGTTTGCTTATAATAATAGCTATCAGTCTACAATTAAGATGGCTCCTTACGAGGCTTTGTATGGTAAACGTTGTAGATCTCCACTACATTGGGATGAGATAGGCGAGAAAGATGAGTTGAATACCACTCTTGGGCCAAAACTAACTCAGAAAATGATAGAAGATGTCAAGTTAATCAGAAGTAGAATGAAACAAGCCCAAGACAGGTAGAAAAGTTATGCAGACTTGAAGAGGAAAGATGTTGAATTCGAAGTGGGTGATAAAGTGTTTCTAAGAGTTACCCCCTACAAACGGGTGATGCGTTTCGGTAGCAAGAGAAAGTTAGCACCCAGATACATTGGTCCATTTGAAGTATTACAGTGAGTGGGAAAGGTAGCCTATAAGTTGGCTTTACCACCCAACATGGACAGAGTACACAATGTATTTCATGTCTCGATGCTTTGGAAATATGTAAGTGATCCCTCCCATATATTAAGTGTAGATGATGTGGACTTAGAAGAAAATCTTGTGTATAAGGAGCGTCCAATTCAGATATTGGACAGAAAGATTAAAAAGCTCTGAAACAAGAGTATCCCTTTAGTGAAAGTCCTCTGGAGAAATCATAAAGTTGAAGAAGCTACATGGGAGGTGGAGCAAGACATGCAGAACTGTTACCCGAAGTTGTTTGTTTGAATTTCGGGGATGAAATTCTTATAAGAGGGGGAGAATTGTAACGCCCACATGGAGGTACGTTATTTAATTTATGTTCTTATGCCTTTAGTTGATTTTTGCTAAGGTTATTTTAAGGAAAATGTGAAGAAAATGCCTTAAACTTGCATTAAGGGTAAAATGGTTTTTTCACTCAAAATTAGTTGAAATTGTAGGGAGTAAAAAGAGATAGAATTTCATGGAGAATGCAATAAAAATGAGGGCATTATCGTAATTGACTAAGGGACATAGATGGAATTTTAAAGAAAGTGCAAGGGCAAAATGGGAAACTATATATATTTTTTATGTTATATCAAATTGAAGAGTGAAACCCTAGCCACTCTTATCCATTTGCACGCCGCTTTCACCTCCATATTCTCTCAAATTCTTCAATTCTTCTTCAAAGGAAATTCAAAGGTTTTTGGTGTTTTTGAGTGGATTTTCAATCTTAAGCTTCTATAGGTAAGATCCTTGCACTAAGAAGTGAATTTTAGTTTGTAAAGTATTGATTTTGATGGTTTATGCTCATAGGATTTAAGAGGAAGAGAGTTTGATCAAAGGAGATTCTTAAAGGGTTGAATTTGCTTATATCAAAGGTAAGTAAATCCTACCCTAAGTATGATTTAAGTTATGTTGTGTAGAGAACTTTCTTTATGCATATATATGTGTTATATGTAGAATTGTTGATGGATTTGGTTTTGAGTAATGATTAGAACCTATCCATGAGAAGTTGTGTTGGTGTAGTTGTTATTTGATGAATGTTTGGATGAGATTTGGAAGAATTGAAGTGAAAATTTTGAAGTGTGTATCTTGGGCAGATTTGGTGTTAATTATGGAGGAGTTTATTCCAAATTTTTGGTGGCCTAAAATAGAGATAAAAGTGTAGCCAAATTAGTGTTGATTTGTGCACATGAATTGTTTGATGAAATGCCAAGGAGAAGTGCATGTATGAGTATGACTATGTGTTACCTTGGGATGTGTTTGTAGATGGTAGAGAAGGACATGTTTACATTCCATAATGCATAATTGCATTTAAATATGTGAAGTTAGGAAGAATTATAAGCATGAAACTATCTACATGCATACATATTCATAAGAGCATGAAAATGCCCTAAAATATGTTAAAGAGAAAATAGAAAGAAATGAGAATATTAAAGATATTCAAATCTGAATTTTTTCTTAAAGAAGTGTAAAAAAAGATAAAAAGAAGAGAAGGTTGTTACGATGGGGAGCCTGAGTGACATAGTCCCACATGCACGCCACCTTTAGTGAGCGGCCTTAGAATTTAGAAAGAAGAAATGTATAGTCCGTTAGAAGTGTGTGTGGATGAGGACTGTACCCAGAATTAGAGAATTCACTCACACGGCCAAGGCTCCAAATCCATGCCTCAACCGAGTCTGATCGACAAGAATAGAAAAGAATGAAAGAATAGAAAAGAAAGAAAAAAAAAATAGAAAGAAAGACTAGAAAAGAAATAAAGAAATAAAGAAAACATAATAAGAAAAATAGAAAAGAAAATGCATAATTTATGAATTTGTGCATTTGCATCATGAATATGCATAATACCATGCTCATTATCATGGGTAGTGAAAAATATAGAAAACAGAGAAAGAACAGAGAGAATAACAAGGAAAGAATAGAAATAATCGGGAAATGTGATGTAAGGAAAGAAAATTTGGAATTTTAAGCAACAGAGAGAGAGAAGGGTAGCATAGTGCGTTTACTTACTGAGCCATGAGTGCTCACTCCGTTGTTTTTAATGTTTTGCAGTTAATAGGTGAGTTGCGGTCGCTCGGAATGTCATGCAGTGGAAGGGTTGGGCTAAACACACACACACACACACACACACACACACACACACATATATATATATCTGTGTGTGTGTGTGTGTGTGTGTGTATTTTCTTATATATATTTTTAATGAGTTTTAGAGATTATTTTACGAGTATTCTAGCTAGAAAAAAAGCATTACATGCTATAACCATAATCTAAACATGCTTTAAATCTCATTCTAACATATCCAAACATATTAGAGCAAGAAGAAAAACATGTTTTCCTTAAACAAAGAGATGGCTGAGAATCACACATGTATCAAACATGCTTATTACATCAAACAACTCATTCACTACAATGGCATGCTCATTATAACCATTACCATCATTCAAAACATATGAGAATGAGAATAAAAATGAACATCTACCTCTGATCTATGTATGGCCGAGACATGCATGTAGAGATCTACTATGAAAAAATCATTTTTGAACCATATCACTAACATGCAAACTCAACCAAGTTTGATGAAAATAAGAACAAATGGAAAATGTAATTTTTGCTTATAAATTTGACATGCAAGGAGCTTTTAGCTCTGATACCATTTGAAAGAACAACATGCATGAAGAGTGGTGGAAATGGAGAATCAAAGCATGAAAGGATGGATTCAAAAAACTGTTTTCAAATAAAGCTTGGAAAAAGGGATTATACCTACTCCTTTGCTTTGGATTGATGAAGATTAGACTCAAAGTAATGACACCTCCACACTTTAACACCACCTTGAGAGATTTAGAGAGTGGCCGTGGCTTTGAGAGAGAGTTTTTAGTTTGCCTTGAGTGAACAATGTGTGTTATGAACTAAAATGCAACCTTTTGCATTTATATATACTTAGGCAATTTTGCAATTATTTGTTTTTTACTTCCAAGCCCAATAAAATCTTATTTTAAAAAGGGACCCCAAGTATTTATTATGTCACCGTTTGAATAATCAATATTATTCAAGGGTTCATGTAAACTAAACTAGTTTACATTAACAACCCATAAATTTACCCTTTTACCCTTTAACTATTAAAAGGTAATTTTCGTTCATCTCATTAATCTTAACGCTTTAAGATATAATAGTTAATTATTGCTTGACCATTTTAACCCTTAAAATGTCACAAATAATTTTCTATGTAACTATTACCATAGAAATCTCGTTATTACCCTCGGAAGGTGTTAGCCCTCTTCGGATAATCATTTCTCTCTCTCATCCTTCTCTAACTTCTCAAGGCTATTGGTGTGACCATGTAGGTCCACCGTGGATTAGCCGTGAGTCGGTTCTGGATGAATCCGAAAACTTGTCCGGAGGCCCAACGACTATGGTAAACATCTAGCAATGTGCCATAGTCCCTAAACCACGATAAAGAAATACTTCATCGAACCCATTTCAGATCATACATACCATGCAGGTAAAGTCCCTCCATTGAAATATCCTAATCAAGCACAGATTCATGGAACGTCAAAATCCTAAACTCGATCTTCTACCGAATCGTTGATCAATATGTCCGGAACTCGTCATCACAAACTTGCTTTTGTATGACTAATAATAGACTCTGGCCAGAGATTCTGATTTCTAACATTTATCGACGTTCGTCTAGGAACTCGAATCCCGATGGAGTCAGCGGTATTCCCGATCCTATATTTCCGAGTCAATGGATCCCCTCTTGACCATCGTTCATTTCCGCATATGAACAACGTATGACCAAATAGGCTTTATTATACGAAACATGATTAGTCTCATACTTATACACCGTATGGACCATACGCATCCGTATCGGATATGACTACAATGTCTCAGGTCAAAAGGACTACATCGTGCACTGATATAACCAAACGATAAATCATTGACTACATGCTTTTCCAAGTGATTTGTCGTTATTCACTCACGTTCGAAAAATAGTTCACCAACCACTAATTGATGCGTATTTACTACAACATGCATAAATAGCAAGTGCACTAGTCGCACAAAGTAATAAAGTGATGAGTGAGTATTGTTCCCATAAGGATTGGTTGCTAAGCACTAAGTTTTCTACTGTTTTCAAGTTGAAGCAATCGAATTTGTTTGGATTAATGGGAGAAAATTAAACTTAAAACTAAAACAGAAATTTCTAAATATTCAAAACTAAATTATGAAAGCAAGATTAAAAACAAGGTAATATCAATTTAAACAAGCGGGTAGGGTTTTGGACTTCATTCGGACTCTATGGATTAAATCTACAGATTATGCTATTTCCATATTCACATGCATTGATTGTAAATCGAATTCTCTAAATTGTAAAACATACCTTCTCAGGCTATGTTTTCCTACTTTTCCCTATTAAACTTCCGCACCCAACAATTTGAAAATTAATAGTTCTAAGCTCACTAAGCACATGGAATCCTAGATTGATTTCATTGATTCTTAAATCTATCTCTAGCATTCAATACTACAATGGTGATTACCTAAGAAGCTTAACACGACTCATTTCTCAATCTCATCATGTTCATCAATTAAAAGCAATAAATTCAGAATAACCACACAATCTATGCAATAGCATATGAAAATAATAAGAATCAATTGCTCAATCCATGAGAATCCAAACTACATCAAAACCCTAACCCAAAATGGGTTAGTTCATAGCTAAATCAATACAATAAGCAAGAAAAACAATAAACACAAAGTTCAACATAATAAAATGAGAGAAAAGACAAGAGATCTCCCCTAGTTGAGGAATCCACCAGATTCAATCCCAAATCTTCTCACTTTTCAACACAAATTCATCAAATCTAAACTAAGAAGATGAAAAAGCTGCTCTAGACTAAGGAAAACACGATCTCCTCTCAAAATGGCAAAGTTTTGCTTTTATACCTCGCCCAAAAACCTAAGACTTTGTCTAAAAATGAAACTGTGCATTTTAAAGAAACTGAAAACTGCAGACTTCGCCGCGGCGATGAAGTAAAAGTAACTCTTGAGCGTGACTCATTTCACCATGGCGAAGAACAAGATTCGCCGCGAAACTACAAAATTACCCTCCGTTTACTTCTTTGCTTGAATCTTCAATCTTTGATGCTCTCCCATGAAACAAGCTTCATAGTGCTTTACTTTGCTTCAGAACTCCCTCAACTTCTGAGATCCGCTTACTTCTGAGTCTAGAAACTCCAATTCTCTCATTATTTGCTCAAAATGTCCATTTTGGCCTGAAACACAAAATGTAAAGAATTAAGCAACAATTCAGGCATAAATGAACTAAGAAGAATCTAAAATCCGGCCTAAAAGCCTAATAAAAACAGTATAATTCTCGGACTATCACTAATCCATACCAATGCCCCAGTGACATGACTATCATCGTCATTCGTACTTATATCAACTCATGATATCTTTCGAAAGCATCCGATATGCCTACTGTGCAATATAGTTGCCCAAATTATATTGCTTCCGTAGGGAACCATTTTCGATAATTCATTTATCGATTAAATGAATTATCTGGACAATTCATATACATACTTTATTTTAAATGCATGACTGAATAAAGGAAGCAATTTATATATATGAATTGAAGAACTCTTTCTTCTATTATTTATGATATATAGATACAAGACAAAATGCTCTGAAACCGACAACACGAATGGTTTCTAGGGCATACACTAATATACACTAACACTAGTTTAGAAGAAGGGTGTTTTCGTCTTTTTAGGTGAAAAGGTATTTTGCTAATTTCACAGTGCAATTAAATTTGCTGAGGTCGTAGCCTTTCTTTAATTTGATGTTAAAATTAAATAAGTGAGATTACGTTTAAATATGTGGGTTCGCATATATTTAAATAAATTATCATTATTGTAAAATGTTAATATTATATATATATATTAATTAAATTAAATTGAGATAATGATAAATTAAAATTAAAATATCTTAAAAGGGATGTTTGGATACAAGGGGTGTTTGGGTTGGAGCCGAAGCCCATTCCATGATGGAATAGGTTAAAGCGTGCACTAATATAGTGCACACTTTGTGAAATAAATTGATTATTTATTTTTTCAATGATATAAAACTAAAGTTCCAGCCCCTTTAACATTCTCTCATGCTAGTTTTGCTTTTTGCTAAAAATCAAATACACTTTGATTTCTTTTTGGTTCTTAAAGTCTAAAGAGGATCTAGCAAATCCCTCTCTAGTTCCTTGAGGTTATCTTCGTGTGGACTAGATTGGTTCGATCCTACACTTGGGTCGGTAGCGAAATACGTTCAGAGACAAGTTGGAGGAGCCTCCAAACGTGCGTATGATTTCTTAAACTCTAAACTAAAATCTGTAGATTCTTATTTAATATATAAACGGTAAATTTGTACCCTGATCTTGGTTCTAAGGAACGATCCATGCTGTAAATGTTTTTTTTCTTTTCCGCTGCCATGTTTGATCGTTTCCTAACAGTGGTATCAGAGCCTAGGGTACCAGATTTTACAGTTTTTATGTGAATGGTTGATTACATGTATTTGATTGATAACATGTTGCCTTGAAGAATGTGCACAAAATCTACCATGAGAGCATGTTTTAAGAAATCAATTAATTGATTAATTTAATTTTGTTGATGATCTGCAACTTTGGAATATTTGGTTATGGATTTTTGTTGAAATCAGTAGAATGATTGCAAAATCCGTTTGGCGTATTAATGGTGGCTGGTTGGCACAAATTTACAGTTTATATCAAAATAAGAATTTGCAAAAAATTAATCTAGAGTTTAAGAAATCATACGCACATTTGGAGGCTCCTCCAAGTTGTCTCTAAACGTATTTTGCTACCGACCCAAGTGTAGGATCGAACCGACGTAGTCCACACGAAGATAATCGTAAGGGACTAAAGAGGGATTTGCTAGATCCTCTTTAGCCTTAAGAAACAAGAAGAAATGAAGAGTATTTGATTTTTCAATCAAAATGAATTCTAGCATGAGAAAGAGGATAAAGGGGTTGTGTGTTTTCTCTTTTTCAATCAATGAGTGAAATGAAAAACTCTTACGGTTTACAATTAAAACTTTTCTTTTATAATAATATTTTAATTGTCCTATTTCCATATGGAATAGGCTTGGGCTCCAACCCAAACACCCCTTGTTTCCAAACACTCCCAATTAGATATTTATTTTATTTTATCGTTATCTCAATTAAAATCAATTAATATATATTTAATATATATATTAACATTTAACAATAATGATAATTTATCTAAATATATGCGAACACATAGTTGAACGTAATTTCACTTATTTAATTTTTCTAACAAATTAAATAAAGGCTACGACCTCAGCAAATTTAATTGCACTGTGAAATTACCAAAATACCCTTTCACATAAAAAGACGAAAACGCCCTTCTAACTTCCTCGCTCTTAAATTATCTTCTATGTGTGTGACCCATAAGCTCCTCATCATACCGGCAATGTATAATATCGTGATTAACACCAATTAATCGTATTACTGAACTAGACCCAGATTGGCCTCTAGCAAGGCATGGCCACCCGATAGATTCAGATTTAGCAAAGTAGCTACCAGTCAACGATATGGTTACCGTATAATTCGATCCTTTCATCATCCGTTATCTCGACGAGACCGAGGCATAGAAATAGTGTCAACCTTCAGTTACTCTCGATATTATGTATTCAGTTACTGGACCAATGACCTGTATTATAAACTGGATAGAGCAACAACTCAATCCCACTATGGCCATAGTTTTAGTGTCATTGTCATTTATTGAATTGCGCCGTGAGATAACTTCTCCTGCACCCGGGAGTGATGAATCCTCTGTCTATCCACCATAGTCTTGATACACTCCTTGATGCAGCCAATCACCACTGTATTGACAACTCTGAAAAGAACTGCGTTAGGCTAGTGTCAAACTATGCCAATCAGTGCACAAGGAGCTCTGGTGATCTCAAGTCCAAGGATCACATGCACCACCATTCGTTAGAGGATTTATTCCATAGACACTAGGGTTACCATCCATATGGAATCCTCTGGTGGGTTAGTCCAGTGAACTTGTTGCGGTGTATTCGCTTACAACAAGCACCCATGTGTTGCACTAGGCTATCACCAAACAACCTTGGCAAGTGAGATTAGTCACTGCCTTTCGACAGGGTCGTTCAACACTATCATAGCCTTACCGTATTATTTGTGCCCTTACTTCAGAATAATACTGGGGCTACGGACGTTTCTAGAATGGCCACCACATGTGCTCATAGGGTTCTCACTATCAAGATTTGAAACACTTGATACCCTCCCCATGGTTCTACAATTCTAAGGACATATATCAATACATATTGCAATAATAATGATTTACACGATATAGAATAAAATGCCTTTTATTGATTAATGAACATTATTACAAAGAGTCAATTCTAAAATAATTGATTGGCTCTAGGGCATCTACTCTAACACAGTGTACGCTCGCCGTAGCGATATAACCCATCGTCGTGGCGTGCGCTGATTGCAAAATCAGCACTCGCCGCGGTGATCGTCCTTAGGACAAATGTTGTTTGCAATTAGTGCTCGTCGCGGCGATATAACCCATCGCCGTGGCGAGCACATATGAAGCGTGAGCGCGACGTTAATCAATGCACGCTGAGGCAATCTAACCCATCGCCGCAGCAAGCACACTACTGAGTGCGCAGGGCCCAGATTGAAAAGTTTCAAAACTTTTGGACCAAATTGTCAAGGGGTAATTAATAATTAACCCACCCAATTCAAAAATTAATTTTTTGAAATGTATGCCATGTACTTGTTTGTATATTGCATGGTGCCTGGTACATGAGCCTTTGACCTATGGTGAACGTTTTAAAATTTTTGGGTATGAATGGTTGTAATTTATTAAATAGGGTTTACGTGTCCTGCCTTTCTCCTCTTCTTGATGTACATTCTCTTCTCATCTCATTCCCCTCGAATGTAAATTGAGGTTTCTAAATTTATTGATGCAAAGAATTTTGTATAATTATTCTCATTGTAAATTTAGAATGATATTTTTGTAATGTACTTATAGACGGATCAAGGAAAGGACGACCATACTTGAAGACTCAAGATTTTATTACATGACCCCTAGGTGACCTACCGATTCCTCTAGGCTCAAGGAAATTGGTTTTTAGTTGGGCCATGTACCGACACGTTTTAATATTTTGTTTAGAATGCATGCTAAGGTTGAATGTTCAATAACATGTCAAACAATGTCATTCTAACAAAGATAATAATCTAGTGAGACATTAAATAACAAATCCTCAATTAAAGGATATTAAGTCACGTAAGCCTTCCATCACCATGGTTTTAATCAAACCACTATTCATCGAAACCTTGTTCGCCAAAGTGAAGGGTACACTTCTACCAGTGGGAGGTTAAAATGCATTAGAGTTTTCCTTAATGGTGATGGGTTGACTTAAAATGATGGTTTTGCTTGTTCGCTAAAGCGAAGGTTGATAAACACGTCATAGGCATAGTAGAGAAGTACACATATTGTGTATACGTGGTGGCATGTAGTGTCCACTCTACTAATACTGAGAATCATACTTGAGGACAATGGTTGGAGCCATTGGATTGTGTGATTGGCTTGTTGGCTTCTTCACATTTGAGGTTGATAGTAAGAGCTATCAATTGGTGTGGATTAAGTTTGTTGGCCTACCTAATAAACTCATTTTGGCTTGTTCGCCAAAGCGAAGGTTTGAAATGGGAACGATGGGATCTCAATCCACTAGGAAGGTCAACAGGCTTTCCCGAGTTAATAGTGAGGGCTATTGACTTGAGTAAAATAGCGGGAGCATCGTTTAAGAAAAGACCATATTAAATAATAATGAACTTTATAATGACTTTATCTTTTCTACAATTGTAGATTCACCAAAATGAGCATAATGAACATGCGACAGATAATCGAGAAAGAAAACAGGTTGGATGGATCCCAATTTCTGAGAATGGTATCGTAATATTCGGATTATACTCAAGTCGGAAAAGAAATTGTATATCCTTGAAAAGCCATACATGGCTGAGCCTGATCTTGATGCCACTTAGGAAGTAAAGGATACTTATCAAAAGTTCCTTGATGATGCTGATGGCGTTCAATGCTTGATGTTAGCATCGATGACACCAGTGCTGCAAAAATAGCATGAGAATATGGACGCTGCTGCCATTATTCTACACCTCAAGGAGCTTTTCAAAGGAAATGCTCGACCTGAGAGGTACAAGGTGTCGAAAGCATTGTTTGGGAGTCGTCTGACTGAGGGAGCCCAAGTTGGTCCTCATGTGCTTAAGATGATCGAGCACATAGAGAGGCTCGAGACTTTAGGATTTGAGTTAGATGCAGAATTACAAATGGATTTGATTTTACAATCCTTGCCTAACTCTTATGCACTGTTCATAATGAATTTCAATATGAACACAATGGTGAAAACCTTGTTGGAACTTTTGAACATGTTGAGGACTGCAGAGTAGGACTTGAAGAAGTCCAAGCCTGTTTTACTGGTTGCTATCAGTAAAGGAAAGGGTAACGGCAAGGGTAAGGCTAAGACCAAACCCAAGCCCAAGCCCAAGCCCAAGCCCAAAGGACAGGTTGCTCTTGGGCCTGGGAGTGGCATAGGGAAGGGCAAAATAGTCTGCTTCTATTATGGCAATCCTAGCCACTGGAGGAAACACTGCAAGGCTTTCCTTACAAGCAGGAAGAAGTTAGAGGCTTCGACTTCAGGTATATTTATGATTGAGATTAACTTCTCTCCCATAACATCGTGGGTCATTGACACAGGATGTGGTACTCACATTTGTACTGATGTGCAGGGACTAAGGCAGAGTAGAGTGCTCGCCAAGGGAGAGGTGGACTTATGAGTTGGAAATGGAGCACATGTGGCTGCATTGGCTGTAGGGACTTACTGTTTATCTTTACCTACGGGCTTGTTGTTGGAACTATATAACTGTTATTACGTACCTTCTATTTCTAGAAATATTATTTCAGTATCCGCTTTGGCTAATATGGGGTATCATTTTGAGATATCTAATGGATTGTTGTCCTTTAGTTTAATGGTATTCTATTTGGAATTGCAAGGTTATATAATGGGTTACATGTTCTTGATTTAAACAATAAAGATATTCTCAATGTTGAAACCAAGAAAGCTAAACATAACAATCAAAACCAGACATATCTTTGGCATGTAGATTGGGTCATGTTAATAAGACCCACATTGCAAAACTTCAAAGGGATGGAGTTTTGGACCCTATTGAATTTCAGTCATTTGAGGTATCCAAGTTATGCCTGTTAGGCAAGATGACCAAGTCTCCTTTCACAAGTGTAACGCCCAACTTGAGGTACGTACTTAAGATTTGCTGTTTTGCTTAAATGTTTATTGATTCAGCTTTAATTGAGTTTGTATATTGAGTTGGTTGAGTGTTTGCCTTGAAATTGGTTGAGATTTGAGGAATTTTAGATTTGCAGTCTTCGCCGGGGCGAAGAATAGTCTTTGCCGCGGCGACGTTGGCCTTGAGTAAGGCGGTGTAGGCTCTGTATTTCTTCGTCGGGGCGACGGAAGTTTCTTCACCGCGGCGCCGAGTCGACTAAAATGTGTATTGAGATTTCTAGATATTTTTCCATAAGGGTTAAATGACCATTCTACCCCTAATTAGTAGGAAAAGTGGGGAGTAAAATGTAAGGAAATTTCATGGAGAATATGTTAGTGTGGGGGTGTGATTGTAATGAATCAAAGGATATAGGTGGAATTTCTAAGAAAGAGCAAGGGCATTATGGGAATGAATGAGGATATTTTGAGCTAAAAAGGGTTTAAGCTTAGTGAACCCTTCATTCATTCTTCTTCCACCGCCTCCTTCATTCTCCATTCCTCTCAAGTTTTCCTTCAATCTTTCAAGGATTCAAGAGGGCTTTTTGAGTAGTTTGAAGTGGGAAGTTATTCTAAAACATCCTAAGGTAAGGATTCTTGCTTTAGATGTTAATTTTACCTTTATATGAAGTGAAGTCTTATAGCATGGTTGGTAAAAATTGTAAAGAATAGACATGTTATTAAAGGTAAAGAGAAGTGCTAGTGGAATCACTCCATCACAAGTAAGTAAAATCCAACTCAAGCTAAAGTTTAAGAAATCATTTGAGTAGAGATTTCTTTATGTTTGTATGTATTAAGCTTGTTAAGAAATTGAGTTGAGATGTTATGAGTATTTATCCATGTTGTGATTGATTACACTTCATTTAAGAGAAGTGTTAAAATGTGATGAGAGGATGTAGTTTGAGATGGAGTTTGGAAGGTTTGAGTGAACCTTTTTAGAAGTGTTTTTCCTTGATAGGAATTGTAGCTTTGTGAGGGAGTTTTATCCCATTTTGGATGGTTAGAGAAAGAAATAGAGCTATTGTTATAGTAGAGTTTGTATATGCACTTGAGTTGTTTGATGAAATGCCTAAGAGAAGCATGAGAATGAGTTATGAACCTTAATTATTGCAACATTGCATATTGGCATTTCCTAAGTGCATTAATGAGCATGAACCATCCATATGCATTAATTGTGCATTGAGAAAGAACTTGAGAAAAAGTTGAGAAAGAGTAGTGAATTACTCTAAAAGTTAAGCTACACTATGATGAGTAGTTAGAGAAAGAGTAGAGACCTTGTGCACAAGCTACCCTAAGAGTTAGAGAAGAGAATAGAGTAAGTTGTGCGATTGGGAACCCGTGAGTGATGAGTAGAGTCACGAGAGTGGCTGCTCGCCGAGTGGAGTGTTAGGTTCCAGCCATGCCACTGGTGTAGAAGTGGTTGTGACATTCAGAGAGAGAGGGAGAATACATTCACATGGCCAAGGGTTATGAATCCATGCATGACCAAATCCGATTGGTAGAGAAAATGAGTAAGTCACGAAGAGTGGGTGCTTTGTGATTCCCCAGCCGTGCCTCCGGTCAGAAGAGGCCGTGACATACATCAGAGAACTTATAGAGAAGAGTATGAGTAACAGAAACAAAAACAAAAACAAAAAGAAAATAGAGATGAGAAAAGGTCACGAGTAGTGGGAGCTTTGTGATCTTCTGGCCGTGCCTCCAGTAAAACGGGGCCATGACATATGAGTGAGTAAAAGTCACGCAGAGCGGGCTTGAGTTCCCAGCCGTGCCTCCGGTGAGATGAGGCCGTGACATTCAAATGAGAAAGAACAGAGAGAGAAAAGTATAAGTCACGAGAGTGGAGTGAGTTCCAACCGTGCCTCCGGTAAGATGGGGCTGTGACATTTAAGAAACAGTTGATAGAAAAAGAGCTATGTGGAAGAGAAACAGAGAGAACGAGAGAATATTGTAAGGAAAAGAATTAAGAGAAAGAGTTATGGGGATAAATTAGTAGAGGATTTACTTACTGAGCCTTTTTATGCTCACCCCGTCATTTTCCTTTGTGGTTGCAGGTTCTAGGTGAGGATGCAGTCGGATGGGCGTCGGCAAGCGAAGAGAAATAGTTACACTGCCACCCTGTTTTTGAGAGCTTTTGTATATATAATACTTTATATTTGTGTAAAGTATATGTATATTTAATAAAAGAAAAATTTGGGCCCATCTATTTATGTTATAATACATGTATTTTATTATATGTATTTTCTGAGTATATGAGTAGAAAGCAGTTGTTACATTTTTAGCAAGCCTGATGGTACTCACCATGCTTCCCAATTGACTATAGCCCCTTGGTCTTGGGTTCGAGTGGTGGTGAAGGCGAAAGAAATCCCTTAAGGGGGCTATTCCTAGTGAGTCACGCAGAGTGGGCCTGAGTAGAAGGGCCGATCAGCCGTGCCCACAGTGCAGATTGGGCGTGACAACAAAAAGGCGCATTTTTATTGTCACAACCAGCCTTCTGCCGGCTTGCCCGACGGACCTAGGCCCAGACCAGAGTGTGAATTCTACTCGGTACTGTCCCCCCCCCCCCCCCCCCCACCCCCACCACTCGAACCCAAGACCAAGGGGCTATAGTCAATTGGCAAGGTGAAAGGACTATTAACCTGTTAGGCATCATCTATAGTGATGTATATGGTCTACTAGCAGTTGAAGCTAGAGGTGGATATTCATACTTTATCACATTTACTGATGATTTCAGTAGATATGGTTATGTCTACCTTATGAGACATAAATCTGAAGCCTTTGATAAGTTCAAAGAAATTAGGAATGAAGTACAGAATATGTTGGGCAAAAGTATTAAAGCTCTTCGGTCAGATCAAACAAGTGAATACTTAAGCTCAGGGTTTTCTGAATACTTGAAAGAATGTGGGATAGTATCACAACTCACCACTCCGTATACACCCCAACACAATAGAGTGTTTGAAAGGAGGAATAGGACCTTACTTGAATGGTTAGGTCTATGATGAGTTTTAGTGATTTACCTGCATCATTCTGGGGTTATGCCCCAGAGACTACGACTCACGTTTTGAACCATGTGCCATCAAAGTCTGTATATAAGACTCCATATGAGCTATGGAGTGGGTAAAAGCCCAGCTTGTCTTATCTAAGGATTTGGGGTTGCGAACCTTACGTTAAGAAATTGACTTGAACAAGCTGGGCCCAAAATCCTGTAAATGTATATTTGTGGGGTATCCAAAGGAGACCAAAGGATACTATTTCTACCACCCAGAAAAGCACAAAATTTTTGTTGCTCGTTCTGGAGTCTTCCGAGAAAAGGAATTTTTCTAAGTACTTGGTGGGAGAAAAGTAGAACTTCGATGAAGTTCTAGAACCACAAAATATACTAGACGAAGGACGGGATGATGTGCCACAGAAGGTGGTTGAACATCAAGAGGAGGTTACTCCACAACTTGTGGATCAAAGTGAACCACCTCAAGTAGTATATGAGCTACGTAGATCTGGGAGAGTACGCCATGAGCCCGAGAGATACAGTTATCTGTGACTCAACATAGTGACGTACTAGTCTACCAAGACGATGAACCTAGAACGTACGAAAATGCTATATCGGACCAGATTCTATTAAATGGCTTGAAGCCATGAAATCTGAAATGGACTCCATGTACTAGAACCAAGTATGGTCTCTGGTGGAACCACCTGAAGGGGTAAAACCCATAGGGTGTAAATGGGTCTTCAAGAAGAAGATTGACATGGATGGCAAGGTGCATGCTTATAAGGCACGAATGGTTGCCAAAGGTTTCAAACAAATTCATGGTATTGACTATGAAGAAACCTTATCGCCGGTTGCCATGATTAAATCCATCTAGATTATGCTTGCGATTGCTGCATATCATGACTATGAGATTTGGCAAATGGATGTCAAAACAACTTTCCTGAATGGAAACCTTGAAGAGGATGTGTATATGACACAATCCGATGGTTTCGTTCTTGATTGGCAAGCTGATAGGGTATTCAAGTTGCAGAGATCTATATATGGACTCAAGCAAGCTTTAAAGAGCTGGAACATTCGTTTTGATGAAGCCATAAAAGAATTCGATTTTATCAAGAATGAAGATGAGCCCTGTGTTTACAAGAAAGTGAGTGGGACCGCAGTGACATTCCTAGTGTTGTATGTCGATGACATACTTTTGATCGAGAATGATATACCGAACTTGCAGTCGGTAAAGACTTGGTTATCCAAGTGCTTCTCTATGAAAGACTTAGGGGAAGCAGCCAACATCCTTGGAATAAAGATCTATCACGATAGATCGCGTAGGTTGCTTGGCCTAAGTTAGAGTGCATATATTGACAAAGTGCTGAAAAGATTCAATATGGAAGATTCCAAGAAGGGATTTCTTCCGATGTCACATGGTGTTTATGTATCTAAGGAATTGTGTCCTAGAACACAAGATGAGAGAGATAGGATGAAGAGGATCCCATATACGTCAGCAATTGGATCCATCATGTATGCCATGCTATATACTCGGATTGATGTCTCATGTGCTTTGAGCACTTGTAGTAGATATCAATCGGATCCGTGAGGCGTCAATCGGATGGTCTGTCAAGAATATTCTTAAGTACATGAAGAGGACTAAGGATATGTTCTTGGTTTATGGAAGGGAAGATGAGCTCACTATAAGAGGATACAATGATGCTAGTTTCCAAACGGACAAAGATGATTATCGATCACAATCAGGGTTTGTATTTTGTCTCAATGGGGGTGTAGTGAGCTGGAAGAGCTCTAAGCAAAGCACTGTAGCGGACTCTACAGTGGAGGCTAAGTATATTACAGTGTCAGATGCGTCCAAGGAGGTAGTCTAGATTAAGAAGTTCATTACTGAACTTGGTGTGGTTCCCACGATTACTAATCCAATAGACATATTTATTGACAACAATGGAGCAATCGCTCAAGCTAGGGAAGCACAGTCTCATAAGAAGTCTAGACACATACTCAGATGATTCCACCTCATTAGAGAGACAGTTGAGAGGAAAGATGTGAAGATCAGTAAAGTGCATACTGCCAACAATCTCACAGATCCACTGAGAAAGCCTCTGTCGCAGCAGAAGCATGAAAGTCACTTGAGATCATTGTGTATTAAATTCATGAATGATTGGCTATAGTTTAAGCGGGATATTGTTAGAGTAGATGCCCTGGAGCCAATCAATTATTGTAGAATTGACTCTTTGTAATAATGTTCATTGATCAATAAAAGGCATTTTATACTATATCGCGTAAATCATCATTATATGTATTGATATATGTCCTTAGAATGGTAGAACCATGACGAGGGTATCAAGTGTTGCAAATCTTGATAGTGAGAACCCTATGAGCACATAAGGTGGCCATTCTAGAAACGTCCATAACCCTAGTATTATTCTGAAGTAAGGGCACAGATAATACAGTAAGGCTATCATAGTGTTTAACGACCCTTTCGAAAGGTAGTGATTGATCTCACTTGTCAAGGTTGTTTGGTGATAACCTAGTGTAACACATGGGTGCCTGCTGTAGACAAGTTCACTAGACTGACCCTCAAGAGGATTCCATATGGATGGTAACCCCAGTGTCTATGGAACAAATCCTCTAACTAATGGTGGTGCATGTGATCCTTAGACTTGAGATCACTGGAGTGCTTTATGCACGATTGGTGTAGTTTGACACTAACCTAATGCAGTTCTTTTCAAAGCTGTCAATATAGTGGTGATTGGCTGCATTAAGGAGTGTATCAAGACTATGGTGGATAGAATGAGGATTCATCACTCCCGGGTACGGGAGAAGTTATCTCACGGCGCAATTCAGTAAATGGCAATGACAATAAAACTATGGCCACAGTAGGATTGAGTTATTGCTCTATTCAGATTATTATTCAGGTCATTGGTCCAGTAATTGAATACATACATATCGAGAGTAACCGAGGTTGACACTATTTCTATGCCAAGGTCTTGTTGAGATAACGGATGATGAAAGGATCGGATTGCACGGTAACCATATCGTTGCAGGTAACTGCTTCGCTGAATCCGAATCTATCGGGTGGCCATGATGCCTTGCTAGGGGCCAATCTTGGCCTATGTGTAGTGAGACGATTAATTGGTGTTAATCGCGATACTAAACACTACCAGTATGATGAGGAGCCTACGGGTCACACACATATAAGATAATTTAAGAACCAGTTTAGAAGAAAGGCGTTTTCATCTTTTTAATTTGCTAATTTCACAGAGCAATTAAATTTGCTGAGGTCATAGCCTTTATTTAATTTGATGTTAAAATTAAATAAGTTAGATTACGTTTAAATATGTGTGTTCGTATATATTAAAATAAATTATCATTATTGTAAAATGTTAATATTATATATATATTAATTAAATTTAATTGAGATAATGATAAATTAAAATTAAAATATCTTAAAAGGGATGTTTGGATACAAGGGGTGTTTGGGTTAGAGCCCTAAGCCCATTCCATGATGGAATAGGTTAAAGTGTGCACTATATTAGTGCACACTTTGTGAAATAAATTGATTATTTATTTTTTCGATGATATAAAACTAAAGTTCCAGCCCCTTTAACATTCTCTCATGCCAATTTTGCTTTTTGCTAAAAATCAAATACACTTTGATTTCTTTTTGGTTCTTAAAGGCTAAAGAGGATCTAACAAATCCCTCTCTAGTTCCTTGAGGTTATCTTTGTGTGGACTACATCGGTTCGATCCTACACTTGGACCGGTAGCGAAATATGTTCAGAGACAAGTTGGAGGAGCCTCCAAATATGCGTAAGATTTCTTAAACTCTAAACTAAAATCTGCAAATTCTTATTTAATATATAAACTGTAAATTTGTACCATGATCTTGGTTCTAAGGAATGATCCATGCTGTAAATGTTTTTTTTCTTTTTCGCTGCCATGTTTGATCGTTTCCAAACATTACAGGCCTCGTAACTCTTCCCGGATAAAAGGTTATGGTCGTCTGAATGAGACATGCTCATTTAAGCCCTTTGGGCTTTACGTATGGACTTCTGACGTTCAGCCCGCTCCATGAATTCATCCGCTAGATATTCTATGTTACTCCACGTTGATGGAACTTCGACAGGCTCTGAATGAGGTTTCCAATGGTATCTTATAGGCCCCGTAACTATTCTCGGATCAAAAGTTATGGCCATCTGAATGGGACATGCTCATTTAAACCCTTTGAGCTTTACGCACGAACTTCTGACGTTCAGCCCGCTCCATGAATTCATCAGCTAGACATTCTACATTAGTCTATGTTGATGGACTTCTGATGGGCTTTGAATAAGGTTTCCAACAGTATCTTACAAGCCCCGTAAATGTTCCCGGACCAAAAGTTATGGTCGTCTAAATGAGGCATGCTCATTTAACACCTTTGGCCTTTACTTATGGAGTTCTGAAGTTCATCCCGCTCCATGAATTCATCCATCAGACATTCTACATAAATACACGTCGACAGGCTCTGAATGAGATTTTCAACGATATCTTACAGGCCCCGTAACTCTTCCCTGATAAAAATTTATGGCCATCTGAATGGGACATGCTCATTTAAACCATTTGGGCTTTACGCACGGACCTCTGACGTTCTGCCCGCTCAATGAATTTATTCACCAGACGTCCTACGTTGGTCCACGTCGACAGACTTCTGATGGGCTTTGCATGAGGTTTCCAAGGTATCTTATAGGCCCCATAACTCTTCCCAGATCAAAGCTTATGGCCCTCTGAATAGGGCATGCTCATTTAAGCCCTTTGGACTTTAAGCACGGAGTTCTGACATTCAGCCCGGTCTATGAATTCATCCATCGGGCATTCTACATAAGTCCACGTCGACGGGCTCTTAATGAGATTTCCAACGGTATATTACAGGCCTCGTAACTCTTCCCGAATGAAAAGTTATGGCCGTCTGAATGAGACATGCTCATTTAAGCCTTTGGGGCTTTATGCACAGAATTCTGACATTCAACCCGCTCCATGAATTCATTGGCCAGACATTCTACGTTAGTCCACATTGATATACTTCTGACGGGCTCTGAATGAGCTTTCAAACAGTATCTTACAGGTGTAACGCCCACACGGAGGTATGTAATTTAATTTATGTTTTTATAGCCCTTAGTTGATGTTTGTTAAAGTTATTTTAAGAGAATATGAAGAAAATGCCTTAAACTTGCATTAAGGGTAAAATGGTCTTTTCACTCAAAATTAGTTGAAATTGTGGGGAGTTAAAAGAGATAGAATTTCATGTAAAATGCAATAAAAATGAGGGCATTATGGTAATTGACTAAGGGACATAGATGGAATTTCTAAGAAAGTGTAAGGGCAAAATGGGAAAGTATGTTTATAAAATAAGATATTAAGGGTTTGAAACCCTTATTTCTCTTCTTCCACTGCCACTCTCCTCCATTTTCTCTCAAATTTTCACTCAATTTTCCAAGGATTTTGAGGGCTTTTGAGTGGAATTTAATAAGGTTTTGATCCTAGGCAACAAGAGGTAAGAATTCTTACTTTATATATATGATTTATTTGTATAGAAGTTGAATTCTTATTAAGTTTATGCTTAGGGTTAAGAGAAGGTTTGAATCCAACAAGAGAAGTGTAATACCCAAAATGTTAAAGGTATGTTCCTAACTTAAAATAGTCCTTTAGATGTTAACTTTATGTTAAAAAGCATAAAATCTAACTAAGGGCACAATAGTCAATTCATTTGGAACGGTATGAATCAATTATTCATAGAAAGGTATTAAGGGCAAAATAGTCATTTTGCCTATGGATAAGCATTGGAAAAGTCAAGGATGAGTAGGCTCAATTGCATTTAATGGCATTAATTAAGTAATAATTATGTCTAGTGTGAAATGACCAAAATGACCTTATATGAAGAATTAAGGACTTATGAATTATACAACTAAAATAATTGGGCCAATAGCATAATTTTGGAAAATAAATGAAATATTTTCCTATAAATGAGATGAAATTCGTTCAAGCCAAGGGAGAGAGCATTTCTTCAACATTTCTTCCATTTTCTCTCAAATCTTCCATGAAACAAGCTTTCTTTCTCTAAGTTTTAAAGGAGTTTTGCATAATTTTTCAAGGAGAACAAGATAGGAGCCTTGGATCTTCAATTTGAAGGGTTTAAGGTAAGGATTAAAAACTTTAGTTTTGATGTGATTTGAAGATTTGAAGTAGATGTTGAGGTATAATGTTATATATGTAGGATTAAGGTGTAAAAGAAGACAAAGGCAAAGGATTTGTTGGAGGAAGTCTTTAAAAAGGTAAGGAAGAACCTCCCATGACTTTAGGGTTTATGCTAGGGTTTGTAGATTTTTATGAAACCTTAAATTAAGGCTTTAAGGCATAGAATTAGTTGATGACAAGTGTAGTTGAACTCATTTATTCTACTTATTGCCTTAAATTCATTATACATGAAGTTATTGCTATTTATGTTTTATGAGTTATGTTGTTTGATTGAAGAAAATGAAGTTTGGATGCTGATTGTGGCAAAACTTGTAGTATTGGAGGCCACATGGTGTTGAATGGTTGCTGTTAGAAGTGTTGAGGTGTTGTTTGCATTAGCTTACAATGTTATAGCAATAATGGATGATTATGGGAATGAGATTTTACACTTCCTTTAAGATGTTAAAGACTATTTAGGGGAGGTTTATTTCATCCATAAGTTGACCTATTGGTTAATGTCAATAGGAATTGATGTGGCATAGTTAATATGAAAATTCGGATTTAGTAAGCTTAGGGGTTTTGTTAACCCTGCTTCAGTATTTCGACCATAACTTTAGTTATAAAAATTGAAATGAGATTATTCTTGAAGCATTAGAAAGCTAAGACACAGACCTATAACTTTTATGTTTATGCTAGGAGCTAATTCATTTTAGAAATGCATGGAAAATGGCCTGAAGTATAAACTGATTATTAAAGTTTAAGATTTAACATGTTCAATTAATGTTTACCCATTAGTTAGATGATCTTTGAAAGATATACATGGTCATGATGTCAATGCATGATTAATGTTATGAAATGGCATGAAGATGCAATGTAATACATGTTTTAACATGATGTATGTGAGCAAGAGGTAATGTAAATGGATTGATAATCCATAAATGAATTAAAAGTATTAAGCTCACCAAAATATGTATTTACATTCCATAAGATGTTGGAGGTGCATATAGACATGATGGGAAACGCGTAAGCATGCCTCCCGATGATATGAGCTCTAGATGAATTTGAGGCTAGATGATATGAAGTGCTTAAGATGCTAAGAAAAGTCCGATCGGCTAGACATTAAATGGTTCATATGCGTTTAGTAGCATTACATGAGTTATGATGTTATTTACATTATGCGATGATTTATGCTCATGTTAGATGATTTTAGATGTTATATCATGACATGTGATGTGCGTGTACTATGTTTACAAACTTATTTGTATGTGTACACATTGATGTTATATAGTTATGGGATAAAATGATGAAAGACATGAAATAGAAAGGAAAAAAAAGGGGAAAAAAAAGGGGGAGGGGAGGGGAAGTATCCTTAGATGTAAAATATAAGTGGTGTGTTAACAAATTTGTTTAAATAAGAGTCAAATAGCACAATTAGAATGCAATGGATCATTCCTTACTGAGCGATTAGCGCTCACCCTTTCATTGTTGATTGCTTTGCAAGTAGACTAGAAGCGAAGGATGCTAGAGACAGCGGGGCTACACGTGAGGGGAGATGATTTATTGTCATCTTCATGTTTTTATCTTAGTGTAAATAATGTAAATGATAAATGTTTATGAAACACCTTTGGAAGCTTCCACCAAGTAAATATGTTTTGATTGTGTAATTTCCGGATAAATTCTTAAAGTTTCTAAATTATAAGTTTGGATCCTGCGTGACATTTTATATGCATGTTTTGGATATTACCATTATTATCCTTACATAGATATTTTTTCTAAATACAACTCGTTCTTCAGACATGTATCTTTGGGATTCTCATTGAGGGATATTCAGAGGATACCTGACTGGAGGGGGGTTTTACAAGTAGAGAGCTTTAGTGGAGACTACTCAAGTATAAGGTAAGTAAATTCCACTCAAACTCCAACTCAAGTTAATGTTTAAGAAATCAATTGAGTAGAGATTTCTTTAAGCGTGTATATGTTATGATTGTTGAGAAATTGAGATGAGATTGATGATTATTTGTGCTTGTTGTTGGATATATTTGAGTATGAGAAGTGTGTTTGATTGTATGATGATGGGTTGAAATTCCGTTGGAATGGGAAGAATTTTGGGAGTGTTTTGCCGTGTAGGGATTATGAGGATACATGGGAGTTTTGCTCTCATTTTGGATGGTTTAAGAAGCAAATAGAATTATAATTAAAGTAAAGTTTGTATATGCACATTTATTGTTTGATGAAATGCCTAAGAGAAGCACGAGTATGAGTAGAAACCTTAAATTTATGCAACATTGCATATTTGCATTTCATGAGTCCATTTAAGTAAGAATTCTAAGCATGAGCCATCCATATGCATACATTTGTATATGTGTAATAACTTAAGAAAGAATAAAGAATTTTAAGAATAAAACACTTTAAGAATAAAGAGAAAGAAAGAATAAGCATTAAAGAATTAAAGAAAGAAAAACATTAAAGAAGAGAAAATAATAGGTTGTTGCGATGGGGAACCATGAGTGCTAAGAAGAAGTTCCCACATACACGCCACCTTAATTGAGTGGCATAAGAAGAAGAAGAATTGTACGAACCATAAGAGTGTATATGGATGAGGGTTGTACCAAGAAGAATTCCTACATGCACGCCACCTTAATTGAGTGGTCTAAGAAAAAAGAAAGAATTTGTACGGTCCGTAAGAGTGCATGTAGATGAGGACTGTACTCACTCACACGGCCAAGGTTCCAAATCCATGCATCAGCCGAGATCGATCGGCAAAGAATAAGAAAAGAAAGAATAAGAAAGAATAAGAATAAGAAAAGAAAGAATAAGCAAGAATACGAACAAGAAAAGAAAGTATAAGAAAGAATGAGAAAGCTTGAACAAGCAAAGAAAAGAAAAGAAAAACAAGAAAGAAAAGAAAAGAATAGAAAGAAAAGAAAAGAAAAGAAATAGAAATAGAAAGAAGAAAGAAAATGCATTTTTATGCATTATTGCACATGCATTTCATTCATGCATATTACCATGTATTCCATCATGGTTAGAAAGAATAGAAAGAATAGAAAGAACAGAGAAAAGGAAAGCATAGCAAGAATTAGGAAGAAAGAAAGAACAATAAGAATTAGAAATGGAGAAAGAAAGAGAAAGAACTAAGAATGAAAGAAAGAATAAGAGAATTAAGTAAGGAAAGAACCAAAGAAGGAGAAGAGTTAAGGGATTTACTTACTGAGCATTTTTATGCTCACCCCGTTGTTTTTCCATGTTTTGTAGGAAATAGGTGAGCAGCGGTCGGAAGGAAGTCGACAAACGGAGAGAATTGGCATTACTGTCCACTGTTACTAAGTTTTTGTACTTGTTATTTTAGTATATGCAAAGAATTATATTTTATAATAAAGAAAAATTGGGCCCAACTATTTTCATATGTTAAGTATGTATGTTTTTATTGTATAAATTCTAAAGTATACTAGTAGAAAGAAGTCATTACAACAGGCCTCGTAACTCTTCCCGGATGAAAAGCTATAGCCCTCTGAATGGGGCATGCTTATTTAAGCCTTTTGGGCTTTACGCACGGAGATCCGACGTTCGGCCTGCTCTATGAATTCACCCGTCAGACATTCTACATTAATCCATGTTGATCAACTTTTGACAAGCTCTAAATGAGCTTTCCAACAGTATCTTACAGGCCCTATAACTCTTCCCAGATAAAAAGTTATGGCCGTGTGAATGGGACATGCTCATTTAAGCCCTTTGGGCTTTACGAATGGATTTTCGACATTTAGCCCACTCCATGAATTCATCGGTTAGACATTCTACAATAGTCCACTTCGACAAGCACTGAATAAGATTTCCAACTGTATCTTACAGGCCCTGTAACTCTTCTCGGATAAAAAGTTATGGCCGTCTGAATACGACATGCTCATTTAAGCCCTTCGGGCTTTACGCATCGAATTCTAATGTTACGCCAGCTCCATGAATTCATCTACCAGGCACTCTATGTTAATCCACATCAATGGAATTTTGATGGACTCTGAATGAGCTTTCCAACGGTATCTTATAGGCCTCGTAACTCTTCCCGAATGAAAAGTTATGGCCGTCCGAATGGGGCATGCTCATTTAAGCCCTTTGGGCTTTATGCATGGAGATCTGATGTTCAGCCCACTCCATGAATTCACCCGTTAGACAATCTACATTAGTGCACAATGAGGGGCTCTGAATAAGATTTTTAACGGTATCTTACTGACCCCGTAACTCTTCCTGGATGAAAAGTTATGGCCATCTGAATGGGATATGCTCATTTAAGCCCTTTGGGCTTTATGCACAGAGTTCTGATGTTCAGCCCGCTTCATGAGTTCATCCATCAAACATTCTTCATTAGTCCACATCAACAAGCTCTGAATGTAATTTCCAACGGTATCTTACAAGCCCCGTAACTCTTCCCAGATGAAAAGTTAGGATATTTCAATGGAGGGACTTTACCTGCATGGTACGTATGATCTGAAATGGGTTCGATGAAGTATTTTTTTCATCGTGGTTTAGGGACTATGGTGCATTGCTAGATGTTTAACATAGTCGTTAGGCCTTCAGACAGGTTTTTGGATTCATCCAGAACCGGCTCACGGCTAATCCACGGTGGACCTACATGGTCACACCAATAGCCTTGAGAAGTTAGAGAAGGATGAGAGAGAAATGTTTATCCGAAGAGGGCTAGCACCTTTCGAGGGTAATAACAGGATTTCTATGGTAATAGTTACATAGAAAATTGTTTGTGACATTTTAAGGGTTAAAATGGTCAAGCAATAATTAATTATATTTAATTATTATATCGAAAGCGTTAAGATTAATGAGATGAAACGAAAATAACCTTTTAATAGTTAAAGGGTAAAAGGGTAAATTTATGGGTTGTTAATGTAAACTAGTTTAGTTTACATGGACCCTTGAATAATATTGATTATTCAAAGGGTGACATAATTAATACTTGGGGTCCCTTTTGAAATAAGATTTTATTGGGGCTTGGAAGTGAAAAATAAATAATTGCAAAATTGCCCAAGTATATATAAATGCAAAAGGTTGCATTTTAGTTGATTGATTCACTTGTTCACTTAAAAACAAACTAAAAGCTCTCTCCCTAGCCACGGCCAGTCTCTAACTCTCTCAAGGTGGTGTTAAAGTGTGGAGGTCTCATCATTTTGAGTCTTATCTTCATCAATCCAAAGCAAAGGAGTAGGTATAATCTCTTTTCCAAGCTTTGTTTGAAAACCGATTTTGAAATTGATAATCTGAGAATTATACTGTTTTAATTAGGCTTTTTGGCCGGATTTTAGATACTTCTTAGTTCATTTATGCCTAAATTGCTATTTAATTCCATACATTTTGTGTTGCAGGCCAAAATGGACATTTTGAGCAAATACTGAGCGAATTGGAGTTTCTAGACCCAGAAGTAAGCGGATCTCAGAATTTGGGAGAGTTCAGAAGCAGAGTGAAGCACTATGAAGCTTGTTCCCATGGGAGAGCGTTGAAGATCAAAGATTCAAGCAAAGAAGCAAGTGGAGGGCAATTCTGTAATTTTAGAATTCTTCATGAAGGTTCACCGTGGCGAAAACTGTGAAGCACAAGATTCCATTTTACCTCGTCGCCGCGGCGAAGTCTGCGAGTTTTAGTTTCTCTAAAACGCATAGTTTTATTTTAGGAAAGTTTTAGGTCTTTTAGGGCAAGCTATTTAAGAAAAACTTTACCATTTTGAGAAGGGGTTTGTCTGGTTTTGTTTGGTTTTCATTGAATTTTGAATAGATTTGACATTGAGAGAGAAGATTTGAGCTTTAATCTTGTGGATTCTTTAACTAGGGGAGATCTCTACTATTTTCTCTACATTTCAATATGTTGAATATTGTGTTTATTGTTTTTCTTGCTGTTTGTGTTGATTTAGTTTTGAACTAACCCATTTTGGGTTAGGGTTTTGATGTAACTCGGGTTTCTATGGGTTGATCAATTGATTATTGTTATTTTGATATTCTATTGCACAGATTGTGTTGTTATTCCGTTTTTATTGATTTTATTTGATGAATATGATGAGATTGAGAGATGAATCATATTAAGCTTCTTTTATAATCACCATTATAGTATTGAATGCTAGAGATAGATATGAGAATCAATGAAATCAATCTAGGATTCCATTAGCTTAATGAACTTGGATCTATTATTCTTCAAATTGTTGGGTGCGGAAGTTTAATAGGGAAAAGTAGGAATTCATAGCCCGAGAACGTATGTTTGACAACTTAGAGAATTCGATTTATAGTCCGTGCATGTGAGTGTGAAAATAGCATAATCCGTTAAATTCATCCATAGAGTCCGAATGAAGTCAAAACCCTAACCTTTTGTTAAATTGATATTACTCTTGTCTTTAATTCTTGCCTTTATTAATTAGTTTTTAATACTTAGCAAGTTTTGTTTTAGTTTTAGTTTTAATCTCTCCCATTAATCCAAACAAATTCGGTTCCTCCAACTAGGAAAAACATGTTAGTGTATATTAGTGTATGCCCTAGAAACCATTCGTGTTGTCGGTTTCAGAGCATTTTGTCTTGTATCTATATATAAAAAAAAATAGAAAAAAGAGTTCTTCAATTCATATATATAAATTGCTTCCTTTATTCAATCATGCATTTAAAATAAAGTATGTATATGAATAGTCCAGATGATTCATTTAATCGGTAAATGAATTATCGGAAAGGGTTCCCTATAGAAGCAATATAATTTGGGCAACTATATTGCATAGTAGGCATACTGGATGCTTCCGAAAGATATCATGAGTTGATATAAGTACGGATGACGATGATAGTCATGTCACTTGGGCATTGGTATGGATTAGCGGTTGGTGAACTGTCTTACGAACGTGACCGAATAACGACAAATCATTTGGAAAAGCATGTAGTCAATGATTTATCGTTTGGTTATATCAGTGCACGATGTAGTCCTTTGACCTGAGACATTGTAGTCGGATCCGATACGGATGCGTATGGTTCATACGGTGTATAAGTACGAGACTAATCATGTTTCGTATGATAAAGCTTATTTGGTCATGCATTGTTCATATGCGGAAACGAACGATGGTCAAGAGGGGATCCATTGACTCGAAAATATAGGATCGGGACTACCGCTGACTCTATCCCGATTGGAGTTCCTAGACGAACATCGATAAATGTCAGAAATCAGAATCTCTAGCCAGAGTCTATTATTAGTCTTGTAATGACAAGTTCCGGACATATTGATCGACGATTCAGTAGAAGATCGAGTTTAGGATTTTGACATTCCATGAATCCGTGCTTGATTAGGATATTTCAATGGAGGGACTTTACCTGTATGGTACTTATGATCTAAAATAGGTTCGATGAAGTATTTCTTCATTGTGGTTTAGGGACTATGACACATTGCTAGATGTTTACCATAGTCGTTGGGCCTCCGGACAAGTTTCTGCATTCATCCAAAACCGGCTCATGGCAATTCCATGGTGGACCTACATGGTCACACCAATAGCCTTGAGAAGTTAGAGAATGATGAGAGAGAGAAATGATTATCCGAAGAGGGCTAACACCTTCTGAGGGTAATAACGGGATTTCTATGGTAATAGTTACATAGAAAATTGTTTGTGACATTTTAAGGGTTAAAATGGTCAAGCAATAATTAATTATATTTAATTATTATATCTTAAAGCGTTAAGAATAATGAGATGAACGAAAATTACCTTTTAATAGTTAAAGGGTAAAAGAGTAAATTTATGGGTTGTTAATGTAAACTAGTTTAGTTTACATGGACCCTTGAATAATATTGATTATTCAAAGGGTGACATAATAAATACTTGGGCTCCCTTTTAAAATAAGATTTTATTGGGCTTAGAAGTGAAAAACAAATAATTGCAAAATTGCCCAAGTATATATAAATGCAAAAAGGTTGCATTTTAGTTAATAATTCACATTGTTCACTTAAAGCAAAATAAAAAGCTCTCTCCCTAGCCACGGCCACTCTCTAAATCTCTCAAGGTGGTGTTAAAGTGTGGAGGTCTCATTATTTTGAGTCTAATCTTCATCAATCCAAAGCAAAGGAGTAGGTATAATCTATTTTTCCAAGCTTTGTTTGAAAACGGTTTTTTTAATCCATCTTTTAATGCTTTCATTCTTCTTTTCCACCATTCTTCATGCATGTTGTTCTTGCAAATGGTATTAGAACTTAAAAGCTCTATGCATGTCGGTTTTGAGCAAAAAATCAGGTCATAACATGTATTCATATGTTCATCATACTTGGTTGAGTTTGCATGTTGGTGATTTGGTTCAAAAATGATTTTTTCATCTTAGATCTCTACATGCATGTCTCGGCCATACTTAGATCAGAGGTAGATGCTCATTTTTCTTCTCATTCTCATATGTTTTGAATGATGGTAATGGTTATAATGAGCATGCCTTTGTAATGAATGAGTTGTTTGACGTAATGAGCATGTTTGATGCATGTGTGTGTCTCGACCATCTCTTTGTTTTAGGAAAACATGTTTTTCTTCTTGCTCTAATATGTTTGGATATGTTAGAATGTGATTTAAAGCATGCTTGGATGATGGTTATTGCATGAGATGTATTGAGAACTACATGCATGCATATATGTCATTCTTGGCCATGACTAGTTTTGCCATAAGGATATGTCATTTCATTCATGTATTGATGAATGATGTTTTAGGAAATGTTGCATGATGATTTATTTAGAAAAATGTTCATGCATGTTCATTTCCATGACTTTGATTAAATGATTTATGCTTTGACATGCTAAATGTGTTATCCTTTAATTTGATTAAAGTATATTTTTGCATGAAGTGTATGCAAATTTTGCAAGTGTTTTGTGGTGGAATTTGATGCTAGCATAAAGTTACGGATTATTAATTCATATGATGAATTGTGATATTATATATGATGGTGGTAATTTTAACGTAAGATATTTAATTTGATTAAATTATCTTATAATGTATCATTGCATGGCATAAATTATTATATTTTTGAAATGTAATAATTTGGTTGTTTGAATGGTTTCAAAAATTAATGATGCAAGATGACATGATTGTCTTTGAGAAGATAAATGTGTCATAAAAAATATTACTTTAGTTAAAAGTAACTTATGTCATAGAATGATTATTCTTAGAGTAATAAAACCCATTTATCTATGCCATGCATGACTTTTGTGAAAAGTATTGAAATGATATTAGTAGTTAAATAATATATCTTTGGGTGGAATATGACAAAAGTGTTTGTGTAATGATTCCTATGAAATGTGTAATTGTTGCATGCCCCAAAGTTATGATTAAATTACCACATGAATATATATATAATATCTATTAATATATGAGATATATTTATATATATTTATATACTTTAAATAATTGTTTATTATATTTGGTATGAATGTTTAATATTTATTTATGTGATGAATGAATATTAGATTAGAGGGTTGATCATGGGCGCCATTTAGTTTTCAAAAATATTCAAAAGTGTTTGTAATATTCTTTTATTAAATGATTTGTAATAATTAAATTTTAATTATTTATTTTAATCGGGCCTGCGTGCCTAAGATCCAATTTGTTATGGAATTGGCTAGACAGGAACCGAAGAGCATCCAGATGACGATCCAATCGAAGATATAGTATTAGGGTAAATAGTTTGCCTTTAGGATGTATTTTCGAAAAGCCATGGTCAACCCACATGCTTTAATTTATGCATATATGTGATATGTATGAATGGTTAATTAAACATGGCATGCTAAAAATGAATTAACTAAGGTTAAACCTAAATCTCCCCAATTTAAAATTATTAAATCCAAGTCTCCCATTGTGGGATAACTAAATTCTTTGATATAAATTTTAATATCCCAAGATTTCTATTATGTGGGGGATATAATCTTTATATCATAGAATTAAGTTGATCTTGTTCTTGGATGGATATTTTCACCTTGACCAAGAATTCTATTATGTGAAGACATGATGAAAATGCCATCCTAAGAAAGCACAATGGTTCAGATTTAACTAGCTTAGGGTGCTAAGAATTCTATTGTGTGAGGTATCAGAAGCTAGGACAAGGAATATGAATCAAACCTTATATAGTGATATAAAAGGAAAATAGTTTCCTACTTATTAGACTTAATTAACCAAGAATTCTATTATGTGAGGCTAATTGAATTTGATAAGAAATTGATTCCCCACTTAGAAATTTAATCCAACGAAAATTTCCAGATCCTATTTAAGGGAGTGTAGGACTCGAATAAAATAGTGGGAGCTAATTTGATTATGCATTAAAAGGTTTAAAAGATTACAAGACACTAATAAAATTACTTTTCTTTACAGTTTCATCTTTGTGATAAATAATCGAAAAATGGCCAACAATGTTCTCCTAAGGATAATGGATAATAACATGTTAACCGGACCCAACCTAAAAGATTGGCTAAGAAATCTTAGAATTGTTCTAGATTTTTAAAGAATTGCTTATGTCCTGGAAGCACATCTTCCACTTGATATTGGACCTGATGCTCCACGAGCTGAGCTTGATGCTTTTGAAAAGTGGAGAGAGGATAGTAGGAGGGCTAGAAATTACATGCTAGCCTCAATGAATAGAGAACTTCAAACTAAGCATGAAAATGTTTCAAATGCTTATGATATCCTCACAGCTCTACAAGAGTTGTACAACGAAAATCCAAGAGTGGTTGAGTATGAGTTATGTGCATCCCTCTTTAGCATGAAGTTGAGGGAAGGGGTACCTCCAGATGATCATACTCTTAAGATGATCAATGGATTAGGTCGATTGGATGGATATGGGGTTGTCATGCCAGACTGTCTCAAAGTGAATTTGATTCTACAATCCCTTCCTCCAAGTTATAAACTGTTTATAACTAACTATAATCTCAATAGGATTAAGCGAAACCTCTCTGAATTGCTAAATGAGCTTAAAGAATTTCATAGGCAGAATGTGAAAGGGAAATGACATGAGGATGTCTTTGCCGCCTCCACCAGCAAGGCCAATAAAAGGCCCAAAAAGCTACCAAAGAGAGGTCCAAAAGTTGGACCCAAGAATAAGAGCTTCAAGAAGCCAGCGGCGAAGGCAAAGAAGGCCAATGCAAAGGGAAAATATTTCTACTGTGGAGAAGATGGACCTTTGGAAGGAAGGCTATCCTCAATAAGCCCGAGCAGTCTAAAGAAATGCAAAGGAAAAGCAGGTACGAACCAATGTCTTATGATTGAATATGAATTAAATGTTAATTCAAATAGTCATTCCTAGATATTAGATTCAGCAGCAACATCTCATGTTTGTATGTCTTTGTAGGTACTTCAGAATAGTTCTGAGGTGACAAAGGGCGAGATCATTTTGAGGATGGCAATGGGGCACGAGTTGCATCCGAGGCCATGGGGACTTGCCCACTAGGACTACCTTCAGGACATGTTTTGAATTTGTTTAAAGTATTGTACTTTGAAAAAGCCACTAGAAACATCATTTCTATTTATGCTTTGTGTAAAACAAGTTATTATGTACTGTTTAATGGAAATGAATGTTCAATACATTTTGGAAATGCTTTAGTTGGTAAAGGTGTGAATACAAATGGTTTGTATGTCTTAGAATTGAATGACTATGCTTCAATCAATACCATTTCTAATAAAAGAACTCGATCTGAATCAAATCCTAAAATTCTATGGCATCATAGATTGGGTCATATAGGAGAGAAAATTAGTACAGCTTGGGGAAAGTGTGATAATCCGTAAATTATACAGTTTTTATTTAATCTTTTTGTCGGATTTCAGGTACTTTCTAGTGCATTTTTACCTGAATGGGTGCGTAATTCTCTATTTTTCGTGTTTCAGGTTAAAATGGACTCTTTTAGTGAATAAAGAAAAAATTTGACAAGTTTTGACTCAGAATTGAAGGATTTCAGAAGTTAGGAGAGTTCCGGAGTAGGACAATGCACGATGAAGCTTGTTTCCAAGGTGGAGAGTCGAAAATCGAAGAATCGGACGAAGAGGCAAGCAGAGTGGCAGTTCTGTAAATTTCAGAACTCTTGAAGAAGCTTCGCCCCGGCGAAGAAAATTGTCTTCGCCGCGGCGAAGTTGGGCAGAGTCGAATGTGGATCTTTCGTTCTTCGCCGCGGCGAAGAATTCTTCTTCGCCGCGGCGGCAGTTAAAATTTCCAGTTTTGTAAACGCACAGTTTCGTGTGTGCGTGTTTTTGACTGGGTTTTTAGGACTAGGTATAAAAGAAAAACTTTAACTTTTTAGAAGGGGGTCCCGAACTGTTAGGTTAGCCGTCTTTACATTTCCTAGAGAGAAAAAGCTGGATTTTTCGGATTGTTAGAGAACAAGTTCAGATTTTGACTGGAACAATTATCTTTTGGGGAGTTTTCTATTCTTTCATCTTAGTTTCATTATGTTTATTACATTTTACTTGTATTTTCCGTTTTTATTGTTAAATTAGCTATGAACTAATCTTCTATGGGTTAGGGTTTTGATTGAAGTTTGGATTTGAAATGGGTTGAGTCTATGTTTGTGCTATTTTCATGTGAATAAGTTGTGGTTGTGTGTTACTCTGAAATTAAGTGTTGTATGTGATGAACATGATGAGATTGAGAAATAATTCATGTTAAGCTTCTTGGGTAATAACCATTATAGTATTGGATGCTAGAGATAGATTCAAGAACTAATGAAATCAATTTAGGATTCTTGTGCTTCATGATTTAGAGTTATTAACCTTCAAATTGTTGGGTGCGGAATGTTAATAAGGATAAATAGGAAAACATAGCCCGAGAGGGTATGTTATCATAGTAGTGAATCCGATTTACAACCATTGCATGTAAATGTGAAAATAGTGTAACCTTTAGGTATAACCCATAAATAATCCAAACGAAGTCAAAACCCTACCCGTTTTAATTACATTGAATTTCTGAGTTCCATTTCCTTTTCTTTTTAAGAATTAGATTTTATTTTGTTTTTCTTTCAATTACAATTTGCTCCCACAAATCCAAGATTTTCGATTACTTCAACTTGTTAACACCATAGGAAACTTAGTGCTTTGCTACCAGTCCTCGTGGGAACGATATCCTACCCATCACTCTATTACTTGAGCGACTAGTGCACTTGCTAGTTTTGCATGTTATAGTAAACACGCATCAAGTTTTTGGCGCCGTTGCCGGGGATAGTTGATTATTAATATTGATAGTATCTAGTGTAGTGCTAAATTGAGGCTTTTATTTCATTTTTGTAGTTAATTGTAAATATTGTATAGTCTTAAGTATGAGAATTGACATTACCTCTTTCGTGCAAGGCAACGATGAATCACTATATGAAGCTTGGGAGAGGTACACAGAGTTGTTAAGGAATTGTCCACATAACGGTCTACCGTTTTGGAGACAAGTCCAAACATTTTACAATGGGTTGCTACCAAATATTCAAATGATGGTAGATGTGGCAGCAGGCGGAGCCTTAAATAACAAGACCCCGAGGAAGATGCTTATGAATTGCTTGAGTTGATGGCCAACAATAACTACCAAAGACCTAATGAGAGCAATGCCGAAGAGAACAATGGGTCTACATGAAGTTGCGCGTTCGACACATTATCTGCACAAATTGCACCATGTCAAAGCCAATTGGGAGGTATGAATGTAAATTCTTTTCACTCACCATTTATAACTTGTGAATTTTGTGCGGAAACCATGGGAGTGTGGAATTCCAAGATGGGAACCAATCATTCTTCTCAACAACCGAGCAAGTGAATTACATGGTTAGTTCACAAAGGCTGCAAAATGACCCCTTCGCTAATACCTACAATCTTGGTTGGGAGAATCACCCAAATTTGTCTTGGAGCAATCAAAGCAGTCAATCAAATCAAAGGACAATGCTAAACCATCAACCAGTGGTGAATCATCAACCATGTGAGCAAAGAGTGTCAAAATTGGAAGATATATTCGAAGACTTCATGCAAGAAACCACAAGTTTTATAAATGAGACACGCTCAAACTTCATAAATCAAGGAGTGTCCATTCAAAATTTGGAGGTTCAAGTGGGGCAATTGGTTGAACAACTGACAGAGAGATCTCAAGGTGCTTTGCCGAGCACAACGGTCACAAATCTGAAGAACAATTAAATGTCATACCATTGAGGAGAGGTATAGTGTTGGAGCAACCTCACAATGAAAAAAAGTTGGAAGAACTTGAAGACAAGACCAATGAAGAGGAAACTCTCAAAGCGGAAAGGTGTGCAAAATACTTAGGGGAATTTCAACCAAGCAACTTACCTCACAAGGAACAATTTGAGGAATTTGGTATAAATGCGCACAAGTCAAAATTGGTGTTGGAAGAGGCTCCAAACATTGGACTCAACCAATCACCATCTCATCTCAAGTACGCATATACGAATTTGAAGTTCCGAAAAGATGCTTATGAGAATGTCCGAAATCCAAAGGAAGGATGAAGAGATTATTTGTGAAGAGAATTCAAGTGCTTTAGGGGAAGAGAACAAGAAAGAGGATGAAAGGCAAAAGAAGAAGGAGAAATTGCCATTCCCGAGATACCACCAGAATTAGCTCATCACACTCCACCCGTACCTTTTCCTCGGAGATTGAAGAAGAAGAATCGGGGATAAGCAATTTTCGAAATTCATTGAAATCTTTAAAAAAATTGCATATTAACATTCCTTTTGCAGATGCAATACAGCAAATGCCGAGTTATGCGAAGTTCCCGAAGGAGATACTTTCGAACAAGAGGAAGTTAGAAGATGAGGAAACGGTGATGCTAACGGAAGAGTGCAGTGCAATCCTCCAGAAGAAACTACCCCCGAAGCTCAAAGATCCAGGGAGTTTTACTATTCCTTGTATTATAGGGGATATTACTTTTGATCGTGTGCTTTGTGATTTAGGAGCTAGTATAAATTTGATGCCTTTTTACTTTTGTTTTGAAGATTAGGGATTGGTGAAGTGAAGCCAACGACAATGTCGTTGCAACTATGGATCGGTCGATAAAGCACCCGAGGGGGATAGTTGAAGATGTTTTAGTGAAGGTGGGGAAAATAATTTTTCCAGCGGACTTTGTAGTGTTGGACATGGAAGAGGATAAGGAGATTCCTCTCATTTTGGGCCGACCATTCTTGGCCACGGGGAGAGGCGATTGACGTGCGGGAAGGGAGATTCTTTGTTAAGGGTTCGAGGATGAAACATAACTTTTAATGTGTTTGATGCGATGAAGTTTCCGTCGGAGCGGATTCATGTTTTTAGTGTGGATGTGGTGGATGATCTTGTTATGGAGTCCATAGAAGAAAACATCCCCTGAATTGCCTCTAGAAGCATGTATAGCAAAATCGCTTGATGAGGTTGAAGACTCGCAAGGAATGATTGTGCTAGAATGTTAGAAGCACTCCAACCAATTGAGGAGAGTCAAGATGTGGAATTTGGGGAATTTGACTTTGACAAAGAAAAGGCAAAGGAAGATAATAAAGAAGCCCCACGGCTTGAAGAAACCTTCTTGCCTCGCCTCAAATATGTCTATCTTGGAGATTCAAATACTTTTCCGGTGATTATTAGTGCAGATTTGAGTGCCTTAAAGGAAGAGAAGTTGATTAGAGTGTTGAGGAACATAGATTGGCGATTGGTTGGACCATCACGGACATTAGAGGTATCTCACCCTCATTTTGCATGCATAAGATTCTCATGGAAGATGACTTTAAACCGAGGGTACAACCCACAACGGAGATTGAATCCTTCAATGAAGGAAGTGGTGAGAAAGGAGGTGGTGAAACTTTTGGATGCGGGGATCATCTATCCGATTTCGATAGTCCATGGGTGAGCCGGTACAAGTTGTTCCAAAGAAAGGAGGAATTACCGTTGTGAAGAATGAAAGTAATGAGCTGATTCCAACAAGGGACGGTAGGGGTTGGAGAGTGTGCATTGATTACCGTAAAGGCGACGAAGCAACAAGGAAGGATCATTTTCCATTGCCCTTCATCGATCAAATGTTGGAGAGGTTGGCGGGACATGCATATTATTGTTTCTGGATGGCTATTAGGGATATAACCAAATTGCCATCGCTCGGAGGATCAAGAAAGCGACCTTCACTTGCCCTTACGGCAACTTTGCCTACCGAAGAATGCCATTTGGATTATGCAATGCACCAGCAACTTTCCAAAGATGCATGATGTCAATCTTTGGAGACATGGTGGAAAGATTCATAGAAGTCTTCATGGACGACTTCTCGGTTTTAGGGTCATCATTTAACAATTGTCTAACAAATTTGTCTTTTGTTTTGCACAGATGCAAGGAAACGAATTTGGTGCAATTGGGAGAAATGTCACTTCATGGTCCAAGAGGGTTGTGCTCGGGCATAGAATTTCCAAGGATGGGATTGAAGTTGATCGGGCGAAGACAAGTTATTGAGAAGGCTACCACCGCCATCAAATGTCAAAGCGTCAAGAAGCTTTTTTTGGGGCATGCGGGGGTTTTATAGGCCTTCATAAAGGATTTTTCTAAGATCTCTAAACCCCCTGTGCAATCTTTTAAATAAAGATGTTGTTTTTGTTTTTGATGATGATTGCATGCATGCTTTCCTAACTTTAAAGAAATTGCTAGTTTCGCACCTATTATAGCCCGATCCACGATTGGGGGACTACCATTTGAACTAATGTGTGATGCTAGTGATTTTGCTTTAGGGGTAGTACTAGGGCAGAGAAAAAATAAAGTGTTGCATGTAATTCAGTATGCTAGCAAGACACTTGTTGATGCAACTGAATTACACCACCGAAAAAGAAGCATTGTTGGTGTGGTGTTTGCTTTTGACAAATTTCGTTCTTATCTTTTAGGTACGAAGGTAATCGTTTACACACCATTCAGCACTCAGACACCTTTTGGCGAAGCAAGAAGCAAAACCTCGGTTGATAAGATGGATTCTACTACTTCAAGAATTTGAGTTGGAAATTCGAGACAAAAAGGGGTCGGAAAATGTAGTAGCTGATCATTTGTCAAGAATTGAGAGACCAACCATGGGGGATGAGGTGGAAATCCCAATTTCAGAAACATTTCCGGATGAGCCCGATGAGTGGATGAAGCACCATGGTATGCGGACTTTGCAAATTATTTATCATCAAGGGTGCTCCCAAGTGGTATGACATTTCAACAGAAGAGAAATTTTTTCTCTGATTTAAAATACTATTTTTGGGAAGAGCCATTCCTGTACAGACACTGTACTGACCAAATGATACGGAGATGTGTCCCGGAGGAAGAAATGGAGAGCATTCTAAGACATTGTCATGAGAGGGGAAGTGGGTGGCCATTTCGGGGGAGCTAGAACAGCAGCGAAGGTGCTGCAATCTGGGTTTTATTGGCCAACCCTTTTTAAGGATTCCTTCCGGATGATCCAGGAGTGTGACCAATGTCAACGGATGGGGAGTATTTCAAAAAGAGATGAGATGCCGTTGAACAACATCCTGGTGGTTGAAATTTTTGATGTTTGGGGGATTGATTTCATGGGGCCTTTCCCAAGTTCCTATGGGAACATGTTTATATTGGTGGCTGTGGACTATGTGTCGAAATGGGTTGAGGCAGTTGCATTGCCAACTAATGATGCTAGGGTGGTGATTAATTTTGTGAGGAAGAACATTTTCTCAAGGTTTGGAGTACCACGAGCAATTATTAGTGATGGAGGAACGCATTTTTGCAATAGGCAAATGGATGCATTCTTTGAGTAAATATGGAGTGACACATAGAAGTGGCAACACCCTATCATCCACAAACGAGCGGGCAAGTAGAATTATCAAATAGAGAACTGAAAGGGATTTTAGAAAGCAGTCAATGCCTCGAGGAAGGATTGGTCACGGAAGCTGGACGATGCTTTATGGGCTTATCGCACTGCATTCAAAACACCAATTGGTATGTCTCCGTTTAGATTGGTGTATGGGAAAGCATGTCACTTGCCGGTGGAACTTGAACACAAGGCATATTGGGCCGTCAAGCAGTTGAACATGGATTTAAAAGTCGCGGGAGAAGAGAGAATGCTTTGACTTTGAGCGAGGCTTGATGAGCTTAAATGCGGAAGCATATGAAAATGCCCGGAATTATAAAGAAAACAAAAAAGGTGGCACGACAAGCATATCCGGGTCAAGGCTTTTGAAGTTGGGTAGAAAGTGTTGTTATTCAACTCTAGACTTAGGCTTTTTCTTGGAAAACTTAAGTCTAGATGGTCCGGACCGTTCACTATAACGAGGATACATGCATCGGAGCGTGGAAGTCACACATAAGGAAAAGGGCACTTTCACGGTTAATGGACAGAGGCTGAAGCCATACGTTGAAGGGGTGATGAGTTGCAAGTTCATCCCAATCCGGCTGGACATCCCAACCTAAAGGATGGAAAGAGTCAAGCTTCCGACTATAAACAAGCGCTTCTTGGGAGGCAACCCAGTGTTTTTAACTCTTTGATTTTAATGATTGTTATTTGAATTCTTCTTATTCCATTTTGAGTTTGTAAAAAAATTTGATGATTTGTTGTTTTCAAGTGTTTGGTGAAGTTTAGAGCAAAGGAAAGTATCAAAAATTTCAGACTTCGCCCGTGAAAAAATTTTCGCGGCGAAGATGCATAAAGAAAACAGTGCTCTCGGGAAGATTTCGCCCGTGCCCAGTAAATGTTTTCGCCGCGGCCCGAAAAGATAATTTTTTTGGAAATTGGCTAAGGCATTTCGCCGCGGCGAAGAATGCCTGGTGCTCTCGGGAATGTTTCGCCCGGCGAAGATATTTTCTTCGCCGGCGCGAAACCAGGGAAAAATTCTAGGGTTCATGCGTGATGAACTTCGCCGCGGCGAAGAAACCTCTCCTTTTCTATAAATACCAACTTTTCTTTCTTCATTTTCACGCCGCCTTCCATTGTGAGTTGAGAGAAAATTTTCAATCCTCCAATCTTTCACTTCTATTCTACTTTTCCAACCAAAATAATCACTCCACATCATTCCTAAACACCAAATCAACCCATTTCAACAACAATTTTCACAAAAATTTCACAAAAATTTTTGGATAAAAAATTTGGGGTTTTTTTGTTTGGATCGTTTCTAAGTCAATTGGTGGTGCAAAGCGACTTCATTTTGGTAAGAATTCGAAAACCCAAAGCTTTATTTTGGAAAATTTTTAGTCTATATTCGTAGATCTAGAAATTATGTGAATTTTTTTTTTTTTTATATGAGATATTTTTGGGTTGTTGAGTTGTGATGTGCTTCATGTTGAGAAGTTTTTATGCAAATTCATTGTTAGAAGTGTAGTTATTGATTATTTGGAGTGTTTGTGTTGAATTGAAAAAATCGTAGTTGGGGGTGAAGTTGCGAATTTTAGAAGTGTGGATTGTGTTGAAATTGTGATGTGGAATCTATTCTAAGGGTATATTGGCTGGAAACCAGAACCCGCCTTAAAAGCTACTGCGATGCCTGGCAACCTCTGGTATAACAACGCCGCGTACACCTTAAAAAATAGAAAAATCGTAGTTTGGGGGTCGAATTGAAAATCTTTGGAAGTGTGAATTATTTTTGCAGGTTGAACAGGGCTATGCTTTTATAGGGGTAATTCATTGGTGTTAACATTTTGGATTGAATTTCAGTAAATCAATGGCTCCGAAAATTAAGCATACAGGCAAGGGGAAGAACGTGGACAAACGTTTTGTAAATGAGGTCGCCCGTAAACGTTATGAGGACGTGATCAAAGAAAAGGATAAGGGTTTCATCCGAGCGTGGATTAGCACACCACAATCGTGAACCTTTGGAGTAGGGGTAGAAATTGGAACATGTTCATGAGTGCTCCTCATGTGCAGGGTGTAGAACCGTTGGTAAGAGAATTCTATGCCAACTTCCCGAGAAGTCGGGATGGGATTGTGTTTGTGCGAGGAGGATGTGCCATTCTCGGGCGATAGAAATCAACAAATTCTTTAACTTGCCCGACTATCTCATTGGGAGATGAGGTATGCGACGCCTAAAAGATCAGGCTATAACCATGATATTATCTTGCCGGTCATAGCAAAACCGGGGACAGCATGGGAAGTGTCTAAGAAAAGGAAAAAGACACTCAAAGGAACGCAGTTGACACCAGTGGCTCGGCTGTGGCAGTACTTTGTATGTGCTAAAGCGGATGCAGAGGCGCACCACCAGATGACTCATGAGAAGGCGGAATTGCTTTATTCTATAGCCACGGGAAAAAGTATGGATGTGGGAGACATCATTTATACGTGTTCGGATTGCATCGAGAAAAGGGGCGATCAAATTCTTGTTTCTGCATCTCATCACACCATGTGTCTAAAAGCCGAGTCAAGGTTACGGATGATGAGCCGCGTATTAATCCAGCTCAGCTCTAGATGCCGACTATTTCAAGAAACACCTTGACGAGCAAGTGCCCAACCAAGAGCGGGGGCAAAGAGGCGGAGAACAAGCATGGCCACATCATCCCGGCTCCACGGGGTCACGAAAGAGATGTTGCAAGAAATGATGAATATGATGAAATACATGAAGAAGAACAGGATTGGATGATGGAGGCGGACCTGAGCATGCATGAATTGCTATGAGATAGCTTCAAGGAAGGCCCTGAATGTTGACACGTCCGCGTATCATTGGGTTGGCTTGGAACTCGGATGATTGGCGGAATCGAGGAAGGAAGAAGAGGAATCGAGGAAGGAAGGGAGGGAAGAACGGGGAGTGAACCCGAGCACTTGTTTGTGTTTGGTTTAATTGCTTTAATTTAATTTTCTTGTCAGTTGAAATTAAACTCATTTTATTTTGGTTTTGGATTTTGTTATTTTGTCAATTGTTTAGTTAATTTTTTTTAGTAGTGTTAAAAGGGAGGGCGATACGGGAGTTGTAATACTTTCAATATAGTTGTGAATTCGTTCTAACATAAGACACACCACGGTTTATTGTTTTGACAGTTGTGGACGATGAAAAGTCCAAAGAACGGGTGAACATTGTGGAGCGACAATTCATAACTTAACCGGGGAGCATTCTTGTACCTTTTTATTGTTCATTTGTTTTTCCTTTGTTGTTTGTCTTTATTCCTAAGCGTGCATAATGGAACATTGGGGACAATGTTATTTTTAGTTTGGGGGTAGGGAATTGATTGTTTTTGAGTTTAAGGGTATCTTGGCTGGAAACCAAGATCGCCTTAAAAACTGCCTGCAAGATTTGGCACCTCCTAGGGTTTAACAACGCGTACACCTTAAACGAAAAAAAACGATTTGCGGGTTGCATTTTGCTTTCACTTGTTTTGTTTTGCCCGATGATGAGTTGTATAAATCAATGATGAGAATAAGATTGTTGAATTTTTATTGTTGGGAAATGTTAAGCATTACTTCAAGTTTACGTTATTGGCTGAATTTTGATTGAGGTTTGTTGAGTGGTTCAACCACGATTTTCATTTGTTTCAGCATGCTTAGATTCATTTTATGCGATTAGGCAAAGTCTTGATAATGTTGGTGGATTCTAGAACCTAGTTGAGAAATGCTTGAGGCGAAATTCTAGGATTAGACATGGTTGAGGAGATGATTTAGGCAATCTTTGGAACGTTTGAGCCTTTTTAGCCAACCCATGATTGAAACTGTCACTAGTCACCCATTTGAGCCATTGGAACTTTGCTTTGTTTTTCTTAGAAAACTACTGAATTGTAAATTCCTTTACCCGAAACACTTTACCATACCTTTAGGAGAATTCGGTCTTAGTGCAAAACCGAGAACGAACGAATGTACATTTGAGTAAAAGATTAGTGTGGGGGGTTAAGAGAAGAAAAATGAAGAAGAGACCAAAAAAGAATGATGTGGGAGTTGGGATAAAGAGTAAAAACAAAGGAGGTAGTTACCTCAATTATGTTCTAGTGTTGTGTTTGAAAAAAAAAAAAAAAAAAAAAAAAATGTCGAACACAATCTTTGCCTAGTTTAAGGGTATACAGGGCCTTTGGAAACGGAACCCGCCTTAAAAGCTGCTGGCGGTGTTTGACAACCTCTGGTATAACAACGCCACGTACACCTTAAACAAGTCTCCCTGCAATTATGGTATTCAAAAGTTAAGAAATGAAGACGTGAATGAGTAGACATGTCGGTGGTGTTGAGAAAGTGTGGGTTTCGATGTAATTTGAGTTTTGCTTTAGGACAACCGAGTTCTCTTACTTTGTTTCCTATCCTTTTGTCGGAGCCCATGACCCGAACCTAAAGTTACAAGCCTTTTAAGACCTGTTGATTCTCATCTATGTGTAGTCCTCATTAGTGGAGTAGTTCGATATTTAGGCTTATGGAATGCTACCATTTGATAAACTTTACAATTTTTGCATAAAATAATCCGGGAAGTTGGAAGGTGGATTGAAGTGGGGGATTACCTACTTGGTGGACCAATTGAGGAAAACAGGCCGATGTAGCCTATAACTTCTTGGAATGTCAACATTTCGATGATAAACTTTCAACAATTTGTGAGACATGTGCAATTTCTAGGCAATTCATTTTAGCATTTGAATTCGTTGTATTTTGGTTTTTCGTTTGTTTGCATGTTTTTCATCTTTTTGTTTTGTTTTTGTCTTTGTTTTCGTTATTGTTGTATCTTGTATGCTCGGGGGAGAGCATCGCATTTTAGTTTGGGGTAGTTGATAATCCGTAAATTATACGGGTTTTTATTTAATCTTTTTGTCGGATTTCAGGGTACTTTCTAGTGCATTTTTACGAATGGGTGCGTAATTCTCTATTTTTCGTGTTTCGAGGTTAAAATGGACTCTTTTTAGTGAATAAAGAAAAAAATTTGACAAGTTTTGACTCAGAATTGAAGGATTTCAGAAGTTAGGAGAGTTCCGGAGTAGGACAATGCACGATGAAGCTTGTTTCCAAGGTGGAGAGTCGAAAATCGAAGAATCGGACGAAGAGGCAAGCAGAGTGGCAGTTCTGTAAATTTCAGAACTCTTGAAGCCAGTTCGCCCGGCAAGAAATTGTCTTGGCCGATGGCGTTGGGTTAGAGTCGAATGTGGATCTTTCGTTGCCGCGCGAAGAATTCTTCTTCGCCGCGGCGGCAGCTTAAAATTTCCAAGGGGCTTTTGTAAACGCACGCTTTGTGTGTGCGTGTTTTTGACGGCTTTGGGGGAGGACTAGGTATAAAAGAAAAACTTTAACTTTTTAGAAGGGGGTCCCGAACTGTTAGGTTAGCCGTCTTTACATTTCCTAGAGAGAAAAAGCTGGATTTTTCGGATTGTTAGAGAACAAGTTCAGATTTTACTGGAACAATTATCTTTTGGGGAGTTTTCTATTCTTTCATCTTAGTTTCATTATGTTTATTCCGTTTACTTGTATTTTCCGTTTTTATTACATTAAATTAGCTATGAACTAATCTTCTATGGGTTAGGGTTTTGATTGAAGTTTGGATTTGAAATGGGTTGAGTCTATGTTTGTGCTATTTTCATGTGAATAAGTTGTGGTTGTGTGTTACTCTGAAATTAAGTGTTGTATGTGATGAACATGATGAGATTGAGAAATAATTCATGTTAAGCTTCTTGGGTAATAACCATTATAGTATTGGATGCTAGAGATAGATTCAAGAACTAATGAAATCAATTTAGGATTCTTGTGCTTCATGATTTAGAGTTATTAACCTTCAAATTGTTGGGTGCGGAATGTTAATAAGGATAAATAGGAAAACATAGCCCGAGAGGGTATGTTATCATAGTAGTGAATCCGATTTACAACCATTGCATGTAAATGTGAAAATAGTGTAACCTTTAGGTATAACCCATAAATAATCCAAACGAAGTCAAAACCCTACCCGTTTTAATTACATTGAATTTCTGAGTTCCATTTCCTTTTCTTTTTAAGAATTAGATTTTATTTTGTTTTTCTTTCAATTACAATTTGCTCCCACAAATCCAAGATTTTCGATTACTTCAACTTGTTAACACCATAGGAAACTTAGTGCTTTGCTACCAGTCCTCGTGGGAACGATATCCTACCCATCACTCTATTACTTGAGCGACTAGTGCACTTGCTAGTTTTGCATGTTATAGTAAACACGCATCAAAGTGGGATCCTAAACTCATTGGGTTCTGAACCCTATCCAACCTGTGAATCATGTCTCCAAGGAAAGATGACCAAGTCTCCCTTTAAGAGTAAAGGAGAGCGAGCTAAAGAACTATGAGAACTCATACATACAGATGTGTGTGGACCATTCAGTACTTTAGCTAGGGGAGGTTTTGAATACTTCATTACCTTTATAGATGATATGTCACGATATGGGTATTTGTATTTAATAAAATACAAATCTGAATCCTTTAAAAAATTCAAAGAATTCAAGAATGAAGTAGAAAATCAAATTGGAAAGAGTGTTAAAATACTACAATCAGATCGTAGAGGTGAATACTTGAGTACAGAGTATCAAGAGTACTTAAAAGAAAATGGGATAATCTCACAATTGACTCCTCCTTATACACCCCAGATTAATGGAGTGTCTGAAAGGAGAATTCGTACCTTATTGGATATGGTAATATGGTACGATCGATGGTGAGTTTTGCAAACTTACCAATGTCTTTGTGGGGGTACGCTCTCCAGACCGCTGTGCATATCCTTAATATGGTCCCGTCTAAAACTGCCCAGAAAACACCGTATGAGATATGGTATGGAAAACGTCTAAGTCTGAATTATATGAAGATTTGGGGCTGCCCATCTTATGTTAAATTGGTTAAATCTAATAAGCTGAATGTTAAATTCAAGAAGGGTCGGTTCATTGGATATCCTAAAGATAGTTTAGGATATTACTTTTACTTCCCAAGTGATCAAAGAGTTTGGATCAGTAGAAATGCACGCTTCCTTGAGAATGAGTTCTTGGAGGAAGGCGGTGTTGGAAGAAATATTGAACTCAGGGAAGAGTTCGAAGAGCCAAGAACCAAGATTGCTGAAGATGGAATGTCCACTCAACAAACCTCAGTATTAGATACTATGGTTCCAGTACAAAAGTCTTCTAGAATATCAAAACCTCCAGAGAGATATGGGTTCCTACATGAGCAAGATTTTGAATCTTACCTAGTGGGAGTAGATGATCATGGTGATGATCCTAGAAGCTACGAAGAAGCAATACTGGACAGAGATTTAGGAAAATGGCTGGAAGTGATGGATTCTGAGATGGAACCAATGCATGCCAATTAATGTACGCAATACTATGTACAAGACCTGATATAGCTTATGCTGTAAGTGTTATGAGCAGATATCAGTCAAACCCAGGGGAGAAACATTGGTCGGTCGTAAAATCGATCCTTAAGTACTTGAGAAGAACTAAGGATCTAATTTCGAGTTATGGATGTTCAGAGTTAAACATTCAAGGATACTCAGATTCTGATTTCCAATCAGATGTTGATGATAGAAAGTCTACGTAAGGGTACATTTTTATATGTAATGGAGGTACTGTTAGTTGGAAAAGTTCCAAGCAGGACAACCTGGCCCGACTCCCACTGAAGTTGAATACATTGCTACTTTAAAAGCAGCGAAGGAGGCTGTTTGGATACGAAAGTTCATAATTGAACTTGGTGTGGTTCCGAATATGGCTTACCCAATAAGCATGTTCTGTGACAATACTGGAGCTATTGCATAGGCAAAGGAACCAAGGGCACACAAAAAATCCAAACACATTCAGCGTAAGTATCACATTTTGAGAGAATTCATTGGAACTGGAGAGATTATAATTCTGAAGACTCCTTTAGTAGAAAATGTAGCTGATCCACGGACTAAGGCGATGACACTGAAGCAATTGGACCATCATCTTAAGAAGATCGGTATGAGATACAACATCGAATGGCTTTAGTGCAAGTGGGAGTTTGTCAGTGTATATTAGTGTATGCCCTAGAAACCATTCGTGTTGTCGGTTTTAGAGCATTTTGTCTTGTATCTATAGATCATAAAAATAGAAGAAAGAGTTCTTCAATTCATATATATAAATTGCTTTCTTTATTCAGTCATGCATTTAAAATAAAGTATGTATATGAATAGTCCAAATGATTCATTTAATCGGTAAATGAATTATCGAAAAGGGTTCCCTACGAAAGCAATATAATTTGGGCAACTATATTGCATAGTAGGCATACTGGATGCTTTTGAAAGATATCATGAGTTGATATAAGTATGGATGACGATGATAGTCATGTCACTGAGGCATTGGTATGGATTAGCGGTTGGTGAACTATTTTCTCGAACGTGACCGAATAACGACAAATCACTTGGAAAAACATGTAGTCAATGATTTATCGTTTGGTTATATCAGTGTACAATGTAGTCCTTGGACCTGAGACATTGTAGTTAGATCCGATACGGATGCGTATGGTTCGTACGGTGTATAAGTACGAGACTAATCATGTTTCGTATGATAAAGCATATTTGGTCATGCGTTCTTCATATGCGGAAATGAACGATGGTCAAGAGGGGATCCATTGACTCGGAAATATAGGATCGGGAGTACCGCTGACTCCGTCAGGATTTGAGTTCCTAGACGAACATCGATAAATGTCAAAAATCAGAATCTCTGGCCAGAGTCTATTATTAGTCATACAAAAGCAAGTTTGTAATGATGAGTTTCGGACATATTGATCGACGATTCAGTAGAAGATCGAGTTTAGGATTTTGACGTTCCATGAATCCGTGCTTGATCAGGATATTTCAATGGAGGGACTTTACCTGCATGGTACGTATGATCTGAAATGAGTTCGATGAAGTATTTCTTCATCATGGTTTAGGGACTATGGCACATTGCTAGATGTTTACCATAGTCATTGGGCCTCCAGATAGGTTTTCGGATTTATCCAGAACTGGCTCACGGCTAATCCATGATGGACTTACATGGTCACACCAATAGCCTTGAGAAGTTAGAGAATGATGAGAGAGAGAAATGATTGTCCAAAAAGGGCTAGCACCTTTCAAGGGTAATGATGGGATTTCTATGGTAATAGTTACATAGAAAATTGTTTTTGACATTTTAAAGGTTAAAATGGTCAAGCAATAATTAATTATATTTAATTATTATATCTTAAAGCGTTAAGATTAATGACATGAACGAAAATAACCTTTTAATAGTTAAAGGGTATAAGGGTAAATTTATGGGTTGTTAATGTAAACTAGTTTAGTTTATATGGGCCCTTGAATAATATTGATTATTCAAAGGGTTGCATAATATATTCGTGGGGTCCCTTTCAAAATAAGATTTTACTAGGCTTGGAAGTGAAAAACAAATAATTGCAAAATTGCCCAAGTATAAATAAATGCAAAAGGTTGCATTTTAGTTCATTCATTCACATAGTTCACAAAAGTAAACTAAAAAGCTCTCTCCTTAGCCACAACCACTCTCTAACTCTCTCAAGGTGGTGTTAAAGTGTAGAGGTCTCATCATTTTAAGGCTAATCTTCATCAATCCAAAGCAAAGGAGTAGGTATAATCTCTTTTCCAAGCTTTGTTTGAAAACCGATTTTGAAATCCATCCTTTCATGCTTTCATTCTTCATTTCCACCACTCTTCGTGCACGTTGTTCTTTCAAGCCTGCTCAATGAATTCATTCATCAGATATTTTATATTAGTCAACATCAATGGGCTCTAAATGAGATTTCCAACGGTATCTTACAGGCCTCATAACTCTTCCTGGATGAAACGTTATGGCCGTCTGAATGGGACATGCTCATTTAAGCCCTTTGGGCTTTATGCACGGAGTTTTGACGTTTAGCCTGATCCATGAACTCATTTGCTAGACATTCTATGTTAGTCCGCATGGAGAGACTTCTGACAGGCTCTGAATGAGCTTTCCAATGGTATCTTACAGGCCCCGTAACTCTTCCGACATGAAAAGTTATGGCCATCTGAATGGGGCATGCTCATTTAATCCCTTTGGGCTTTATGCATGGAAATCTGACGTTCAGCCCACTCCATGAATTCATCCATCAAACATTTTACATTATTCCACATCCACGGGCTCTGAATGAGATTTCCAACGGTATCTCACAGGCCCCGTAACGCTTCCAGGATGAAAAATTATAGCCGTTTGAATGAGACATGCTCATTTAAGCCCTTTGGGCTTTACGAAGTTTTGACGTTCATCCTGAACCATGAATTCATCTGCCAGATGTTCTTCCTTAGTCTACATCAATGGACTTCTGACGGGCTATGATCCAATGGTATATTGCAGGCTCCGTAACTCTTCTCGGATGAAAAGTTATGGTCGTCTGAATGGGGCATGCTCATTTAAGCCCTTTGGGCTTTACGCACGGAGTTCTGACATTCAGCCCGATACATGAATTCATCAGTTAGACATTCTACATTACTCCATATCGACAGGCTCTGAATGAGATTTCCAACAGTATCTTACAAGCCCCGTAACTCTTTCCGGATGAAACATTATGGCCGTCTAACTAGGACATGCTCATTTAAGCCCTTTGGGCTGTACGCACGGACATTTGACGTTCAGCCCGCTTTATGAATTCATCTGGTAGATGTTCTATATGTTAGGAAATGACCCGGTTGCGCAGCGGAAAAACAAAAATTTTACAACAATGGATTGTTCCTTAGAACCCAAAATCAGGGCATAAAAATTACAATTTATATATTACATCAAGAATCTACAGAAAAATAAATCTAAAGTTTAGATTCATATCGACGTTTGAGGCTCCACCAATATTGTCTCTGAACGTGTTTGCTACTAATCCAAGTGTAGGATCGAACCGTAGAAGTCCACACGAAGACAATCGCAAGGAACCAATAAGGGATTTGCTAGATCCTCATTGGTCTTAAGAAATCAAGAAGAAGAAAAGAGAAATAATTGATTTTTTCAATCAAACAGTGAAAGTGGCGTGGGAGAGTGTGTATGTGTTGTGTGTTTTTCTTTTCTTTCAAAAGGGCAAAATTTAATTCTTTACAAATCACACAAACACCTTTCTTTTTATAGGCAAACTTAGTTGCCCTATTCCCACATGGAATGGGCTTGGGCTCCAACCCAAACACCCCATGTTGCCCAACACTCCCAATTAGATATTTTAATTTAATTCATCATTATCTCAATTAAAATCAATTAATATTTAATTAACATTTAACAATAATGATGATTTAATTAAATATGTGCGAACACACACTTAAACGTAATTTCACTTATTTAATTTTTTTCTAACAAATTAAATAAAAGCTACGACCCCAGCAAATTCAATTGCACCGTGAAATTACCAAAATACCCTTTCACCCAAAAAAGAAGCAACGCCCTTCTTTCTTCTTGGCTCTTAAATTATCTTCTATGTGTGTGACCCATAGGCTCCTCATCATACCAGCAGTGTATAGTATCGCGATTAACACCAATTAATCGTCTCACTAATACACAGACCAAGATTGGCCCCTAGCAAGGTATCATGACCACTCGATAGATTCGGATTCAGCAAAGTAGCTACCCGTCAACGATATGGTTACCGTACAATTTGATCCTTTCATCATACGTTATCTCGGCGAGGCGAAGGCATAGAAATAGTGTCAACCTCTCCTGAAAAGTTATGGTCATCAGAATGGGGTATGCTCATTTAAGCCCTTTGGGCTTTGCGCATGGAGTTCTGACGTTCAGCTCGCTCCATGAGTTCATCCGTTAGACATTCCACATTAGTCCACATTGACGGCCTCTGAATGAGATTTCCAATAGAATCTTACAGGCCCCGTAACTCTTCCCGGATGAAAAGTTATGGCCATCTGAATGGGACATGCTCATTTAAGCGCTTTAGGCTTTACCCAAGGAGTTCTGACTTCAGCCCATTCCATGAATTCATCCGCCAGACATTCTACATTAGTCCACATTGATGGAATTCTAACGGGCTCTGAATGAGCTTTCTAACAGTATCTTACATTCGTCATAACTCTTCCTGGATGAAAAGTTGTGGCCATCTTAATGGGGCATGCTCATTTAAGCCCTTTGGGCTTTACACACGGAGTTCTTACGTTCAGCCCACCCCATGAATTCAACTAATTAGTGCTTGAAAATACACTTATACTTAGTGGTTTATAGGTATCATTTGTTGGAAATTAGGATTAATTCGCATGAATTAACTTAATTGTTTCATAAACGCACTTTCCAGGATCACAGGTATTTTTGTTGTGTTTTTAGGGAATAAGGCTCAAAAATAATATTCAGATGAGAGATGATGTTGGCGAGAGAATTTGTGATGGCTGGAAAAAAACGGATCGAGAATCGGAGTTGAATTGAAGAAGTTATGGAAGTTGAAGTAAAGAGAAGATTCCAGATTACGTTCCAGCTTGAGCATGCCTTGGTATTTTGAGAATATCTTGAGCTGTAGAACTCAGATTAAGACAATTCTTGGACCGTTGGAAATCTGATTCAAACGGATACATTTCATATGTTTACAACTTTTCCAAATTTCATCGATGTCAAGTTCAAAAATCACCATCTATGAAGAACAGTGGAAAGATGCGGGAAGAAGACCTATAGCTACTGTGCCACGGCACACTTTTTCTAGTAGCTACTGTGCCGCAGCATAGTGCTGTGGCACAGTCACAACAGCTGGGGAATTTTTTTTCTTTTTTGACTAGGAAAATAGGGTTTTAAGAGTCCTAAACTAACTAGAATTAAGGAAAACAAAACCCCAACTCTTGTGGGATATAAATAGAAGTCTTTTAGCATTATTTGAGGGAATTCTTTTAGAGATAAAAAAAGAGAGAACAAAGATTATTCAAGAACAAAAGAAACAAGGAGATTAAAGAAGGCTTGGAGAAGAAGAATTGGAGGAGATCATCATCAACTTCATTAATCCAACCAAGTTTCACTAAGTTTTTCTTCTTCTTTGTTATTATTATTTGTTATGAATAATACAATGATGTTCTCATATTTATTCATGAAGAACTAATTCTTTTGTGATTGAGGGTGATTTCAAAACCCTAGACATGTCTTGTATTCAATAAAATTTGCATCTTTTTATCTTTTTATCCCTCTTGGTTATGTGATTATTTCTCTAAAAATAGGGTTTAACTAGATTCTTCTAATTATTTAAGTAGCCAATTAAATTGTTAGCATTAATCTATTAATGCCAATTTAGGTTGTTTAGTACAGAATCGCTTTATTAACCTAAATAACTAGTGGTAAAGTGTATGCCTGCATACATGAGGGGAATCACTCGAGATAACTAAACCGACCAGAAGAGTTTAGCCTTGATTCAGTAGGTCTCTCGCAACTTAATGCTTTTATTACTTTGAATCTAGAGATCGTATCCTAGGTTATCTAATAAATAGGGAATTGGGTTATGACCGTGTCTAATCCAACGACTCGAAAGGGGAGAGATAGAACTTATCAACGTTTGGTATTTTCTGAGCTGATGTGATTAAGAGAGTAGAAAGTTAAAGAGTGCTTTTATTTTATGTAATTCATGTCTAGTGGTGGCGAATAAACCTTCAATCCAGTTTCTCTTATTGATTTCTCTATCATCATTAATTGCTTGATTTACATTGTTTGCTTTGAGTTCTTTTTAGTTTTTGGTTGATAATTCGTGACAAACCCCGTTAGAAGTAGATAATTAATTAAGTTCACAAATCCTCTGTGGGAAAGACCCTTACTTGCTCTATGCTACTACACGACTTTGCATTAGGATTTAGTGAGGTAAAATTAGGTGTTGAATTTGCATGCATCATCAACCACTAGACATTTTACATTAGTCCACATCGGCAGGCTCTGAATGAGATTTCCAACGGTATCTTATAGGCCCTGTAACTCTTCCCGAATGAAAAGTTATGGCCATCTGAATGGGACATGCTCATTAAAGCCCTTCGTGCTTTACACATGGAGTTCTAATGTTCAGCCCGCTCCATGAATTCAACTGCCAAATGTTTTATGTTAATCCATGTTGATGGAATTTTGACGGGCTCTGAATCAGTGTTCCAACGATATCTTAAAGGCCCCATAACTCTTCCCAGATGAAAAGTTATGGCAGTCTAAATGGGGCATGTTCATTTAAGCACTTTGGGCTTTACGCACGAAGTTCTGACATTCAGCCCGCTCCATCAATTCATCCATCAGATATTCTACATTATTCCATGTCGACGAGCTCTGAATGAGATTTTGAACGGTATCTTACAAGCTCCGTAACTCTTCCAGGATGAAAGTTATGGCCATCTGAATAGGACATGCTCATTTAAGCCTTTTGGGCTCTAAGCACGGAGTTTTGACGTTCAGCCTGCTCATTGAATTCATCCGCCAGACATTCTATGTTAGTCCACATGGATGTTCTTCTAAAGGGCTCTGAATGAGATTTCCAACGGTATCTTATAGTCCCCGTAACTCTCCCCAGATGAAAAGTTATGGCCATCTGAATGGGACATGCTCATTTAAGCCCTTTAGGCTCTACGCACGGAGTTCTAACGTTCAGCCCGCTCCATGAGTTCATCCATCAAGTATTCTCCATTAGTCCATGTCGACGTGCTCTAAATGAGATTTCCAACGGCATGTTACAGGCCCCCTAACTCTTCTCGGATAAAAAGTTATGGCCGTCTGAATGGGACACGCTCATTTAAGAACTTTGGGCTTTACGCACGAAGTTCTGACATTCAGCCCACCCTATGAATTCATCCATTAGACATTTTACATTAGTCCACGTTGACGGGCTCTGAATGAGATTTCCAACGGTATCTTATAGGCCCTGTAACCCTTCTCGGATGAAAAGTTTTGGCCATCTGAATGAGACATGCTCATTTAAGCCATTTGGGCTCTACGCATGGAGTTCTAACGTTCAGCCCGCTCCATGAGTTCATCCGTCAGATATTCTACATTAGTCCATGTTGACGGGCTCTGAATGAGATTTCCATCGGTATCTTATAAGCCTCGTAACTCTTCCCGAATGAAAAGTTATGGCCGTCTGAATGGGACATGCTTATTTAAGCCCTTTGGGCTTTACACACGGAGTTCTGACATTCAGCCCACTCCATGAATTCATCTGCCAGATGTTCAACATTAGTCCACATTGATGGACTTTTGACAGGCTCTGAATGAGCTTTCCAACGGTATCTTACAGGCCCTGTAACTTTTTCTGGATGAAAAGTTATGGCCGTCGAATGGGGCATGATCATTTAAGCCCTTTGGGCATTATGCACGGAGTTCAGACGTTCAGCCTGTTAGGAAACGATCCGAAGTTGTGCAACGGAAAAACAAATATTTTACAACCATGGATCATTCCTTAAAACCCAAAATCAGGGCACAGAAATTACAGTTTATGTTTTACATCAAGAATCTGCAGAAAAGTAAATCTAAAGTTTAGATTCATACCCACGTTGGAGGCTCCACAATATTGTCTCTGAACGTGTTTGCTACCGATCCAAGTGTAGGATCGAACCGTAGAAGTCCACACGAAGACAATCGCAAGGAACCAAGGAGGGATTTGCTAGATCCTACTTGGCCTTAAGAAATCAAGAAGAAAAAGAAATATTTGATTTTTCAATCAAACAGTGAAAGTGGCGTGGGAGAGAGTGTTTTGTGTTGTGTGTTTTCCTTTTAATCCAATGAACTAATAAAAAATCACACACTTAATTTCACACACATTATTTTTTATAGGCAAACTAAGTTGCCCTATTCCCACATGGAATGGGCTTGGGCTCCAACCCAAACACCCCATGTTGCCAAACACTCCCAATTAGATATTTTAATTTAATTCATCATTATCTCAATTAAAATCAAGTAATATTTAATTAACATTTAACAATAATGATGATTTAATTAAATATGTGCGAACACACCTTTAAAAGTAATTTCACTTATTTAATTTTTCTAACAAATTAAATAAAGGCTACGACCCCAGCAAATTTAATGCACTGTGAAATTACCAAAATACCATTTTGCCTAAAAAGACGAAAACGCCCTTCTTTCTTCTTGGCTCTTAAATTGTCTTCTATGTGTGTGACCCATAGGCTCCTCATCATACCGGCAGTGTATAGTATCGTGATTAACACCAATTAATCATCTCATTAATACACAGACCAAGATTGGCCTCTAGCAAGGCATCATGGCCATCCGATAGATTTGAATTCAGCAAAGTAGCCACTTGTCAACGATATGGTTACCATCCAATTTGATCCTTTCATCATCTTATATCTCGACGAGACGAAGGCATAGAAATAGTGTCAACCTCCGGTTACTCTCGATATTATGTATTCAGTTTTTGGACCAATGACCTATATTATAAACCGGATAGAGCAACAACTCAATTCCACTGTGGCCACAGTTTTAGTGTCATTGCCATATACTGAACTGCACCGTGAGATAACTTCTCCCATACCTGGGGGTGATGAATCCTCTGTCAATCCACCATAGTCTTGATACACTCCTTGATGTAGCCAATCATCACCATATTGACATCTCTGAATAGAACTGCGTTAGGCTAGTGTCAAACTGCACCAATCGGTGCACAAGGCGCTCCGGTGATCTCAAGTCTAAGGATCACATGCACCACCATTCGTTAGAGGATTTGTTCCATAGACAATGGGGTTACCATCCATATGGAATCCTCTGTTGGGTCGGTCCAGTGAACTTGCTGCGATATATCCGCCTACAACAAGCACCCATGTGTTACACTAGGTTGTCACCAAACAACCTTGACAAGTGAGATCAGTCACTGTCTCTCGACAGTCGTTCAACACTATAATAGCCTTACCGTATTATCTGTGCCTTTACTTCAGAATAATACTAGGGCTACGGACGTTTCTAGAATGGCCACCATATGTGCTCATAGGGTTCTCATTATCAAGATTTGAAACACTTGATACCCTCGTCACAGTTCTACCATTCTAAGGACATATATCAATACATATTGCAATAATAATTATTTACGCGATATGGAATAAAATGCCTTTTATTAATTAATGAAAATTATTATAAAGAGTCAATTCTACAATAATTGATTGGCTCTAGGGCATCTACTCTAACAATCTCCCACTTGCACTATAGCCAATCATTCATGTATTTAATACCAAATGATCTCAAGTGCCTTTCATGCTTCTGCTACGATAGAGGCTTTGTCAGTGGATTTGCGAGATTTTCGTCAATATGCACTTTACTAATCTGCACATCTTTCCTCTCAACTATCTCTTTGATGAGATGGAAACGTCTGAGTATGTGTCTGGACTTCTGATGAGACCGTGGTTCCCTGGCTTGAGCAATTGCTCCATTGTTGTCACAATAGATGTCTATAGGATCAACAATCGTAGGAACCACACGAAGTTCAATAATGAACTTCTTAATCCAGACTGCCTCCTTGGCCTCATCTGATAATGCAATATACTCAACCTCCATTGTAGAGTTTGCTACAGTGCTTTGCTTAGAGCTCTTCTAGCTCACTGCACCGCCATTGAGACAAAATACAAACCCTGATTGTGATCGATAATCATCTTTGTCCGTTTGGAAACTAGCATCACTGTATCCTCTTACAGTGAGCTCATCTTCCCTCTATAAACCAAGAATATATCCTTAGTCCTTTTCGTACTTAAGAATATTCTTGGTGACCATCAGTGGCGCTCACGGATCCGATTGATATCTACTACAAGTGCTCAAAGCACATGAGACATCAATCCGAGTACATGGCATGACATACATGATAGATCCACTTGCTGATGCATATGGGATCCTCTTCATCCTATCTCTCTCATCTTGTGTTTTAGGACACAATTCTTTAGAGAGATAAACACCATGTGACATCGGAAGAAATCCTTTCTTGGATTCTTCCATACTAAATATTTTCAGTACTTTGTCAATATACGCACTCTGACTTAGGCCAAACAACCTACGTGATCTATCACGATAGATCTTTATACCAAGGATGTAGGCTGCTTTTCCTAAGTCGTGTATGGAGAAGCACTTGGATAACCAAGTATTTACCGACTGCAAGTCGGTATATCATTCCCGATCAGAAGTATGTCATCGACATACAACACTAGGAATGCTACTACGCTCCCACTCACTTTCTTGTAAACACAGGGCTCATCTTCATTCTTGATAAAATCGAATTCTTTTACGGTTTCATCAAAACAAATGTTCCAGCTCCTTGAAGCTTGCTTGAGTCCATAAATGGATCTCTGCAACTTGCATACCTTATTAGCTTGACTATCAAGAACGAAACCATCAGGTTGTGTCATATACACATCCTCCTCAAGGTTTCCATTCAGGAAAGCAGTTTTGATATCCATTTGCCAAATCTCATAGTCATGATATGCAGCTATTGCAAGCATAATCCGAATGGATTTAATCATGGCAATCGGCGAAAAGGTTTCTTCATAGTCAATGCCATGAATTTGTTTGAAACCTTTGGCAACCAGTCGTGCTTTATAAGTATACACGTTGCCATCCATGTCGGGTCTTTCTTGAAGACCCATTTACACCCTATGGGTTTTACCCCTTCAAGTGGTTCCACTAGAGACCACACTTGGTTCTGGTACATGGAGTCCATCTTAGATTTCATGGCTTCAAGCCATTCAACGGAATCTGGATCTGATATAACGTCTTCGTAGGTTCTGGGTTCATCGTCTTGGTAGACTAGTATGTCACCATGTTGAGTCACGAGATAACCATATCTCTCTGGCTCATGGTGTACTCTCCCAGATCTACGTAGCTTCTGTGCTACCTGAGGTGGTTCACTTTATTCCACAAGTTGTGGAGTAACCTCCTCATGATGGTCAACCACTTCCTGTGGCACATCATCCCGTCCTTCGTCTAGTATATCTTGTGGTTCTAGAACTTCATCGAGTTCTACTTTTCTCCCACTAGTACTTCTTAGAAAATATTCCTTTTCTAGGAAGACACCAGATCGAGCAACACAAATTTTGCGCTCTTCTGGGTGGTAGAAATAGTATCCTTTGGTCTCCTTTGGATACCCCACAAAATATACATTTACATGATTTTAGGGCCCTACTTGTTGAAGTCAATTTCTTAACATAAGCTTGCCAACCCCCAATCCTTAGATAAGACAAGTTGGGCTTTCGCCCACCTCCCATAGCTCATATGGAGTCTTATCTCTGCGACTTTGATGGCACCACGGTTCAAAAGGGGCGTGAGTCACGAGTCTCTGGAGGGCATAACCTCGAGGCGATGCGGGTAAATCACTAAAACTCATCATGGACCTAACCATGTCAAGTAAGGTCCTGTTCCTCTTTTCTGACACTCCATTGTGTTGGGGTGTATAAGGAAGGGTGAGCTGTGATACTATCCCACATTTCTTTAGGTATTCTGAAAACCCTGAGCTTAAATATTCACCTCCTCGATCCGACCGAAGAGCTTCAATACTTTTGCCCAACATATTGTACTTCATTTAATTCCATTCTCGAATTTATCAAAGGCTTCAGATTTATGTCTCATAAGGTAGACATAGCCATATCTATTGAAATCATCAGTAAATGTGATGAAGTATGAATATCCACCTCTGGCTTCAACTGCAGTGGGACCACATACATCACTACGGATGATGCCTAACCATCGATAGACCCTTTCACTTTGTCTTGTGAAATGAGACTTGGTCATCTTGCCTAACAGGCATGACTCGCATACCTCAAATGACTCAAAGTCAAAAGGGTCCAAAACTCTATCCCCTTGAAGTTTTGCAATGCACGTCTTATTAACATGACACAATCTACAGTGCCAGAGATATGTATGGTTCTGATTGCAATGTTTAGCTTTCTTGGTTTCAATGTTGAGAATATCCTTATTGTTTAAATCAAGAACATATAATCCATTATATAACCTTGCAATTCCAAATAGAATACCATTCAAACTAAAGGACAGCAATCCATTAGATATTTCAAAATGATACCCTATATTATCCAAGGCGGATACTGAAATAATATTTCTAGAAATAGAAGGTACGTGATAACAGTTATGTAGTTCCAATAACAAGCCCGTAGGCAAAGATAAACAGTAAGTCCCTACAGCCAATGCAGCCACATGTGCTCCATTTCGAACTCATAGGTCCACCTCTCCCTTGGCGAGCATTCTACTCTGCCTTAGTCCATGCACATCAGTACAAATGTGAGTTCCACATCCTATGTCAATGACCCATGATGTTGAGGGAGAGAAATTAATCTCAATCATAAAAATACCTGAAGTCGTAGCCTCTGACTTCTTCTTGCTTGTGAGGAAAGCCTTGCAGTATTTCCTCCAGTGGCCAGGCTTGCCACAAAAGAAGCAGACTACCTTTCCCTTCCCTATGCCACTCTTAGGCCGAAGAGCTACTTGTCCTTTGGGCTTGGGCTTGGGCTTGGGATTCGGTTTGGGTTTGGCCTTGGCCTTACCCTTGTCGTTACCCTTTGCTTTACTGGCAGCAACCAGTAAAACAGGGCTTGGACTTTTTTAAGTCCTGCTCTGCAATCCTCAGCATGTGCAAAAGTTCTGACAGGGTTTTCTCCATCGTGTTCATATTGAAATTCATTATTAACGGAGCATAAGAGTTAGGCAAGGATTGCAGAATTAAATCCATTTGTAATTCTGCATCCAAGCCACATCCTAAAGTCTCGGGGGCCTCTCATGTGCTTTCAATCATCTTGGAAAGCACATGAGGACCAACTTGGGGCTCCCTCGGGTGACGACTCCCAAACAGTGCTTTCGACACCTTGTACCTCTCATGTCGAGCATTTGTTTCAAATAGCTCCTTGAGGTGTAGAATAATGGAAGAAGCATCCATATTCTCGTGCTGCTTTTGTAGCATAGGTGTCATCGATGCTAACATCAAGCATTGAATGCTCTCAGCATCATCAAGGAACTTTTGATAAGTATCCTTAACTTCCTGAGTGGCATCAAGATCAGGCTCAGCCATGTATAGCTTTTCAAGGATATACAATTTCTTTTCTAACTTGAGTATAATCCGAAGATTACGATACTAGTCTAAGAAATTGGATCCATCCAACCTGTTTTCTTTCTCGATTATCGGTCGTAGGTTCATAATGCTCATTTTGGTGAATCTACAATTGCAGAAAAGATAAAGTTATTATAAAGTTCATTATTATTTAATATGGTCTTTTATTAAACGATGCTCCCACTATTTTACTCAAGCCAATAACCCTCACTATTAACTGGGAAAGCCCGTTGACTTTCCCTAGTGGGACCGAGATCCCATCCTGCCCATTTCAAACCTTCGCTTTGGCGAACAAGCCAAAATGAGTTGATTAGGTAGGCCAACAAACTTAATCCACACCAGTTGATAACTCCCACTATCAAACTCAAATGTGAAAAAGCCAACAAGCCAATCCCACAATCCAATGGCTCCAACCATTGTCCTCAAGTGTGATTCTCAGTATCAGTAGAGTGGACAACTTACATGTCACCACGTACACATAATATGTGTACTTCTCTACTATGCCTATGACGCGTTTATCAACCTTCGCTTTGGCGAACAAGCAAAACCGTCATTTTAAGTATCACCATTAAGGAAAACTCCAATGCATTTTAACCTCCCGCTGGTAGAAGTGTACCCTTCGCTTTGGCGAACAAGGTTTCGACGAACAGTGGTTTGATTAAAACCACGGTGATGGAAGGCTTACGTAACTTAATATACTTTAGTTGAGGGGTTTGTTATTTAATGTCTCATCAGATTATTATTTTTGTTAGAATGACATTGTTTGGCATGTTATTCAACATTCAACCTTAGCATGCATTCTAAACACAATATTAAAACGTGCCAGTACATAGCCCATCTAAATCTGATTTCCTCAAGCCTAGAGGAATCGGTGGGTCACCTAGGGGTCCTGTAATAAATATCTTGAGTCTTTAAGTATGGTTGCCTCGTCCTTTGCTCCATGTTTCAGTACATTACAAATACATCATTCTAAATTTACAATAAAATTAATCTTAAACTAATTTTACATCAAAAATTTAGAAACCTCGATTTACTTTCGAAGGGAATGAGATGACAAGAGAATGTACATTGAGAAGAAGAGATAGGCAGGACACGCAGGCCCTATTTAAAAATTTTACAACCATACATACCCAAAAATAATTTAAAACATTCACCATAGGTCTAAGGCTCATGTACCGAGCACCATGCAATATACAAACAAGTACATAGCATACATTTTAAAAACAATCAATTTTTTGAATTGGGTGGGTTATTTATTAATTACCCTCTTAAATGTACAGAATGATTATTGGCTTTATACGTTCTTAAAAAAAAATTGTAGTTCAATCCCTTCATGAAAAACAGAAAATTGGGAAAGCTATAGACTTCGCCAAGGCAAAAAATTCCAGAGAGAAATTAGCTTCGCTACGAAACCTGGAAATCCCCAAATCGCACAGTTCGCGTTTTTTGCAATTTTTGTGTAATATCAAGAATCCAAATCAAATCGAACACACATACATTCAACCATGATATCAACCAACCAATATAACATCCATCAACACATTATCAAACCATTTTATCATTTGAATCATTCAATCCACAGTAGATTTACAGATTTTGCATTTAACAAAAACAAGTTTTTCATGGCAGATTCATCAAGGCAACATGTTATCAACAAATACATGTAAGCAACCATTCATAAAAAAACTGTAAAATCTAGTACCCTAGGTTCTGATACCACTGTTAGGAAACGATCCGAGTTGCGCAACGGAAAAACAAAAATTTTACAACCATGGATTGTTCCTTGAAACCTAAAATCAGAGCACAAAAATTATAGTTTATGTTTTACATCAAGAATCTGCAGAAAAGTAAATCTAAAGTTTAGATTCATACCCGTTGGAGGCTCCACCAATATTGTCTACGAGAACGTGTTTGCTACCGTCCAAGTGTAGGATCAAACAGGTAGAAGTCCACGAAGACAATGCGAAGGAACCAATGAGGGATTTGCTAGATCCTACTTGGCCTTAAGAAATCAAGAAGAAAAAGAAATATTTGATTTTTCAATCAAACAGTGAAAGTGGTGTGGGAGAGAGTGTTTTGTGTTGTGTGTTTTCCTTTTAATCAAATGAACTAATAAAAAATCACACACTTAATTTCACACACACATTCTCTTTTATAGGCAAACTAAGTTGCCTTATTCCCACATGGAATGGGCTTGGGCTCCAACCCAAACACCCCATGTTGCCAAACACTCCCAATTAGATATTTTAATTTAATTCATCATTATCTCAATTAAAATCAATTAATATTTAATTAACATTTAACAATAATGATGATTTAATTAAATATGTGCGAACACACCTTTAAACGTAATTTCACTTATTTAATTTTTCTAACAAATTAAATAAAGGCTACGACCCCAGCAAATTTAATTGCACTGTGAAAGAGTAATGCTACATTTACACCACCCATTACATCATTTTCATTACACCATCACTATTTTACTAATAATTATTTTATTATAATATTAAAAATTCAAAATAATTAAAAATTTGTGTGGATGTGGGATATGCCACATCATGTTGTAATGAAAATGGTGTAATGGGTGGCGTAAATGTAGCATTACTCACTGTGAAATTACCAAAATACCCTTTCACCTAAAAAAAGAGCAACGTCCCTTCTTTCTTCTTGGCTCTTAAATTGTCTTCTATGTGTGTGACCCATAGGCTCCTCATCATAACGACAGTGTATAGTATCGCGATTAACACCAATTAATCGTCTCATTAATACACAGACCAAGATTGGCCCCTAACAAGACATCATGGCCACCCGATAGATTCGGATTCAGCAAATTAGCTACCTGTCGACGATATGGTTACCATGCAATTCGATCCTTTCATCGTCCTATATCTCGAGGAGACGAAGGCATAGAAATAGTGTCAATCTCCGGTTACTCTCGATAGTATGTATTCAGTTTCTGGACCAATGACCTGTATTATAAACCGGATAGAGCAACAACTCAATCCCACTGTGGCCACAGTTTTAGTGTCATTGCCATATCTTGAATTGGCGCGTGAGATAACTTCTCCCCTGCAGGGAGTGATGAATCCTCTGTCAATCCACCATAGTCTTGATACACTCCTTGATGTAGCCAATCACCACCGTATTGACAGCTCTGAATAGAACTGCGTTAGGCTAGTGTCAAGCACCCATGTGTTGCACCAAGTTGTCACCAAACAACCTTGACAAGTGAGATCAGTCATTGCCTCTTGACAGGTGTAACGCCCCACTTGAGGTACGTAGTTAAGATTTGATGATTGGCTTGAATGTTGTCATTTTCGGTTGGTTGGCCCTTAGTTGGATTGATGAGTTGATTTGGTTAAGAGTTTGTCCTGAAAATTATGAAGACTTGGTGAATTCTGGGGTTATAGGCTTCGTCGAGGCGAAGAAGAAACTTCGCCGTGGCGAAGAGGTGTTTTAAGCCCATGGTGTAGCTGCTGTGAGTTTTTTCTTCGCCGCAGCGAAGAGACAGCTGAGTTTTGTGTTCAAGTTTTTAGATATTTTTCCCTAAGGGCAATTTGACCATTCTACCCCTAATTAGTAGGAAAAGTGGGGAGTAAAATGTAAGGAAATTTCATTGAGAATATGTTAGTGTGGGGGTGTGATTGTAATGAATCAAAGGATATAGGTGGAATTTCCAAGAAAAAGCAAGGGCATTATGGGAATGAATGAGGATATTTTGAGCTAAAAAGGGTTGAAGCTTAGTGAACCCTTCATTCATTCTTCTTCCACCGCCTCCTTCATTCTCCATTCCTCTCAAGTTTTCCTTCAATCTTGCAAGGATTCAAGAGGGCTTTTTGAGTAGTTTGAAGTGGGAAGGTAATCTAAAACATCCTAAGGTAAGGATTCTTCCTTTAGATGTTAATTTTACCTTTATATGAGGTGAAGTCTTATAGCATGGTTGGTTAAAATTGTAGAGAAAAGACAAGTTATCAAAGATAAAGAGAAGTGCTAGTGGAATCACTCCATCACAAGTAAGTAAAATCCAACTCAAGCTAAAGTTTAAGAAATCATTTGAGTAGAGATTTCTTTATGCTTGTATATATGATGCTTGTTGAGAAATTGAGTAGAGATATATGATGTTTGTAGAGAAATTAAATTGAGATAAGAATTCATGTTGAGTTTGTTGGATACTTTTCCTTTATAAGAAGTGTGGATGTGTGATGAGTTGGGATGAAGTTAGATGAGATTGAGTATATTTTGGGAGTGTTCTTCTATGGTAGGGATTATGCCCATGGAAGGGAGTTTACTTCCAATTTTGGATGGTTAGAGAAAGAAATAGAGCTATTGTTAAAATAGAGTTTTTGTATGCACATGAGTTGTTTGATGAAATACCTAAGAGAAGTATGAGTATGATTAGTCAACCTTAATTCTTGCTACATTGCATATTGGCATTTCATAAGTGCATTAATGAGCATAAACCATCCAGATGCATTAATTATGCATTCGAGTAATAGTTTGAGAAAGAGTAGAGAACTTTGTGAATAGACTACTCAAAGAGTTAAGCTATACTATGAGTACTAGCTTGAGAAAGAGATGAGTATTAGCTTGAGTAAGAGTAGAGATCTTTGTGAATAGACTACTCTAAGAGATAAGTTACACTATGAGTAATAGCTTGAGAAAGAAAGTAGAGATTATTGAGAATAAGCAACTCTAATAGTAAAGAGAATGAGAACACTCTATTAGTAAAGAGAAAGAGAGAGTGAGCATTAGAGAATAAAAGAGAGAAAAGTGCTAAAGAAGAGAATAGAGTAGGTTGTGCGATGGGGAACCCGTGAGTGATGAGTAAGTCACGAGAGTAGGTGCTTTGTGATCCCCAACCGTGCCTCCGGTCAGAAGAGGCCGTGAGCGTCATGAAAAGTGGAACGTGAGGTTCCAGCTGTGCCACCGGTGCAGAAGTGGTTGTGACATTCAGAGAGAGAGTTTATACACTCATATGGCCAAAGGTTCCGAATCCATGCATGACCAAATACGATCGATAGAGAAATGAGTAGAGTCACGTAAAGCAGGAGAGTTTCCGGCCGTGACGAGAAAACAAAACTTATAGAGAAGAGTATGAGAAAGCAGGAAAGAAAGAAAACAGAAATGAGAAAAGGTCACGAGTAGTGGGAGCTTTGTGATCTTCCGGCCCCGTACCTCGGTCGAGATGGGGCCGTGACATTTGAATGAGTATCGGTCACGAAGAGTGGAACGTGAGGTTCCAGCCGTGCCACCGGTGTAGAAGTGACCGTGACATTCAGAAAGAATTACGAAAAGAGCTATGTGAAAGAAAGCGAGTTAATGAGAGAGTAATGTAAGGAAAGAATTAAGAGAAAGAGTTACGGGGATGGTTGAGTTGAGGATTTCCTTACCGAGCCTTTTTGTGCTCACCGTTGTTTCTATGTGTTTTGCGGGGATCTAGGTGTGGGAACCGATCGGATGGGACGCGGCAAGCGAAGAGAAATAGTTACACTGTCCACCCTATTTTTGAGAGCTTTTGTATATATAATAATTTATATTTGTGTAAAGTATATGTATATTTAATAAAAGAAAATTTTGGGCCCATTTATTTATGTTATAATACATGTAATTTATTATATGTATTTTTATGAGTATTTGAGTAGAAAGTAGTTGTTACAACAGGGTCGTTCAACACTATGATAGGCTTACTGTATTATCTGTGCCTTTACTTCAGAATAATACTAGGGCTACAGACGTTTCTAGAATTGCCACCATATGTGCTCATAGGGTTCTCACTATCAAGATTTGAAACACTTGATACCCTCGTCACAGTTCTACCATTCTAAGGACATATATCAATATATATTGCAATAATAATGATTTACGCGATATAGAATAAAATGCCTTTTATTGATTAATGAAAATTATTATAAAGAGTCAATTCTACAATAATTGATTAGCTCTAGGGCATCTACTCTAACACAACCCCCTCCATGAATTTGTCTGTCAGATATTCTAAATTAGTCCACATCAACGAGCTCTGAATGATGTTTCCGACGGTATCTTACAGGCCCCGTAACTCTTCGCGGATGAACATTTATGGCCGTCTGAATAGGGCATGCTCATTTAAGCCCTTTTGGCTTTGCGCACGAAGTTCGGACATTCAGCTCACTCCATGAATTCATCCATTTGATGTTCTACATTTGTCAATGTTGATGGACTTTTGATGACCTCTGAATGAGTTTTCCAATGGTATCTTATAGGCCCCGTAACTGTTCTCGGATGAAAAGTTATGGTCGTCTAAATGGGGCTCATTTAAGCCCTTTGGGCTTTACGCACGGAGTTCTGACGTTCAGCCCGCTCCATGAATTTATCAGACAGATATTCTAAATTAGTCAATGTCAACGGGCTCTAAATGAGATTTCCAACGGTATCTTACAGGCCCCGTAACTCTTCCCGGATGAAAAGTTATTGTCATCTTAATAGGACATGCTCATTTAAGCCCTTTGGGCTTTAGGCACGGAGTTTTTGTTAGGAAACAATCCATTGATGCAGCGGAAAAAAAAATTAATAACAACATGGATCATTCCAAAGAACCAAGATCAGGGTACAAATTTATAATTTATATCAAAATAAGAATCTACAGAAAATCAGTTTAGAGTTTAAGAAATCATACGCACATTTGGAGGCTCCTTGAACTTTGTATCTGAACGTATTTTGCTACCTACCCAAGTATAGGATCGAATTGATGTAGAACAAGAAGGAAAAATCAAAGAATATTTTGTTTCTAAGCAAAAAGCATTCTGGCGCGGGAGAGTGTTTTGGGGCTGGAGGGTTTTGTTTTTCAATGAATGAATGAATTAATTAATGAAAATCTATTTCTCTCTCAATTAAACTTTTTCTTTTATAGTGCAAGTTTAATTGCCCTATTCCCCTATGAAATAGGCTTGGGCTCCAACCCAAACACCCCTTGTTTCCAAACACTCCCATTTAGATATTTTAATATTAGTTCATCATTATCTCAATTAAAATCAATTAATATATATATTTAATATATTAACATTTAACAATAATGATAACTTATTTAAATATAAGCGAACACATATTTAAACGTAATCTCACTTATTTAATTTTTCTAACAAATTAAATAAAGGCTACGACCTCAGCAAATTTAATTGCACTATGAAATTACCAAAATACCCTTTCACCTAAAAAGACGAAAACACCCTTCATACTTCCTGAGTCTTAAATTATCTTCTATTTGTGTAACCTATAGGCTCCTCATCATACCGGTAGTGTATAGTATCGCGATTAACACTAATTAATCGTCTCACTATACACGCACCTTAATACCCGGCCCCTCCCCTAGCAAGGCATCATGGCCACCTAATAGATTCAGTTCAGCAAAGTAGCTACCTGTCAACGATATGGTTACCGTACAATTCGATCCTTTCATCATCTGTTATCTCGACGAGACGAGGCATAGAAATAGTGTCAACTTGCAGTTACTCTCGATATTGTGTATTCGTTATTGGGAACCGATGACTGTATTATAAAGCGGATAGAGCAACAACTCAATCCCTTGTGGCCCACGGTTTTAGTGTCATTGCCATTTACTGAATTGCACCGTGAGATAACTTCTCCCATACCTGGGAGTGATGAATCCTCTGTCTATCCACCATAGTCTTAATACACTCATTGATGTAACCAATCACAACTGTATTGACAGCTCTGAATAGAACTGCGTTAAGCTAGTGTCAAACTACACCAATCGGTACACAAGGCACTCCGGTTATCTCAAGTCTAAAGATCACATGCACCACCATTCGTTAGAGGATTTGTTCTATAGACACTAGGGTTACCATCCATATGAATTCCTCTGGTGGGTCAGTCTAGTGAACTTGCCTACAGCAAGCACCCATATGTTGCACTAGGTTGTCACCAAACAATCTTGACAAGTGAAATCAGTCACTGCCTTTCAACAAGGTCGTTCAACACTATGATAGCCTTACCGTATTATCTGTGCCCTTACTTCGGAATAATACTAGGGCTACGGACGTTTATAGAATGGCCACCACATGTGCTCATAGGGTTCTCACTATCAAGATTTGAAACACTTGATACCCTCGTCACAGTTCTACCATTCTAAGGACATATATCAATATGTATAATGATGATTTATACGATATAGTATAAAAAGGCTTCTATTGATCAATGAACATTATTACAAAGAGTCAATTCTACAATAATTGATTGGCTCTAGGGCACCGACTCTAACAGTTTTGACGTTCGCTCAATGAATTCATCCGCTAGACATTCTATGTTAGTCCACGTGGATGCTTTTCTGACGGGCTCTTAATGAGCTTTCCAACGGTATCTTACAAGCCCCGTAACTCTTCTCGGATGAAAAGTTATGGCCGTCTGAATAGGGCATGCTCATTTAAGCCCTTTGGGCTTTACGCACATAGTTCTGACATTCAACCCACTCCATGAAATTGTTAGAGTAGATGCCTTAGAGCCAATCAATTATTGTAGAATTGACTCTTTGTAATAATGTTCATTAATCAATAAAAAGGCATTTTATTCTATATCGCGTAAATCATTATTATTGCAATATGTTTTGATATATGTCCTTAGAATGGTAGAACCGTGATGAGGGTATCAAGTGTTTCAAATCTTGATAGTGAGAACCCACCAGAGGATTCCATATGGATGGTAACCCCAGTGTATATGGAACAAATCCTCTAACGAATGGTGGTGCATGTGATCCTTAGACTTGAGATCACCAGCGCCTTGTGCCACCTTGGGTGCGATTGACACTAGCCTAACACAGTTCTATTCAGAGCTGTCAATACGGTGGTGATTGGCTGCATCAAGGAGTGTATCAAGACTATGGTGGATTGACAGAGGACTTATCACTCCCAGGTATGGGAGAAGTTATCTCGGCGCAATTCCGTATATGGCAATGACACTAAAACTGTAGCCACATGTAATAACTCCTTTATACTAGGATACTTATAGAAATACATAAAGTAAAATACATTTATATCAACAAAAGTAGATGGGCCCAAAATTTTTGTTTATTACATATAAACATTCTTATTACCAAATAAGATATCATTTTACAAAAAGTTATCAAAAATAATGGACAGTGTAGCTATTGCTCCTCGCTTGCCGACGCCAATCCGACTGCGTCCCTCACCTAGATTCTGTAAACACAAAAGAAAAAACAACGGGATGAGCACAAAAATAATGCTCGTTAAGTAAATCCTCTACTAAATGCTGTCCTCGTAACTCTTTCTCTTAATTCTTTCCTTACACACTTCTCGTCTCATTTATTTTCTCTTTCTGTTTCTCTTTCACACAGCTCTCTTTTATTAATTTTCTATTGTAAGTCACGGCCTCGTCTTACCGGAGGCACGGCTAGGTGGAGTTCACAAAGCACCAACCCGCTCTTCGTGACTCTACTCATTCTCTCTTTATTCTTGCTCATGTTTTTTTTTTTTTCTCATTCTCTCTCACTTGAATGTCACGGCCTCATTTACCGGAGGCACGGCCGGGTGGGAGTTCAAAGCACCAACCCACTCTTCGTGGATCTGGCAGGGTGGAGTTCACAAAGCGCCAACCCGCTCTTTGTGTTTTTCTCATTCTCTCTACTCTTAGAGTAGTTCATTCACAAAGTTCTCTACTCTTTCTCAAGCTGCTTCTCAATGCACAATTAATGTATAAGGATGGTTCATGCTTAAAATTTCTTACTTAATGCACTTATGAAATGCACAAATGCAATGTTGCATCAAGATAGTCATTCTGCACAGGTCACACTGAAAAAGGCATAACTTGAGTTATAGATATTGGATTGCTACAGTTTTGGTCTCGTTTTAAAGCTTAGAGATAGGGCTACAACCTTTATGTTTCGGTCTCAACCTAGTTCAATCTGTAAGATGCCCAAACATCACTTAGAAGGTCACGGTTGTGACAGGGCAACCATGGTAACATGTTCTCACTTAGGCATTTCATCAAACAACAATTGTGCCTAAACAAACCCTAATTTAATCATCATTCAATTTGTTTCCTAAACCATCCAAAATGAGAGAAAAACTCTCTTGTTTCATCACCATAACCCCACGGCACAAACACTCCCACAATACTTCTCCAATTCTTTTTCATCTCAAACTACATTCTCATCACTCAACAACACTTCTCATAATTGAAGTGTATTCAACAACCACAAAGCAAATATTCATCTCAACTCAATTCTCAATAACATAACATACTTATACATACATAAATCTCTACTCAATTTCTATTCAAAGGATTTCTCAAATCTCAACTTAGGTTGGATTTACTTACCTTATAATGGAGAGATTTCACTAACACTTTTCCTTTCCTTTGATAGCTTGTCTCTTCTCTACAACTTTAAACAACAAAACCATAAGACTTCATGCATCACTAGACGTTCAAAGACATGACTTAAAGCATAAACCTTCTAGAAAACAAAAAACTATTTTTTTTTTTTTTTTTAATTAAAACACAACCTAAATCCCCTCCCCCACACTTAAAATTGACATTGTCCCCAATGTAAGATGAAATGCAAAGAAAAGGCAAAAATAACCAAAATTTAAAATGCAAGAATAAGAAAACAAACTCCCCTTGGGTTGCCTCCCAAGCAGCGCCTTTGTTTATTGTCGTTGGCTCGCCTCAAGGCTTTTCTTCTTGTGATGCACTAAGTAACATTCTTTCGTCTCCAAGGAACATGTTCTTGAGGTAACTAGGGAAAGGCTTCAAATCTGGAATGGGGTCCTGCAAAACAGAAGGTAAAGGCCTCTCGTTAGAAATCGGTAATGCAATATAAGGAACGTTACCTGACTGCTGTAACTTCGAAAAATCATGCAATGCTGCAATAGTTTCCTGCAAATAAGTACTTAAGGCAAACTCCGCATTCTCTTTCTCAAGATGATTACTAATGACAACTCCCAATCCATCTTTTCCATTAAGTTCAAACACTTCATGTGCTAAAGAATCAACCACATCAATAGAATAAACAGGATCATCATCATCATCATCATCATCAGGATATTTCATGGCATCATAAATATTAAACTTGACAAGTTCACCATCAAATTCCATGGTAAGTATGCCACTATGAACATCTATCTTAGTCTTGGATGTTTTTACGAAAAGTCTTCCTAACAAAATAGGAGCAGATTGATCTCCATTTTCCATATCAAGCATATAGAAATCAGTAGGGAAAACTAAGTTATTAACTTGTATCAAAACATCCGCAACTACACCCTTAGGATAAGCATTAGATCCATCAGCTAATTGAATTACAACACCAGTTTTATTCAAAGGTCCAAGTTTCAAAGAAGCATATATGGAATATGGCATGACATTTATAGAAGCTCCTAAGTCTATCATGGCCTTCTCAAACCTAGTGTTACCTATCGTACAAGGGATAGTAAACATACCTGGATCCTTACACTTCTCTGGAAGTTTTCTCTGAATCACTACAAAAACATTTTCTCCCACTCTCACCTTTTCACACCCCTTAAGTTTCTGTTTCCTCTTAAGTGTGCATAGTTCTTTCAAGAATTTAGCATAACGAGGTACTTGTTTAATAGCATCTAAGAGTGGAATATTTACCTCGCATCTATGAAAAGTCTCATATATATCTCTATTCTGCTCATCTTTTCTAGATTCTGCCAAAGCTCGAGGAAAAGGTGGTACCGGTTTATAGTCGGACAGAGGTGGAAACTTACGCTTAGGAACACCATCGTCGTTGGGAACGTTGTTGTCTACAACTACATCTTTCTCCTTTTCTTCCTTCGACGATGCAGGGGCTGCCTTTGTTGGAATCTCAACCTCTTTACCACTTCTCAAGACGATCGCACTTACATTTTCTCCCGGATTCACCACCGTTTGAGAGGGTAATTTCCCCGAACTTTGCACCTCCAGCTTATTAATTGCGGTTGCCATCTGCCCTATCTGATTCTCCAAACTTTGAACACTGGCCCTCGTCTCCTGTTGAAATTGCAAAGTATTAGTGGCAAGAGACTTAACAATATCTTCTAAAGACATACCAGAATTAGCAGTTTGGTCCGGTTGTTGTCTAAGGGGGTATGGCTGCTTATACTGCTGGTAATGTGGGCAGTTTTGAGGGTGGGGCTGATTTACTTGTGGATTCCCATAGCCAAGATTAGGGTGATCCCTCCATCCAGGGTTATATGTGCTCGAATAAGGATCATACTTCCTTTGCAGTTGTCCGGGAAAACTACCCTCTGATTCACTTGCTCAAGAGCTCCTTGAAGAGTTGGGCACATATTAGTTGGATGCCCTACTACCGAACAAATTCCACAAGCCTTCACCTTTGTTTGCATGTTACCTACGGCCATTTGACGAACAAGAGAAGTTAGACTCGAGATTTGTTATTCTAGGGAAGAAATATTTACCTCATTATCACGCTTAGATGGAAGGTCAAGCCCTCTTTTGCTTAAAGGGGCATTGAGAATTGGCCGCCATATTTTCAATCAAGTTTCTTGCGGCCTTAGGAGTCCTATCCACCAAAGCTCCTCCACTTGCAGCATCAATCAGGCTCCTATCAGTGTATGTAAGCCCTTATAGAAATCTGGATAAGTAGCTGCTCACTAATCTGATGATAGGGGCAGCTTGCACACAATTTCTTAAAGCGTTCCCAGTATTCATATAGGGACTCTCCATTATGCTGCCTTACACCACAAATTTCTTTCCGAATGTTTGCCGCCCTCGAAGCTGGGAAATATTTTTCCAAAAACAATCTCTTCATCTCGTTCCATGTGGTTATAGTTCCGGAGGGTAGATAATAAAGCCAATCCTTAGCCGAATCCTTCAAAGAAAATGGGAAAGCTCTTAATTTAATTTGCTCCTCGGTCACCCCCATAGGTTTCATACTCGTGCAAACCACATGAAGCTCCTTTAGATGCTTGTGAGGATCTTCACCTGCAAGACCATGAAAAGTGGGCAAGAGATGTATTAGTCCAAATTTTAATTCAAAAGTAACGGCAGCATCTAAAACAGGGAACGTTATGCATAAAGGTGCTTGATTTTTGTTTTTTGGAAGGTTTATGCTTTAAGTCATGTCTTTGAACATCTAGTGATGCATGAAATAGCAACTTGACTTTGTTGTTGAGCATATTCCTTGACTTAGGATGTTAGCAATCTTTCATAAAATAGAGTTAATCATATTTGAATCTTTGTAATTTTGAAACAACATGTCTTGAGAAGTTGTGTGGACTTGGCGAAGAAGCATGATTGAGGAATGTATAACAACCCTTAAAAAGAGAAAAAAAAAAATTTGTTTCTCTTAAGCTAGTCCTAAATTTGGGTTTAAGCAAATAGGAAAAAGAAAAGAAAGGTATGTGGTGAGTCGAGATGGAGCGTAAAAGCACCTCACTCATAAACACAACCATGAAATGAGATGGAGCATGAAATGCACTCATTCTTTTTCAAAACAGAAAGAAAAAAAATATTTATCCTTAGTTTGCTACCCAGTTTGTAGTAGTAAAGAGAAACAATTGAGGAAAAGTTGAGAGGGGAGTTGTACATGAATTGATTGTGTTTAGTTTCCTTATTTGCATTGGCTGATTGAGAGTAATTGTGGAAAATGATGAAGAGAGATGAATGTCATTAACTCTACTTTATTTTATTTTGCTTTGCTTCCTAAGTTAGGTATGAATATGCATGGATTAAATATTGTTGCTTATGCATCATGTTGGTGTTCTGGATATGACTTGAGTGTAATGTTTGTTTGAATTAGTTTGCCCGAGGACGTGCAAAAGCTAAGTGTGGGGGAATTGCTTGATTCAAATCAGGGGCAGCAAGCTCTTTCAAAGTCCGATTTCCAACCATGACGTCCTCCTCTTCTAAATCAGAGTTGCTAGCAAATTGGGAATCAAGAGCCAAATTGCTTTCTTCATAATTTGTCCGAGCTTCCTTCCCTAACCTGTGCAAAGTGCTCTCAATTTCTGGATCGAATGTTAAATCACCAAGATGAGAGGACCTAGTCATACAACAAAAAACCTCATAAAAGAATTAGAATAAATGACAAAAAATGAAAACTAACTAGAAAATTAAAAAATAAAATAAAATAAAATGGCCAGAAATACAAAAATGCCAAAAACCCTATCAAAACATTCGAATTTGGCTTCAAGAGGGTGGGGCTAGAATTTATTCTAGTGTTGCTCAGAATTTTGTTTTCTTCGAAACAGGTACTTGTAACACTCCTAACTCAACCAAAATTTTCTTATGAATAGTACCACTTTGTTCATCCGAGCGATAAGTACCCTGTTCCGCGATTTTTTTTCCTGCAAAATAAAAAAAAATCACAAAAACGCACTAAAAAATCACAAAAACAAAAAAAAATCAACTAGAATCACTCCCGAACAGGCGCCCCAAAATCTGGTGTCTTTGTCGTAGGCAAGCAAGATTAAAAACCTTCCTAACCTAACTACGAGCGTAAATAGGGTAAGCAAGGGTTGATCCCACGAAGAGTGTCTAGAATTTTTAGATGATGTGAACAAGGTAGGGGGTTTTGAGTAAATCAGAAAACAATCTTAGCAAAAATCAAAACAAAAACAATTCAAATCAAAATCAATTAATATAACGAAACTTGGTCTCAGTCAACATCTACCATCGAAATCTTACAACTGATCATTGATGCAAAATTAAATCAATTCATACTTGAATATTCACCGTTGGAACTATTTTCCTATCTCTCCTTAATTGTAATTGATTAAGAAACAAGCAATCTTAATTAATCTTACCACTAAACAACCCTAGACAAGCGCTCAAGATTTAATCTAGTGGCAGCCTTAAGAGAGAAATCGATGAAGCTAAACAACACAAACTCAAGCGGTTGTATTTAATTTAGTTAGTGTTCTTCTTAAGATTACTAATTCCTGACGCAGCAAATTATTAACCCTAATTGCTTCACAAGTTAGAGGGATCAAACAATTACGGATTTGATATCTAACTTAGCAATAGATTGCAACAATTAATAAACTAGTAGGCCTCCCTAGTAATTAAACGAAACAATCATAAAATTAGGCACAGAAAAACATCCAATACTCAAACACGAAAATTGAACACTAAGAAAAATAGATTAGATCTCACAGTTTATTGATTCCGAGGCCTCCGTTTCCTTTGACCAAGTTATAAAAATTAGCTGCTCATGGCCATAAACAAAAACTCAAAAAGAAAGAAAAATTTCAGAGAAGAGAAAAGAGAGGCGTGGTGTCTTGCCCTAATCTTATCTCTCCCGTAAAAATACCCAATTCGAATTCTAATTCTACTCAATCTCCTAAAAATATTCTAATATCCTAAAAAATAACACTTATCCTAATCTGATTACTTGGAAATAAAATAAAGTCATAATAAAATAGGAAAGTGGTGTTTCCAGCTGTAAATTTCGTGCAACAGGTCTTCAAGACGTCCAATAATAAATTGCCTATTTCAATTGCATGATAAGGCGGAATGTTCCAGAACGTCGGCAGTGCAGGTGCATCAACTTAAAGCCCAATTACAACCTTGATGAAGCGAGTATCTCTCCAAACTCAAAACATAAGAGTTGTAGATATATTTCTTATGGTTCCACAGAATTTTGAATCATCTCAATCGGAGCTCGGATGAGAGAGTGATGCCCAGATTACGAAATGATGTCGAAACTGTCCGAATTCACTTAATTAATTCCGTTTTGCAATTAACGGCTCCATTTGCATCCTAAATCAAAATAGAATAATAATGAGTATATTTAGGCAGCAAATAAGTATAAAAGACTAGACATTAAGGGGGGTAAATATTAAATTTTGCATTCCCATCACTTCAATATACATATATAAGCAAAACTTCACATCTAAAGCAAGAATCCTTACCTTAGGATGTCTTAGATTAACTTTCTACCCCAAACTACTCAAAAAGCCCTCTAAAATTCTTGAAATGTTGAAAGAAGAGTTGGAGGAAGTGGTGAATGGGAATGGCGGTGGAGAAGAAAAATGAAGGGTTTTCTAAACCCAAACCCTTATTAACTTACAATTAACACATGCCTTCCCATTTTGCCCTTGCTTTTTCTTGGAAATTTCATCTATGTCCCTTAGTCAATTACAATAATGCCCTTATTTTTATTGCGTTCTCCATGAAATTCTATCTCTTTTCACTCCCCAATTTTTCAACTAATTTTGAGTGAAAAGACCATTTTACCCCTAATGAAAGTTTAAGGGATTTTCTTCACATTTTTCTCAAAATAACTTTAACAAAATTCAACTAAGAGTATAAGAACATAAATTAAATTACATGCCTCCATGTGAGCGTTACAATTCTCCCCCTCTTATAAGAATTTCGTCCCCCGAATTCCCTGAAATTCACAAACAAACTTCTCATAACGATTACGCATGTCTTGCTCTACCTCCCCATGTGGCCTCTTCTACCTGGTGATTTCTCCAAAGGACTTTTACTAATGGAATGCTCTTATTCCGGAGCTCTTTAATCCTTCGGTCCAAAATCTGTACTGGACGCTCCTCATACACAAGGTTCACTTCTAAGTCAACATCCTCTATTCTCAAGATATGGGAGGGATCACTTACGTACTTCCATAGCATCGAGACATGGAATATATCATACACCTTGTCCATGCTAGGTGGTAGTGCCAATCTGTAGGCCACCTTCCCCACTCGTTGCAATACCTCAAATGGACCTACATATCTCGGTGCTAACTTTCCTTTATTACCAAAGCGCATCACTCGTTTGTAGGGGGAAACTCTCAGAAACACTTTATCACCCACTTGAAATTCAACCTCTTTTCTCTTCAAGTCAGCATAACTCTTTCGTCGATCTTGGGCTTGCTTCATTTTGTTTATGATTAATCTTACATCTTCTATCATTTTATGAGTCATCTCTAGCCCAAGAGCGGTACTCAACTCTTCCTTTTCACCTATCTCATCCCAATGTAGTGGAGACCTACATCGTCTACCATACAAAGCCTCGTAAGACGTCATCTTAATTGTAGCCTGATAACTATTATTGTAGGAAAACTCCACTAAGGGTAACATCTCATGCCAAGATACTTTATAATCCATACAACAGGCCCTCAACATATCCTCAAGCACCTGATTCGTTCTCTCTGTTTGGCCATCCGTCTGAGGATGATAGGCAGTGCTGAATGCCAATCAGGTACCAAAATTCCTTTGTAAACTCATCTAGAAAGCTGAAACAAACCTGCAATCTCTATCTGACACTATTGTCTTGGGCACACCATGTAACCTGACTATCTCTTTAATATAAATCTGAGCCAATTAATCCGTAGTGGTGCTCTCATTTACTGGAAGGAAATGGGCTGACTTGGTTAACCTATCCACAATCACCCATATAGCATTATACCCTCGCTGTACTTTGGGGAGACCTGTAATAAAATCCATCGAAATGCTCTCCCATTTCCACTCTGGAATACTAAGTGGCTGAAGTAACCTTGACGGCCATTGGTGCTCACCTTTCCACCGACAAACCAGGCACTTAGCTACAAATTCTGCAATATCCTTCTTCATACCTGGCTACCAGTAGCCTTTCTTTACGTCTTGATACATCTTGGTTGCTCCAAGATGAGTAGTGTATGGTGTGTCATGAGCCTCTGTAAGTATTCTCTTCCTCAACTCATCATTCTGAAGGATACACAACCGATTCCTGAAATAGAGGACACCATCTATTAAATGGAACTCGGTTACCTTGCCTTCATGTACTTGTTGAACTATTCTCGACACCACCTCTCGGGCCACTTGCTTATCTCGACTTCCTCCAAGAAAGTAGGACGAACCTCCAATATGACAATCCTTCCCGGAATCACTTCAATCTGCTCTTTACACAACTCTTTTATCAACTCTTCCTACTTAGTGAGCCGGGACAAATAAGTTTTTCTACTCAAGGCATCGGCTACTACATTGGCCTTTCCTAGTTGATACTTGATCTCACACTCATAATCCTTAACTAGCTCTAACCACCTTCTCTGTCTCATATTCAGCTCCTTCTGAGTGAAGAAATACTTTAAACTCTTATGATCGGTGTAGATATTACTCTTGGCACCATAAAGGTAATGCCTCCAAATCTTTAATGCGAAGACCACGGCTGCCAACTCTAAATCATATGTAGGGTATCTTGTCTCATACTCTTTCAATTGCCGAGAGGCATATGCTATCACCCTACCTAACTGCATTAACATAGCACCAAGTCCTTGCCGTGAGGCATCCGTATAAATGTCATAATCTATACCTCCTGCAGTAACAGTAATATAGGAACCGTCGTTAACCTCTTTTTCAACTCCTGAAAGCTCTCCGTACATGCTTCTGACCATGCAAAAGGAGTTCTCTGCTTGGTAAAGCCGCACAGTTTAGCCAACTGGGCAAACCCTGCTACAAATCGCCGATAGTAACCTGCTAGGCCTAAGAAACTTCTGACCTCTTTTCTTTTTTCCGGCCTCTGCCATTCAAGGATTGCCTTCACTTTACTCGGATCCACTAAAATCCCTTCTTTAGACACAGTATGGCCCAGAAATATCACTCAATCAAGCCAAAACTCACACTTAGAAAATTTAGCATACAACTTTTTTTTCTCTCAATCGTTGCAACACTATTCTCAAGTGTTCCTCATGCTCTGTTCTCGACTTAGAATAAACCAAGATGTCGTCAATGAAAACCACTATAAACTTATCCAAATAATCATGGAATACCCGGTTCATTAAGTCCATAAAAACTACTGGAGCATTAATTAAGCCAAACAGCATCACTACAAACTCATAATGCCTATACCTTGTACGGAGGCAGTCTTAGCCACATCTTGCTCGACCCTCTTACACGATGGTACCACGACCTCAAATCAGTTTTAGAGAACACTGCGGTGCCTTTCAACTGATCGAACAAATCATCAATACGAGGTAGTGGGTACTTATTCTTCTCTGTCACTTTATTCAATTCTCTATAATTAATACACACCGTAGGGACCCATCTTTCTTCTTCACAAACAGAATTGGGGCTCCCTAGGGAGAATGACTTGGTTGAATAAAGCCTATATCCAAAAGCTCTTGGAGTTTCTCCTTTAATTCCTGAAGCTCAGTTGCGGCCATTCGATAAGGAGCTTTAGATATTGGTGTTGTTCCTGGTGCTAGTTCAATACTAAACTCAACCTCTCTTCTGGAGGCAAACCCGATAACTCTTCTAGAAACACATCTAGAAAATCTCAAACTACTGGCACCCTCTGAATCTCTGGCTGTGGAACATCACCACTCTGTACTACATGGGAAATATATCCCGAACACCCCTTTCTCAACATCTTTCTAGCCTTCACACTGCTAATCAACATACTTTCAAGCGATGGCCCTCTCCAAAACTAAACTTGTCTCCACTATCAAGATTGAATCTCGCTTTCTTTTTTCGAAAATCAATTTCTACTCCATACCTCCCTAGGAAATCCATGCCTAATATCACATCAAAGTCGGGCATATAAAAAACTATTAGATCAACCGTTAACTCTCTACCCTGGATCACCATAGACTCTCCTGACAACATCTCTTGCATTAGAACACTAACGCCATCGGGTAACTCTATCTTAATGGGTTGAGTCACTTTAGTAGGTTTCAAACCTAACCTCTTTATCATCCCGTAAGATATAAAAGAATGAGTGGCTCCTGAATTAATTAAGGCATATAAAAGAATAGCATGGAACAATAACCGACTAGTAACTGCTGATGGACCGGCCCCTGCTTCACCCTGTGCCACTGTAAACACTCTGGCATTAGTAGTACCTCCAGAATTCTGTGCGGGTGGTGGAAGAGGAGCTTTACAATCTCTTATCAAGTGCCCTGGCTGTCGGCACCTATAACACACCCTTTGGTCCCTCAAACACTCTCTTGGGTGGTTCCTCCCACATTTAGGGCAAAGAGGAAACCCTTCCGTCCGAGGCCGCTTACTCCTCCAATCTCTTTTACTCTGCCTAGACTGAAACTTCTTCTTCTTATTCTTCATTTCCTTGTTTTTCACACCCTCAAATTTCTCTCTGCGGGGTGGAGGATGGCTCACTTGGTCCTCCTGCCAAGGAACCTACTGGGGAAATTTTATTCTCAAATATTTCCGCCCTCATTCCTCGCCTCAAGGCCTCACTATAAGTTCAAGGGGGATCGGAACTCATCATTATATCTCGAGCTATCTCCAGCTTCAACCCATGTACAAACTTGTCTCTTCTCAATGCCGGAGTACTAACTATTCCGGGTGCAAATCTTGCAAGGGAGTTGAATTTCACTAAGTACTCTTTCACGGTACTAGACCCTCTTTGGAGGTGATAAATTCTTGGACCTTCTCATGAAGTCGGTCCTGCCCTTGTTTTCGTACTTTCGGCCTCAAACTCTTGTTTGAATTCTTCCCAAGTCATCTTTGCCACATCATCGGGTATCTTATTAATTCCCACCAAATTCGGGCATCACCCTGAAATAAGAAACTCGCATATCGGATCTTCTCCCGGTCCGTCATGGGAAACAAGGTTGTTATATGTTCTACAGACTTAAACCATTCCTCTGCTACTACCAGGTCTGTAGTACCCTTAAACTCTGACAGTTGATGTTCACTGGGAAGAGCATAAATTGTTCAATTATGTTCATCTTGGGGGAGGTACCGGTTGTTCTCTTTCTGTAGTGGGTTGGTGGTACACTTGCAGGGGGTTCCAACTCCCTCCTTGGCTCTCTGCCATAACTTGTTGTACAATCCCTTGAACTCTAGCTTCATCCAAGGGAGGGAGGGGCGTAGTAAGGTGGGTTAGAAGGTTCCCTCTCATTCATCACACCGTTACCACGCATTCGGTTACTACGCCTCATCTTCAAAACAACCACATCAATTCGAGAAACACTTATAGTAAGGAAAGAATTAACTCACAAAGTCGGTTATCAGACACCGTGGCGATGAGAATAGTACACTGTCAAATCCCAAAATCTCCGCTCTGATACAAAAAATATAATAACTCCTTTATACTAGGATACTCATAGAAATAAATAAAGTAAAATACATTTATATCAACAAAAGTAGATGGGCCCAAAATTTTCTTTTATTACATATAAACATTCTTATTACCAAATAAGATATCATTTTACAAAAAGTTATCAAAAACAGTGGACAGTGTAGCTATTACTCCTCGCTTGCCGACACCAATCCGATCGCGTCCTCACCTAGATCCACCTAAACACAAAGAAAAACAACGGGTGAGCACAAAAATAATGCCTCAGTAAGTAAATCCTCTACTCCCTGCATCCCCCGTAACTCTTTCTCTTAATTCTTTCCTTACACACTTCTCGTTTCATTTATTTTCTTTCTTTGTTTCTCTTTCACACAGCTCTCTTTTATTAATTTTTTATTGTAAGTCATGCCTCATCTTAGGAGGGAGGCAGTAAGGATGGAGTTCAAAGCAAAGCACCTGAACCCGCTCTTCATGACTCTACCTATTCTCTCTTTATTCTTGCTCATGTTTTTTTTTTTTTTTCTCATTCTTTCTCACTTGAATGTCACGGCCTCATTTTACCGGAGGCACGGCCGAGTGGAGTTCACAAAGCACCAACCCACTCTTCGTGACTGCCGGGTGGAGTTCACAAAGCACCAACCCGCACTTTGTGTTTTTCTCATTCTCTCTACTCTTAGAGTAGTTCATTCACAAAGTTCTTTACTCTTTCTCAAGCTGCTTCTCAATGCACAATTAATGTATAAGGATGGTTCATGCTTAAAATTTCTTACTTAATGCACTTATGAAATGCACAAATGCAATGTTGCATCAAGATAGTCATTCTGCACAGGTCACACTCAAAAAGGGCTAACTTGAGTTATAGACATCGGATTGCTACGTTTTTGGTCTCGTTTTAAAGATTAGAGACAGGGCTACAACCTTTATGTTTTGGTCTCAACCCAGTTCAATCTGTAAGATGCCCAAACATCACTTAGAATGTCACGGCTGTGACAGGCCAACCATGGTAACATGTTCTCACTTAGGCATTTCATCAAACAAAAATTGTGCCTAAACAAACCTGATACGTGTTTCCTACAACATGCAAAATGTAGCAAGTATACTAATCGCACAAGTAATAAAATGATGAGTAAAGTATCGTTCCCACGAGGATTGTTAGCTAAGCACTAAGTTTCCTAATGTTATCAAGTTGAAGCAAACGACTTCTTTGGATTGATGGGAGCTAATTGCAATTAAACTTAACAATAAAATTTAACTAAGAGCGCAATATTAAAACACAGATAATCAATTCAAAAAAAAATTGGGTAGGGTTTTGACTTCATTTGGATTTTATGGGTTAAACCTAAAAATTACACTACAATCACATTCATACGCAATGGTTGTAAATCGAACTCACTAAGATGTTAAACATACCCTCTTGGGCTATGTTTTCCTATTCATCCTTATTAACCTTCCGCACCCAACAATTTGAAGATTAACAACCCGAACTCATTAAGCAAAAAAGAATCCTACAATGATTTCATTAATTCTTGAATCTATCTCTAGCATCCAATATTATAATAGTGATTACCCAAGAAGCATAACATGACTCATTTCTCAATCTCATCATGTTCATCACAATATCCATTAAAACTCAGAGTAAACACACAACCAAAGCATGCTCATAAGAAAGTAAAACAATCAAACACTTAACCCATTAAAAATCCAAACTACAATCAAAACCCTAACCCAAAAATGGTTAGTTCATAGCTAAATTAACAATACAAAAACGAAAAACACAAATAATCAAGTTCAACATAATGAAACTAAGATAAAAGATAAGAAATCTCCCCAAAAGATGAATCCCTTAGTTAGAATCGAATCTTCACCCTTGTTACAATCCAAACTCGCATCAAAAACTCCTTCTAAGAAATTGTAAAAGCTGTTAACCTAAAAACGAAGACCCTTGGAAAAAAGGCTTAGTTTTCCTTTTATACCTTGCCCAAAAACACGCACAAAGTAAAACTGTGCGTTTAACAAAACTGTAAATAATGACCGTCGCCACGGCGAAGAAGAGTTCTTCGCCGCGGCGAAGAAAGAAACAGATCTGGAGCGTGTCGGCGATTCGCCGCGGCGGAAGGACAAATCTTCGCCGGGGACAAGGCTTACTTGACGAGTTCTGATACTGGCCGCCACTCGCTTACTTCTTCGATTCTCGATGCTCTCCCTTTGGAACAAGCCTCATCGTGCTTTATCTTGCTTCAGAACTCTCCTAACTTCTGAGATCCGCTAACTTTTGAGTCAAAAACTTCCAATTTTGTCCTTATTTGCATAAATTGTCCATTTTAACCTGAAACACAAAATGTTAAGAATTAAACAACAATTCAGGCCAAAATGTACCACAAAGTACTTGAAATCCGAATAAAAAGACTAAAGAAAATTGTATAATCCACGGATTATCAAATACCCCCAAACTAAAGATATGCTCGTCCTCGAGCATACGGTACAAAACCAACGAAAACAAAAACATAGACAATGACGAAAACACAAAACATAACAAAACTGGAAAATGAACAAAACTAACAAGACTCAAATTCAACAAACAAATTGCCTAGAAATTGCACAAGACTCAAAAGTTGTTGAAAAATTATAATAAGGAAATATTCAACACTCCAAGAAGTTATAAGCATTATCGACAGTCTTCCTCAATCGGTCCACCAAGTAGGTGATCCCCACTTCAATCCACATTTCAACTTCTCGGATTATTTTATGCAAAAATGTAAAGTTTATCAAATGGTGACGGACTCCATAAGCCTAAATATCGAACTACTCTCCACTAATGAGGACTAAACAAAAATAAGAATCAAAAGGTCTTTAAAAGGTTGTAACGTTAGGCTCGGTTAGTGGGTTCCAACAAAAAGGATAGGAATCACAAAGTAAGAAAACTCGGTTTTCCTAATGCAAATGCTAACGTCTAATCAAACTCCACTTCTTCTTAACCACCAATTGAAATGTCTGCTAATTCACCACCCTCGAAACTTTCATTTTTCTTATTCCCGAAACCATAAATGCGGGGGAGCTTCGTTTAAGGTGTACGTGGCATTGTCATACCAGAGGTTGCCAAGTACTGCTAGGCAGTTTTTAAGGCGGGTTCTGGTTTCCAGCTGATATACCCTTAAATGAAAATTCTTTTTTTTTTTTTAACAAAGCATAAAAACAACAATTCAATTGAATTGAGGTGACTACCTCTTTTATTTTTATTTCTCTTCTCCCAACCCCCAAACTATTCTTTTGGCTTATTAAATGCATAACTCTTTCGTTTGTATTAGGACCGAATTCTCCTAAGGGTACGATAAAGTGTTTAGGGCATAAGGATTGGACAATTCTGTTTTTTTCCAAGAAAAAAGTAAAACAATAAAATTTAAACAGCTCAAATGGGTGACTATGGGAAATTAATTTCATGGGTCACAGAAAGGCTCAAACGCTTTCCCGAACAAATGCCTAAATCATCTTCTCAACCAAGTCTAATCCTAGAATTTCGCCTCAAGCACTTCTCTACTAGGTTCTAGAGTCCACCAACATTATCAAACTTCGCCTAATCACATAAAAATGAATCTAAGCATGCCGAAAAAATGAAAATGGTGGTTGAACCACTCAACAAACCTCAATCAAAATCCAATCCAATAAACATAAACTTGAAGCAATGCTTAACATTTCTCAACAATAAAATTTCAACAATCCAATTCTCATCACTGATTTGTACACTTCATCATCGGCAAACAACAACTAAAAAAAACAATAACTAAAAAAAAATCTTTTTTTTTCAGTTTAAGGTGTACGCCGGCGTTGTTAAACCAGAAAGTCGCCTAATCTTTGCTATGCGTTTTTAAAGGCAGCATGTTTCACCCCAATATGCCCTTAAACTAGTTTTTTTTTTTTTCTTTTAAATTCTATTTCCTACCCCCGCAAATAAACATAACATTGTCCCCAATGTTCCATTATGCAAAAATCAGGAATAGAAAATACTAAAAACAACAAAGGTGCGAGAATGCTCCCTGGTTAATTCCGTGAAGTTGTCGCTCCACAATGAACACCCGATCTCAGACCCATAATCTGTCAAAACAATTAAAGCGTGGTGTCCCTTATGTTGTAAAAATTCACAACTAACTTGAAAATATTACATCCTAATCTCGTCCTTCAACAATCTACGAATTAAAAAGCAACAACTAACAACTAAACAACTAAACAAAATCCAAAACCGAGAACAAAGGCCGAGTTCAATGTTTCAAATGGACACAAAATTAAATGAAAACAAATAAACAAAAACAAAATCAAAACAGTGCTCTGGTTCAATCTTGTTCTTCCTCGTCCTTCCTTCTTCCTCATCTTCCTATCTTCTCGAAGTCCATCCACTCATTCGAGTTCCAGTCGGCCCATTGATATGCCGAAGTGTCAACGTTGAGCTCCTTGAAGCTATTCGTCCGGTAGCTTCATGCATCATCTCGGGATTGCTTTCTACCATCCAATCCCCGACGTCTCTTCATGTATTTCATTAAGCCCATCATTTCTGTATCATCTGCTTCGTGAACTCGTGGAGGCCGGATCATGTGGCTAGGCTTGTTCTCTGCCTTTTTGCCCCTGCTCTTGGTTGCGCAGATTCCGAACGGTCAAGGTGTTTCTTGTAATTTTCTGAGTCTAGAATTGGAGCAGCATGAATGCGATGCTCGTCATCCCGAACCTTGACTCCACTTTAAGGCATAGGGCTATGATGAGATACGGGAAACCCAGTTAACTTCCTCGCCCAGGGTTTTCTTGCTTTAAGCTTGATCTTTGTTAAAAATCATGTCCCCCACATCAATACTCTTCCCTTTACTCTTACTCTTGCCCTTGTATGGTTGCTTAACTTTCGGAGCCATTGTTAACAACTTAACTTCAATCCACAAAAAAAAATTCACCCAAAAAATCAGACCTAGTTGTTCAACACAATTAAGTCAATCCTGCAAAGACAACCAACACTTCCAAAAATTTGCAATTCACCCCCCAAACTTCAAATTTTCAATTCAACACAAACACTCCAAAAATTCAAAACCCACACTCCTAACAATCAGTTAATACACAAACTACTCTTCTTCAATCAATATCACAACTCAAAATCACCCAATAATTCACAAATCAATCGCAATAAAATTCTCAGATCTATGATTAGAAACTTGAAATTTTTCGATAAAAGCTTTGGGTTATTGAGATCTTACCAAAATGAAGTAGTATTCGCCACCAATTGAACCGGAAACAAACCAGATTGAAAAGCCCCAAATTTTTTATTCGAAAATTTTCGTGAAATTTTCGCGAAAATTGTTGTTAAAACGGGTTGTTTTGGTGTTTAGGAATGTTATGGAGTAAGAAAATTGGTTGGAAAAGCACTAGGGAAGCAAAAGATGGAAGTTTGAAAATTTTTTCTCTCAAGTGAACATGCAAGGCGGCGTGAAGAATGAAAAAGAAAAGCTTCGTCGCCGCGGCGAAGTTTCTTCGTCGCCGCGGCGACGTTCTTCGTTCATGAACCTTAAAAAATTTCCCAGGTTTCGCCGGGGCGAAAACTTCCCGAGGATACAAGGCTTTCTTCGCCGCGGCAAAATGCCTTAGCCAAATTTACACAAATTTAATTCACCTTCTTCGCCGCGGCGAAAACATCCAGGAGCTAACCTTCTTTTATTTTGGTTTTCTTTTGCCGCGCGAAGAATGATTCTTCGCCCCGACGAAGTCTGGAAAATTTTCATACCTTTTCTTCAGCTAAAGACTTCAACTGAAACACCAAAAAAACAAAAAAAAACATAAAAATTTATAAAAACTCATAATGAAATTAAACAAAATCAAACAACCAAAATGAAAAGCAAAAAGTTAAAAACACTTGGGTTGCCTCCCCAAGAAGCGCTTGTTTATAGTCGAGCTCGACTTCTCTCAATCCTTCAAGTTGAGCCGGACTATCCAAGTACATCACATCCCGGAAATTTCCCTTGTACTGGGAGGGGGCTTCTTTTTGCCGATGATCTTCTCCACACAGTGGCCTTGTTGAGAGTTTCACTACCCATTTCCATCCCTTGGTCATAACTTTGGTAGTTCGACTTCTTCACCCACCTTGCCTTCCGTTTTCTTGGCTTTACTTCACCCTTTTTGATCCCGATTACCTGCCTTCCTTATTCGAACTTATTCTCAATCAAGCGGCTTGTCTAGGAATTTTGTGCAACCTCTTGTCATTATCCTCATTTCCGAACTTATTCGGTTTTACAATGCGATTCTCAATTTCCACCTTAGGATTATTCGGTTGGAAGGCTCAATTCTTGGACCTGATCCACCACGCGATTTTTAAACACGACTCTTGTTTAGGTGGAGCTTTCATTGATTCAAGGACATTAAATGTTATTTCTTCATCTTGCATCCTCATGATCAACTTCCCTTCTTGAACGTCGATTAACGCTCTTCCGGTGGCTAGGAATGGTCGTCCCAGGATAAGAGGAATCTCTTTGTCTTCTTCCATGTCCAACACAAAGAAATCCGCAGGAAAAATAAACTTGTCCACCTTAATCAACACATCTTCCACAATGCCCCTCGGATGCTTTATTGATCGATTTGCAAGTTGCAAACATATGGTTGTCGGCTTAACCTCACCAATTCCTATTTTCCTGAAAATAGAAAAAGGCATAAGGTTAATGCTAGCACCTAGGTCACATAAAACTCGATCAAAGGTGATATCTCCTATAGTGTAAGGGATAGTAAAACTCCCTGGATCTTTGAGTTTCGGAGGGCGGGCTTCTTCTGAGAATGGCACCGCACCTCCTCCGTAAGCATCACGGTTTCCTCATCTTCTAGCTTCATCTTGTTCGATAAAAATTTCTAAGAAATTTCGTAGCTCAACATCATTGCAATGCATCTACAAAAAGGAATGTTAATATGCAGTTTTTTAAAAACATCAAGAAATTTAATAAACTGCTTATCCTGATTTTCTTTTCTGAGTCTTTGAGGAAAGGGTACGGGTGGTGTGTGATGCGCCAACTCTGGTGGAATCTTGGGGAATGGCAATTTCTCTTCCCTTTTCCTTTTTCCTTCTTCCTGCTTCTACTCATCTTTACTTAGGATTTGGGTGGTTTTCTCTTCCTTCAATTTCTTCATCAATTTCCTCATCAATCTTCATTTTTCTTTGATGAAGCTTCCTCTTTCCTTGGATCTCTCACCTCTTCTAAAACTCTCCCACTTCTCAACGAAATTGCATTTACTTGCTCACATGGGTTAGTCACCGTGTTGCTTGGTAGAGACCTCTGTGGTCTATCATTAAGCTTCTCGGCCAATTGGCCCATCTGTACCTCGAGATTCCGAATGGACGCCCCTTGATTTCTGAAATTCGTCCTCGTCTCATTCATGAATCCCGTGGTTTCCTGCATAAATTTTCCAAACATATCCTCCAACTTCGACACTCTTTGATCTCCCGGTTGATTACTCACCCCTAGTTGGTTATTTGGAACTGTCCTCTGGTTCCATTGAGTATTTTTCTTTGGTTCGATTTCCCCGAAGCCATATTTGGATGATTTCTCCACCCCGGGTTGTATGTGTTGGAGAAGCGGGTTGTTTGGTTGTCTTTGATTTCTGCCAATAATTTACTTGCTCCGTTGATGAAGATGGCGAAGCAAATGTGTTCCCACTTGACACTCGCTGCTCACATGGTTCCCTGCACAAAAAATCACACGTTAGGTTGAGGTGCTTGTCTGAGTTTACCCTGCATAGTTTCCAACTATTTTTGAAGTGTTGTGAGTTGGGTGAGATGGGTGAAGGCATCAACTTCATGAAGGCCTAAAGATTTCCTTGATGTTGCTCTCTCATTAGGTCTTTGATAATTGTTGCTTGCCAAAACCTCAAGCAACTCATAAGCCTCCTCTGTTGTCTTATTCTGCAAGGCCCCTCCTCGAGTTGCATCCACCATGGTTTGCACATTACCCATCAACCCATTGTAGAGCGTTTGGACTTGAAGCCAACCGGCAACCCCATGGTGTGGAGACTTCCTCATTAACTCCTTGTATCTCTCCCAAGCCTCGTACAATGACTTGAATCCTCTTGTAGAAATGATGTGATATCATTTCTCAATTTTGTTTCGACTTAGGCCGGGAGGAAAGAACTTGGTAAGGAATTTCTCGTGCTAGCTCATTCCAAGTTGTTATTGTTCCCGGTGGTAATGCCATTAACCACCCCTTGGCTTTATCTCCCAACGAGAATGGGAATAATCGCAGCCTAATAGCATCATCCGACACTCCATTTGACTTGAAGGTGTCACAAATTTCTAAGAAATTTGCAATATGCTGATATGGGTCTTCCTTCAAATCTCCATTAAATCTAACCGACTGCTGGATCATCTGAATGATTGCCGACTTGATTTCGAAGTTGTTTGCTTGCACTGTAGGTCTAGTAATACTCGACCCACTACCATTCAACCGTGGGAAAGGCGAAAATTCCCTCAGTGTCCTATTTTCTGGTTCAGCCACCAAAAACACTCTAAACGGATTTTGCAATCAACCAAACACATTGATCTCAACAAAAATCCGTCAACCATTATTCCAAACATGCAGATCATCAACAAATTAAAAATCAATCGATTAATAATTTCTTAAAACATGTCTTTAAGGCAGATTTACAGATTCAATATGGCAACATATTATCATCAAATACATGTTATCAACCATACACATAAAAACTGTAAAATTTAGTACCCTAGGCTCTGATACCACTGTTAGTAAACGGTCCCATATACGCAACGGAAACAAAACAAATATAATATAGAGATCGTTTACATGAGCCAAGATCAAGGGTATAATTTTACAATTCATATAAAAATAAAATCTGCAGAAAAATAAATATGAGTTTAAAGAAAACAAACGCACGTTGGAGGCTCCTCCAAATTTGTCAACGAATGTTTTGTTACCGATCCAAGTGTAGGATCGAACCCACGTAGTCCACACGAAGACAATCTCAAAAAAACCAAATGAGGGATTTGCTATATCCTCTTTGGCTTCAAGATTAAGAAGAAAGCAAATCAATTGAATTGATTTTTAGGCCAAAAATGTTTCTGCCATGGGAGTGTATTCTTTGGGTAATCAAGCATTGTGTGTGTTTTTCTTTTAAAAAGAAATCAATTCCTTAAAACAATTAACACACACTTTTCCTTTTATAGTTAATCAAGTTGCCCTAATCCCATATGGAATAGGCTTGGGCTCCAACCCAAACACCCCATGTTACCAAACACTCCCAATTCGATATTTTATTTTCCACCTTTATCTCAATTAAAATCAATTAATATATATTAACATTCAACAATAACGATAATATATTTAAATATGTGTGAACACATATTTAAACGTAATTTCACTTATTTAATTTTTCTAACAAATTAAATAAAGGCTACGACCTTAGCAAATTTAATTGCACTGTGAAATTACCAAAATACCCTTTTCTTTCGCCTTGAAAGGACGAAAAACGCCCTTCTTTCTTCTTGGATCTTAAATTATCTTCGTGTGTGTGACCCATAGGCTCCTCATCATATCGGCAGTGTATAGTATCGTGATTAACACCAATTAATCGTTTCACTAATACACAGACCAAGATTGGCCCCTAACAAGGCATCATGGCCACCCCAATAGAAGGATTGAACAAAGTAGCTACCCATCAAGCGATATGTTGCGTGCAATTTGATCCTTTCATCATCGTTATCTCGATGAGACGGAGGCATAGAAATAGTGTCAACCTTCGGTTACTCTCGATATTATGTATTCAATTTCTAGACTAATGACCCGTATTATAAACTGGGTAGAGCAACAACTCAACAATCCCACTGTGGCCACAGTTTTAACGTCATTGTCATATACTGAATTGCGCCGTGAGATAACTTCTCCCGTACCCAAGAGTGATGAATCCTCTGTCAATCCACCATAGTCTTGATACACTCCTCGATGCAGCCAATCACCATCGTATTGACAACTTTGAAAAGAATTGCGTTAGGCTAGTGTCAAATTGCACCAATCGGTGCACAAGGCGCTCTGGTATCTCAAGTCTAAGGATCACATACACCACCATTCGTTAGAGGATTTATTCCATAGACACTGGGGTTACCATCCATATGGAATCCTCTGGTGGGTCAGTCCAGTGAACTTGCTGCAGTGTAGTCGCCTACAGCAAGCACCCATGTGTTGCACCCAAAGTTGTCACTAAACAACCTTGACAAGTGAGATCGCATTGCCTTTCGATGGTGGTCATTCAACACTATGATAGCCTTACCATATTATCACCATGGCCCTTACTTGAGGAATAATACTAGGGACTACGGACATTTCTAGAATGGCCACCATATGTGCTCATAGGGTTCTCACTATCAAGATTTGAAACACTTGACACCCTCGTCACGGTTCTACAATTCTAAGGACATATATCAATACATATTGCAATAATGATGATTTACGTGATATAGAATAAGATGCCTTTTATTATTAATTAATGAACATTATTACAAAGAGTCAATTCTACAATAATTGATTGGCTCTAGGGCACCTACTCCAGCACGCTATTCTTGGCCGTTTATTCTGCCAATCTTTTCTGTTCTTCTTCGGCTGAAACTTTTTCTTATTCTTCACTTCTCTGTTTCTTGCACTTTCAAATCTTTCTCTCTGCGGGGCGGGAGATGGTTCACTTGATCATCCTATCAAGGGATCCATTGGGGTGATTTTGTTCTCAAATATTTCTGCCCTCAATGCTCGTCGTAAGGCCTCACTATAGGTTTGAAGGGGATCAGCACCTATCATTATATCACAAGCTATCTCCGGCTTCAACCCATGGACAAACTTATCTCTTCTCAATTCTAGGGTACTAACTATTAAGTTGCAAACACGCAAGAATTAAATCTCACGAATACTCTTTCCACCGTACTAGACCCCTCTTGATCAGAAATTGATAAATTCTTGGACCTTCTCATGAACTCGGTCTCCGTTCTATACTCAGCTTCAAATAATCCTCTAAACTCACCCCAGGTCAACATCGAAACATCATGAGTGTCTTCCATCAATTCCTACCAAATTCGGGCATCACCCCGAAACAAGAAACTGGCATACCAAATCCTCTCCCTATTTGTCATAGGAAACGTGTCGTCGTACGCTTAACGAACCTAAGCCATCCTTCTGCCACTAAAGGGTTTGTTGTACCTTTGAATTCTGACAGCTGATGTTGAATTGGAAGCCCATAAATCGGCTCAATCCGATTTTATCTGTCTGAGGTACTGGCTTTTCTCTTTCTTCTCTAGTAGGCGGTACTTGAACAGGGGTTTCAATTCTTTCTGGTTCGACTCTCCCTAGTATTTCTCCTAAGACTTGCGCAATAAACCTTCGACTCGGTTTCATCAAGGGTATGGGGAGTAGGTTCTGGTGGGTTGGAAGGTTCCCCCATACTTACTGTTTTCTTACTACTTGATCGTGTTCTACCTCTACCTCTCATCTGCAAAACAACCACATTTAATCAATTCATGCCACACTTTAAGTAAGGAAAGAATTTAACTTACAACAGTCGGCTATGGAACGTAGCGGAGGTGAGAATGGCACACTGTCAAATCCCAAAATCTTTACTCTGATACCCAAAATGTAATGACTTCTTTCTACTAGTATTCTTTATAACATATACAATAAAACATACATACTTAGTATATGAAAATAGTTGGGCCCAAATTTGTCTTTACTTACAAAACATAATTCTTTACATATATCAAAATAACCAGGCATAAAAACTTAGCACGTGGATAAGTAATGCTAACTCTCCCGGCTTGGTCGGAAACATCCCTTCCGAATTTCGGGCCCGCTCACCTATTTCCTCAAAAACCCAAAAACATTGAAAAAACAACGGGGTGAGCATAAAAATGTTCAGTAAGTAAATCCCTTAACTTTTCTTCTTCTTTGATTATTTCCTTACTTAATTCCTTCTCTTTTCTTTCACTGTTTCTTCCTCTGTTTCTTACTCTCACTGTTCTTTTCTTTCTTTCTATTTCTCTCTGTTCTTTCTTTTTTTATTCTTTCTATTCTTCCTAACCATGATGAAATTCATGGCAATATGCATGAATAAAATGCATATGCAATAATACATAAAATGCTTTTTCTTTCTTACTTCCATTTTCTTGTTCTATTTCTTTTCTTTTCTTTTTCTCTCTATTCTTTTCTTTTCTTTCTTGTCTTTATTTTCTTTTCTTCTCTTGGCTTGTTCAAGCCTTCTCATTCTTTCTTATTCATATTATTTCTCATTCTTTCTTATTCTTATTCTTTCTCATTCTTTCTTTTCTCATTCTTATTCTTCCTTATTATGATAAAACTGTAAAATTATACCCTTGAGATGGCGGAGAATAGAACATTGAGGGAATTTTCAGTACCTACGGTTGATGGCAATGGTCCAAGTATAACTAGGCCACCAGTGCAAGCCAATACTTTCAAAATAAAGCCGACAATCATCTAGATGATCCAACGGATCGCTTAGAGAGATCTGAAGGAGATCCAAATTCACACATTGCAAATTTCTTGGAGATCGCTGATGTCCTTCCAAATCAAATGGAATTGTCGGATGACGCCATCCGATTAAGATTGTTTCCCTTTTTCATTAAGGGATAAAGCAAAGGGATGGTTAATGGCAACTTACCAACTAGGGAACAATCACAACCTGGAATGAATTGGCACATAAATTCCTTACCAAATACTTCTCACCGAAATCTGCGAGACGAGAAATGATATCCACATCGTTTCTACGAGGAAGAACGAAGTCCCTTTATGAAGGCTTGGGAAGATACAAGGGAACTACTAAGAAAGTGTCCACACCATGGTTTGCCAGGTTTGGATGCAAGTCCAAACATTCTATAATGGGTTGATGGTTAATGTGCAAACGATGGTAGATGTAGCATCTGAAGGAGCATTGCAAAATAAGACACCTGAAGAAGCTTATGAGTTTGCTTGAAGTCGGCAAGTAACAACTATCGAGAACCTAATAAAGAAGAAATACAATCAAAAAAGAAAGTCTATGGATCTTCCCATGAAGTTGATGCTTACACGGCCATTTCAACACTTACAACACCCTTGAAGCAATTGGGAGGTATGCAAGTGAATTATATTCAAGCACCTCAACTGACTTGTGTTTTTTGTGCAGGTGACCACGTAAGCAATGAATGCAAAGTGGGGAACACCTTCGCTTCAGTTTCATCATCATCGGAACAAGTTAACTACTTGTCAGGGAATCAAAGACAATAGAACAATCCTTATTCCAACACGTATAATCCTGGTTGGAGAAATCATCCAAACTTGTCTTGGGGCAATCAGAACCAGCAGAATAACCAATGGAATCAAATAACAGTGCCAAACAATCAAGGGGCCGGGGATGAATAATCAATCCGGGGAGGGGAGTAAAAGGATTGTCAAAATTGGAAGATATGTTCGGGAAATTCTTGCAGAGACCCACCCATGTTTCATGAGTGGGGAGGAGAGGGCAAACTTTTCCAAAAACCCAAAGGGCATCCATTCCGGAACTTGGAAGGGTGCAAGGGGGTTGGGGGCAAATAGCAAAAATTTTGAATGAGCCACCACAAGGTTCCCTACCAAGCAACACAGTGATAAATCCACGTGAACAAGCAAACGCAATAACGCTACGGAATGGAATAGTCTTGGAAGAGGTGGAACAAACAGGGAAAGAAGGGAGCCTACCAAAAGGCAAGGAAGGGTCCCAAGCCGAAGAAGTTGTCGAAGAGATCATTGTTGAAGAGAAACCAACTAGTCGCAGGGAAGATGAACCAAAGTGGGAAGAGAGGCAAACGCAAAAGAAAGAAAAATTGACATTTCCCGAAATACCACCAGAGTTGGCACATCACACCCCTCCTGTGCCTTTTCCTTAGAAGCTTAGAAAGAAAAATCAGGATAAGCAGTTTATAAAATTCATTGAAATATTTAAAAAAATGCATATTAACATTCCTTTTGCAGATGCCTTGCAACGATGCCGAGTTACTTAAAATTCCTCAAGGAAATTTTGTCGAACAAAATGAAGTTGGAAGAAGAGGAAACAGTGATGCTTACAGAGGAGTGTAGTGCCATTCTATAGAAGAAGCTGCCACCAAAACTCAAGGATCCAGGGAGTTTCACTATCCCTTGTGTTATAGGAGATATTAATTTTGATAGAGTTTTATGTGATCTAGGTGTAAGCATAAATCTAATGCCTTTTTTGTTTTAGAGGAAAACCCCTTTTAGGGATTGGTGAGTTGAAGCCAACGACCATTCTTTACGCTGGGCAAGATAGATCCATGAAGCATCGAGGCATAGTTGAAAGAAATGTTTTGGTCAAGGTGGACAAAGTCATCTTTCCAGCAGACTTTGGCGTGTTGGATATGGAAGAGGACAAGGAAATGCCTCTCATCTTGTGGAGACAATTTCTTACCATCGGAAGAGCCCTAATTGATGTGTAAGAAGAAAAATTGTTGTTAAGGGCTCAGGATGAAATGGTGACATTCAATGTGTTTGAGGCCATGAAATTTGCATCAGAGTCTAATTCATGCTTTACTATAGACTTGGTGGACAGGTTAGTAGCATATACTATTAAAGAGAACACCCCTCAACGACCTTTAGAAGCTTGCATTGCCCAATAAAAAACAATAGAGGTAGATGGAGGTGGAACGAAGAATGAGTGTGCTAGACTTTGGAAGCACTCACCTTGATTACCACAAGTCAAGATCCAGAATTTGAAGAATTTTACATTGAAAAAGAGAAGGAAAAGGCAAGAACGGAAGAACCTCCAAAAATTGAACTGAAGCCTCTACCTTCTCACCTCAAATATATGTATCTTGGTGAATCAGAAACCTTTCCGGTGATCATCAACGCAGGGCTGAGTAAATTAGAAGAAGAGCGGTTGATTTAGGTGTTAAGGGAGCACAAATCAGCAATTGGATGGACCATATCAGACATTAGGGGTATCTCTCCATCTTTTTGTATGCACAAGATACTCATGGAAGATGATGTCAAGCCTAGGGTGCAACCAAAACGGAGATTGAATCCTTCTATGAAGGAAGTGGTGAGAAAGGAAGTGGTGAAACTTTTGGATGCAGGCATAATCTATCCCATTTCAGATAGTCCATAGGTGAGGCCGGTGCAAGTGGTTCCAAAGAAAGAAAGTATCACGGTGATTAAGAATGATAGCAATGAATTGATACCAACTAGACCGATCACGGGTTGGAGGGTGTGCATGGATACGAAGCTGAATGAAAGCCAACAAGGAAGGATCATTTTCACTTCCTTTCATCGATCAAATGTTAGAAAGATTGCGGGGCATGCCTATATGGGTTTCTTGGATGGTTTTGAGGTTTATAATCAAGGATTGCCATGCTCCTGAAGATTAAGAGAAAGCGACATTCACTTGTCTATGGCACCTTTGCGTATAGAAGGATGCCTTTGGGTTGTGTAATGCAACCCGGCCCAACCCATTCCAAGGTGATGCATGATGTCAATTTTTTGGTGACATGGTGGAGCGATTCATAGAAGTCTTCATGGATGACTTCTCTATTTTCGGAATTCTTCTTTTGGACCATTGTTTATCTATCTCTCATTTGTTTTACATGATGTCAAGATAAAAATTTGGTGCTTCAATTCCGGGAGAAATGTCAACTTCATGGTTCAAGGAAGGGAATGGGCACCTCGATCACGATCTCAAAGGATGGCATCGAAGTGGATCAAGCCAAAGCAAGGTGATTGAAAAGCCTACCACCACCCCTACAAAAGCGTTAAAAAAGCGAGTCCTAGAGTTTCTTGGGCATGTGGTTCTATAGGCAGTTTACCAAGGATTTCTCTAAAATCTCTAAACCTTTGCAATTTCTTGATTAAAGATGTCACTTTTGATTTTGATGATGAATGCATGCATGCTTTTCAAACCCTCTAAGAATTTAATAGTATCGCACCCATTATTGCGTTCCCGATTGGGAACTACTTTGAATTGATGTGTGATGCTAGTGATTTTGCATTAGGAGTAGTTTTTAGACAAAGGAAGAACAAAGTTTTACATGTAATTTAAAGGTAATGCTTAAGGCCAAGACCACTAGCGATGCACAGGTTGAATTACACACTGCGAAAAAAGTTGTTAGCCATTGTTTTTGCATTTGACAAATTTCATTCTTATTTGCTAGGTGCTAAGTGATAGTCTAGATGGATCATTCAGCACTCAAGCATTTGTTGGCAAAGCAAGAAGCAAAACCACGGTTTGATAGATGGATCCTACTACTTACTAAGAGTTTGAATTGGGAAATCGAGACAAAAAAGGGGTTTAAGAAAATGTAGGTGGCGATCATCTATCAAGAATTAAATGAGATTGAAATTGAGAAAACTCAATCAAGGAGACCTTCCCGAATGAGAAATTGATGAAAGAAATTGAAGAAGCACTGGTATGCAGATATTGCCAAATTATTTATCATCGAAGTGCTCCCAAATGGCATGACCTTCCAAACAAAGAGAGGTCCCCTTTTAAAACCCGGAAAACCCTTGAGTTTATTTATGGGAAGAACCATTTTTGTATAAACATTGTGCAGATAAGATGATACGTAGGTGTGTCCCGTAAGAAGAGATTGAGAGTATTTTACGGCATTGCCATGAGAAGGAAGTGGTGTCATTTTGGAAGGACTTAGGACGAGCAAAGGTTCTTTCAACTGGATTATTGGCCAACCTTATTCAAGGATGCTTTCGGGTAGTTAAGGAATGTGATCAATGTCAACGGAGTGGAAATATTTCGAGGAGAGATGAGATGTCGTTGAATAACATTCTGGTTGTTGAATTGTTTGATGTGTGAGGATTTGACTTCATGGGTCCTTTCCCAAATTCTTTTGGAAATATGTAGATCTTGGTGGCTGTGGACTATGTGTCAAAATGGGTGGAAAGTAAGGTTGCATTACCATCCAATGATGCCGGAGGGTGGTGTTAACTTTTTGTGAGGAAGAACATTTTCTCAAGATTTGGAGTACCACAGGCAATTATCAGTGATGGGTGTTAGTAAACTGTCCCATATACGCAGCGGAAAAAAAAATATAATATAAGGATCGTTTACATGAGCCAAGATCAAGGGTATAATTTTACAGTTTTATCATAATAAGAATCTGTAGAAATATTAATCATAAGTTTAGAACCATACGCACGTTTGGAGACTCCACCACGTTTGTCTTTGAACGTTTTGCTACCAACCCAAGCGTAGGATCAAACCCACGTAGTCACACAAAGACAATCACAAAAAGAACCAAGAAGGATTTGCTAGATTCTCTTTGGCTTTAAGATTAAGAAAGAAAGGAAATCCAAATTGAATTGATTTTAGGCAAAAGTGTTTTCTAGGTGAGGAGAGAATGGGAGAAAAGCCCCTATTGTGTGTGTTTTTTAAAGAGAAAAATCAATTCATTTTCAATTAACACACACTTTTCTTTTATAGTAAATCAAGTTGTCGTATTCCCATATGGAATAGGCTTGGGCTTTGATAATCTATGGATTATACAGTTTTATTTTGTCTTTTTATTCAGATTTCAAGTACTTTGTGGTGCATTTTGACTGATTGTTGTTTAATTCTTTACATTAAACGTGTTTCGGGAGGGTTAAAATGGACAATTTATGCAAATAAGGACAAAATTGGAAGTTTTGACTCAAAAGTTAGCGGATCTCGAAGTTAGGAGAGTTGGAAGCGGGATAAAGCACGATGAGGCTTGTTCCAAAGGGAGAGCATCGAAAATCGAAGAAGGAATCGAAGAAGCAAGCAGAGTGGCAGTTATGTAATTTCAGAACTCGTCAAATAGCTTCGCCCCGGTGAAGTACGCTAGACGCTCCGTCTGTTTCCTTACCCAGCCATGGCGAAGAATTCTTCTTCGGCCGGTAAGGTAATCAATCGTATTCTGATTTTGTTAAGCGCCTGCGAGTTTCATCTTGTGCGTGTTTTGGAGCAAGGTATAAAGGAAAACTAAGCCTTTTGTCCAAGAGTCTTCGTTTTTAGGTTAAAACGGAACTTTTAGATATTCTTTGGATGAGTTTTTGCTACGATTTGATTGTACAAAGGGTGAAGATTCCCGGAAATTCTAACTAAGGGATTCATCTTTTGGGGAGATTTCTTATCTTTTATCTCGTTTCATTATGTTGAACCTGATTATTCATTTTTTCGTTTTGTATTGTTAATCTAGCTATGAACTAACCATTTTTGGGTTAGGGTTTTGATTGTAGTTTGATTTTAATGGGTTAAGTGTTTGATTGTTTTACTTTCATATGAGAATGCTTTGGTTGTTGTGTTTACTACGAGTTTTAATGGATATTGTGATGAACATGATGAGATTGAAAGAAATGAGTCATGTTATGCTTCTTGGTAATCACCAATATAATATTGGATGCTAGAGATAGATTCAAGAATTAATGGGAAATCATTTTAGGATTCTTTTTGCTTAATGAGTTCGGAGTTGTTAATCTTCAAATTGTTGGGTGCGGAAAGGTTAATAAGGATGAATAGGGAAAACATAGCCCAAGAGGTATGCTAACATATTAGTGAGTTCGATTCTGACCATTGCGTATGAATGTGATTGTAGTGTAATTTTAGGTTTAACCCATTAAAATCCAAAATGGGGAAGGGTCAAACCTACTTATTTTACTTGGAATTGATTATCGTTGTTTTAATATTGCCCTCTTAGTTAAATTTTAGTTTAAAAATTTATTGTTAAGGGTTTTAAATTTGCAATTAAGCTTCCCATCGGAATCCAAAAGAAGTCGTTTGGCTTTGGAACTTGATAACATTAGTAGACTTAGTGCTTAGCTAACAATCCTCGTGGAAGCGATTCTTTACTCATCATTTTATTACTTGTTTGCGATTAGTATACTTTGCTACATATTGCATGTTGTAGGAAACCACGCCATCAAGTTTTTGGCGCGTTGTGGGATTTGCTTTTAAGTTAACATTGAGTCTTTCTATAGTTAGCTAGATTGGAGTTTTTAATTTTTGTTTATTTTTCAATTGGTTTGTGATCTCACTTTCCTTCACTTTTGGTTCGTGGCGGGTTTATGCCGAAGCCGAAAGCGTCACGGGTTGATGGTCCTGTTGATCTTGAGCTTGAAAGAACCATTAGGCACATGAAGAGAGAGAAGAGAAAGAGAAAGGTTTAGTTGTGGGAAAAGCAAGAAAGGAAATAGTTGTTGAAATGGTGAACCGAGGCCCGAGGAAACAGGAATTTTTCAAGGTTCACGGTGAATGGTAGTAGGGGTCAAGTATTACTAGACCTACGGGTTTGGCAAGCAAACAACTTCAAAATCAAGTTGGGGCAATCATTCAGATGATCCAAATGAAATCGTTAAGATTTAATGGAGATTTGAAGGAGGACCCGATCCAAGCATATTGCAAATTTCTTAGAAATTTGTGACAACCTTCAAGTCAAATGGAGGTGTCGGATGATGCTATTAAGGCGAGAATTGTTCCCATTCGTTTGGGAGATAAAGCTAAGGGGTGGTTAATGGCATTACCACCGGGAACAATAACAACTTGGAAATGAGCCTAGCACAGAAATTCCCTTACCAAGTTTTTTTCCTCCCAGCCTAAAGTTTCCCGGAACAAAATTGAGAAATGATATCCACATCATTTCTACAAAGAGGATTCCAGTCGTTGTATGAGGCTTAGGAGGATTACAAGGAGTTAATGAGGAAGTGTCCACACCATGGGTTGCGGTTTGGCTTCGAGTCCAAAGCGTTCTACAATGGGTTAATGGGTAATGTGCAAACCATGGTGGATGCGGGCCCTTCGGAGGGGCCTTGCGGGGAGGGGAATAAGACACCGGAAGGAGGCTTATGAGTTGCTTGAGGTTTTGGCAAGCAACAATTATCAAAAGACCGAATGAGAGAAAGCAACATCAAGGAAATCTTGGTCTTCATGAAGTTGATGCCTTTCGACCCATCTCATTTGGGAACTCCAGCACTTCCAAAAAGCGGTTGGGAACTATGCGAAGTAATGTAACAACCTACGAAAACTAGTACAATGCATGCATAATAACAATAGAAAATTTGGGCCCAAAGTTTTTCTTTTCATTACAACTCATGTGTCTTTTATACATAAAAAGTGGCTTGTTTACAAAAAATGTATTTTTGAAAGACAAAAACAAGGGAAACAAGCAGCTATTCCTCATTGCTTGCCGGACGCCCCTCCACCGCAAACATCACCTAGAACACCTGCATCCACAAAGGAAAATAACCCGGGGTGAGCACAAAATAATGCCTCGATAAGTAAAACTTCTCCTCTCCTCTTGTCCCCTTGTCCCAAAAGTATGAATAACCTCTTAATTCTTTCCTTATGCTATTTCGATTCATTTCGTTCCTAGTAACATCATGGCCTCATCTTACCGGGAGGATCGGGCTTAGATGGAGGCGTTCACACACCATCTCACTCTCTATGGCTATCGGGTGGAATTCACCACAAGGTACCAACCCGTTCTTAGTGACTCTTCAAGGTGAGGATCACAAAAGCACCACTCGGTTCTTTCTTAACTATCGGGTGGGAGGTCACCTAGCACCTACCCGTTCCTCCATTTGGGATTTGAGGGGTAACGATCACCAAGCATTTACCCAGTCCTTCCCTAGTCATATCGGGTGATGGTCACAAAGCATCAACCCGCTTCTACTAAGCCGTTGGATGATGATCACAAAGCATCAACTTACCTATCTCTTAACTAAACCAGGTAGTTTGGGTCACAAAGCATCTACCCATCCGCTACTACTCATCGGTGGCGATCACAAAGCGTCGACCCATCTCTCTAGGGGCTATTCGATGGGATGATCACAAAGCATCAATCCGATTCCCATAATGGATCAAGTTGATGATCCACAAAGCATCATCCCAACTATACTACTCTTCTTAATTCATTCTATTGTAGCATTTTTCAATGCTCCTCTACCCCAATTAGAAGTAATTTTACCCACTAAAGCTCTCTACTCATAGGGTAATTGCATAAACCATTTCCCTTACACTTTCTTAGGTCACTTTTCCTTGCACAATTAGTGCCTATGGATGGTTCATCACTACTAATGCACTTATGACATGCCAACATGCAATGTTGCAAAAAGAATTAAGGTTCATTACTCATACTCCAAACCTCTATTAGGCATTTCCCATCAAACAAACTCATGTGCACCTTTATAAAACTCTATCATAGCCATGATTCTAAAACTTTTCTTAACCATTCCAAAATGGGGAAAAACCCCTTCACAAAGCCAAACCAAAACCTGCCATAGAAAAACACTTCCAAAAAGGGGATCCATAATAACCCTTTAAATTTCCATTCTCAACTACCTTGCCAAACCAACCAACCCATTTCTCAAATTTGCAAGGTAATAAACAATCAACAAAGCATAAAGAAATCTCTATTTAATCCTTCATACATGCTATATTACATGCACATCACACATATACATCATTTCTATCAAAACCCTAATCAAGAAAGATTCATAAATCTCAACTTGGGTTTGGGTTTTACTTACCTTGTTATGTAGAGACTTCCACCAAATCCTTCCTTTCACTTGCTTAGCTTGACTTTTCCTCTTAGGAAGCCTTAGGTTGCTTTTCCACCCCAAATCACTTCAAAAATCCTTGAAAAACCCTTGATCAAAAGAGAAGAGAAGTTGAGAGGAGAAGAATGAAGAGTCACGTTTGGGAGAAGAAGAAATGGGGGAGGGGTTTCTTTGATTCTTAATTCCTTTTAATGAAAATATAAACACCCCTCATTCCCATTTTGCCCTTATTCTTCTTTGGGAATTCCATCCATTATCCTTTAATTCATTACAAACTCACCCCATATCAACACATTCTCCATGAAAAATCCTTACAATTAACTCCCCCACTTTTCCCGCTAATTAGGGATAGAAAGGTCAAATTGTCCTTAAGGAAGAAAATATCTAAAACTTCCTCAACAATTTATTTCGGCTGGCCGCCGTCCGCGGAAGAAAACCTCTGCCTGCCGCGGCGCCCTGTCAGGGAGGTTTCCCTTTTGGTTTCAAACATATCTTCCTGCCATGGCGGCTTTCCTTCTTCGCCCCGTTAAGCACGACCCAGAACCCTTCTTCCGTTTTCAACCAATTTCAGGCAAACATTCAACACAACACTAAATCAAACAATAATACCAAAACCAACTCAAAATAAGAGCGAAAGAGGAAACAAGTTAATAACGTACCTCAAGCGGGGCGTTAACAAGGTAAACTGCGCATGGGCACCTTCAAGGCTAACGTGTGATTTTTTTGTGCGAGGGGAACCCATGTGAGCGGCGAGTGTCAAGTTTGGGAACACATTTGCTTCGTCCATCTTCATCAACGGAGCAAGTAAATTACTTGGCGAGGAAATCAATGACAACCAAACAACCCAAACCCGTTCCTCCAACACATACAACCCTGGGATGGAGAAATCATCCAAATCCGCTTGGGGAAAATCGAACCAAGCAAAATAAAACTCCAATGGGAACCAAAGCCCGAATAGTTCCAAATAACCAACCAAGGGTGACTAATTAACCGGGAGATCAAAGATTGTCGAAGTTGGAGGATATGTTTAGGAAATTTATGCGAAACCACGGATTCATGAATGAGACCCGGGAGGATGAATTTTTGGAAATCAAGGGCGTCCCATTCGGAATCTTGAGGGGTACGAGGATGGGCCAATTGGGCCGGAAGAAACTTAATGATAGACCGCGAGGGTCTCTCGCCCAAGCCAACACGGTTGACTAACCACCGTTGAGCAAGGCCAAACGCCATTATGTTGAGGAGTGGGACAGGTTTGGAAGAGGTTGAGACAGGCGAAAAGGAAAGAATCGAAGAGAGGTTGCGAGGAAATTGAAGCTGAAAAGAAACCAAGTGGGTTTTGGAGGATGAAGAAAAGGGGCGGAAAAGGATAAAGGCAAAAGAAGAAGAAATAAATTGCCATTTCCGAGGATTAACCACCGAAAGGGTTGGCACATCATTTTTACCCACCCGTGCCTTTTCCTTTTTCCCAAAGATGAAGGAAAAGAATCCGGATAAGCAATTTTCAAAGTTTATTGAAATTTTTAAAATTGGCCATATTAACATTCCTTTTGCGGATGCATTGGCACGGAGGATGCCGAAGTTATGCGAAGTTCCTAAAGGAAATCTTATCGAACAAAAGGAAGTTAGAAGCGAGGAAACGGTGATGCTCACGGAGGAATGTAAAGGTTGCCATCCTGCAGAAGGAAAAGTTACAAAGCTCAAAGATCCAGGAGTTTTACTATTCCTTGTATTATAGGAGATATTACATTTGATCGTGTTTTTGTGTGATCTAAGAGCTAGCATTAATTTGATGCCCTTTTCTCGTTTTTCGGGAGATTAGGAATTGGTGAAGTAAAGCCAACGAACCATGTCGTTGCAATTAGCGGAATAGGTCAATAAAACACCCAAGGGGGATAGTGGAGGGATGTCTTGGTAAAGGTGGGAAAGATAATTTTTTCCATCGAGACTTTGGTGGTGGTTGGGACATGGGGAAGAGGATAAGGGAAATTCCTCTCATTTTAGGTGACCATTCTTGGCCACGGGAAAGAGCAGCGGGATAGATGTGCAAGAGGGAAGATTCTTTGTTGAGGGTTCAAAGATGAGGCAGGTGTTAGGAAAGCGACCCGGTTGCGCGGCGGAAAACAAAAATTTTTACAACTACGGATCGTTCCTTAGAACCCAAAATCAGGGGCATAGATTTTACAGTTTATGCATAATATGAATCTGCAGAAAAATAAATCCAAAGGTTTAGATTCATACCCACGTTTGGAGGCTCCACCAATGTTGTCTCTGAATGTGTTTGCTACCGATCCAAGTGTAGGATCGAACCGTAGAGTCCACACGAAGACAACCACCAAGAACCAAGGAGGGATTTGCTAGATCCTCCTTGGCCTTAAGAAATCAAGAAGAAGATCGGTATTTGATTTTTTCAATCAAGATGAGATTGGCGTGGGAGAGTGTATAAGGGGAAATTTGCTTGTGTTTTCTTTTAAAAATTAAAGAATGAATCACTTAATAACACACACACTATTCTTTTTATAGGCAAACCAAGTTGCCCTATTCCCACATGGAATGGGCTTGGGCTCCAACCCAAACACCCCATGTTGCCAAACACTCCCAATTTGATATTTTAATTTAATTCATCATTATCTTTAATTAAAATCAATTAATATTTAATTAACATTTAACAATAATGATGATTTAATTAAATATGTGCGAACACACATTTAACCGTAATTTCACTTATTTAATTTCTTTAACAAATTAAATAAAAGGCTACGACCTCAGCAAATTTAATTGCCTTTGTGAAATTACCAAAATACCCTTTCGCCTAAAAAAGAGGCACACCCTTCTTTCTTCTTGGCTCTTAAATTATCTTCTATGTGTGTGACCCATAGGCTCCTCATCATACCGGTAGTGTATAGTATCGCGATTAACACCAATTCAATCGTCTCACTAATACCACACCAAGATTGGCCCCTATGAGGCATCATGGCCACCCGATAGATTGGATTGACAAAGTAGCTACACATCCAGCGATATGGTTACCGTACAATACGATCCTTTCATCATCCGTTATCTCGCGAGGCGAAGGCATAGAAATAGTGTCAACCTTCGGTTACTCTCGATATTATATATTCAGGTTTACGGACCAATGACCCGTATTATAATCCGGATAGAGCAACAACTCAATCCCACTTTGTGGCCACGATTTTAGTGTCATTACCATATCTTGAATTGCGCCGTGAGAATAACTTCTCCCGTGCAGGGAGTGATGAATCCTTTGTCAATCCACCATAGTCTTGATACACTCCTTGATATAGCCAATCACCACCGTCTTGTGACTCGAATAGAAGCTGCGTTAGGCTAGTATCAAAGCGTACCAATCGGTGCACAAGGCACTCGGTGATCTCAAGTCCAAGGATCACATGCACCACCATTCGTTAGAGGATTTGTTCCATAGACAGGGGTTACCATCCATATGGAATCCTCGGTGGAGGTCGATCCGATGAACTTGGCTTTGCGGTATATCCGCCTGACAAGCACCCATGTGTTGCACCGAGGTTGTCACCAAACAACCTTGACAAGTGAGAATCGATCCAACCGCCTTTCGGCAGGGTCGTTCAACACTATGATAGCCTTACCGTATTATACGTGCCCTTACTTACTAGAATATCTTTGCAGACTGGACGTTTCTAGAATGGCCACCATATGTGCTCATAGGGTTCTCACTATCAAGATTTGAAACACTTGATACCCTCGTCACGGTTCTACCATTCTAAGGACATATATCAATACATATTGCAATAATAATGATTTACGCGATATAGAATAAAAATGCCTTTTATTATTGATTAATGAACATTATTATAAAGAGTCAATTCCACAATAATTGATTGGCTCTAGGGCATCTACTCTAACAATCTCCCACTTGCACTATAGCCAATCATTCATGTATTTAATACCAAATGATTTCAAGTGCCTTTCATGCCTTCTGTGCGGACGAGGCTTTGTAAGTGGATCTGCGAGATTGTCGTCGGTATGCACTTTACTAATCTGCGTCTTTCCTCTCAACTATCTCTCGATGAGATGGAATCGTCGCAGTATGTGTCTGGACTTCTGATGAGACCGTGGTTCCCTAGCTTGAGCAATTGCTCCATTGTTGTCACAATAGATGTCTATAGGATCAACAATCGTAGGAACCACACCAAGTTGATGGCGAACTTCTTAATCAGGGCCGCCTCTTAGCCGCGTCGACAATGCAATATACTCGGCCTCCATTGTAGAGTCCGCTACAGTGCTTTGCTTGGAGCTCTTCCGGCTCAATTTGCACCGCCATTGAGACAAAATACAAACCACGATTGCGATCGATAATCGTCTTTGTCCGTTTGGAAACTAGCATCCTTTGTATCCTCTTACGGTGAGCTCATCTTCCCTCCATTAAACCAAGAACATATCCTTAGTCCTCTTCCAAGTACTTAAGAATATTCTTGTCGCCATCGATAGGCGCTCACTGGATCCGATTGATATCTACTACAAGTGCTCAAAGCACATGAGACATCAATCGAGTACATAGCATGGCATACATGATGGATCCAATTCTTTGATGCATATGGGATCCTCTTCATCCTATCTCTCTCATCTTGTGTTTTAGGACACAATTCCTTAGAAGATAAACACCATGTGACATCGGAAGAAATCCTTTCTTGGATTCTTCCATCTTGAATCGTTTGATTACTTTGTCAATATATGCACTCGACTTAGGCCAAGCAACCTCTGCGATCTATCACGATAGATCTTTATACCAAGGATGTAGGCTGCTTCCCCTAAGTCTTTCATGGAGAAGCACTTGGATAACCAAGTCTTTACCGACTGCAAGTTCGGTATATCATTCCCGATCAGAAGTATGTCATCGACATACAACACTAGGAATGCTCTGGCTGCTCACTTTCTTGTAAACACGGGGCTCATCTTCATTTTTGATAAAGGCGAATTCTTTTACGGCCTCATCAAAGCGAATGTTCCGACTCCTTGAAGCTTGCTTGAGTCCATAAATGGATCTCTGCAACTTGCATACCTTATTAGCTTGACTATCAAGCGAAACCATCAGGTTGTGTCATATACACATCCTCCTCAAGGTTTCCGTTCAGGAAAGCAGTTTTGACATCCATTTGCCAAATCTCATAGTCATGATATGCAGCAATTGCAAGCATAATCCGGATGGATTTAATCATGGCAACCGGCGAAAAAGGTTTCTTCATAGTCAATGCCATGAATTTGTTTGAAACCTTTGGCAACCAAGCCGTGCTTTATAGGTGTGCACGTTGCCATCCATGTCGATCTTCTTCTTGAAGACCCATTTACACCCTATAGGTTTTACCCTTCCGGTGGTTCCACCGGAGAAGACCACACTTGGTTACGGTACATGGAGTCCATCTCGGATTTCATGGCTTAAGCCATTTAATGGAATCACGGATCCGATATAAGCGTCTTCGTAGGTTACGGGTTCATCGTCTTGATAGACTAGTCGTCACCATGTTGAGTCACGAGATAACCGTATCTCTCGGGCTCATGGCGTACTCTCCCGGATCTCGTAGCTCTGTGCTACGAGGCGGTTCACTTTGATCCACAATTTGTGGAGTAACCTCCTCGTGATGCTCAACCACTCCTTGTGGCACATCATCCCGTCCTTCGTCTAGTATATCTTGTGGTTCTAGAACTTCATCGAGTTCTACTTTTCTCCCACTAGTACTTCTTAGAAAATGTTCCTTTTCTAGGAAGACACCCGGATCGAGCAACAAAGATTTTGCGCTCTTACGGGTGGTAGAAATGGTATCCTTTGGTCTCCTTTGGATACCCCACAAATATACATTCTGATTTAAACAGGCCCTTGTTCGAAGTCAATTTCTTAACATAAGCTTCGCAACCCCAAATCCTTAGATAAGACAAGTTGGGCTTTCGCCCAATCCATAGCTCATATGGAGTCTTATCTACAGACTTTGACGGCACACGGTTTAAAACGTGAGTCGCAGTCTCTAGGGCATAACCCCGAACGATGCAGGTAAATCACTAAAACTCATCATGGACCTAACCATGTCAAGTAAGGTCCTATTCCTCCTTTCGACACTCCATTGTGTTGGGGTGTATAAGGAGGGTGAGTTGTGATACTATCCCACATTCCTTGGTACTCGAAAACCCCGAGCTTAAGTATTCACCTCCTCGATCGAAGAAGAGCTTTAATACTTTTGCCCTGAACATATTACGTACTTCATTCCTGAATTCCTTGAATTTATCAAAGGCTTGATTTATGTCTCATAAGGTAGACATAACCATATCTACGAAATCATCGTAAATGTGATGAAGTATGAATATCCACCTCGGCTTCAATTGTTAGTGGACCACATACATCACTATGGATGATGCCTAACGATTGATAGCCCTTTCACTTTGTCTGTGAAAGGAGACTTGGTCATCTTGCCTAAAAGGCATGACTCATACCTCAAATGATTTGAAAGTCAAAAGGGGCCAAAACTCCATCCCTTTGAAGTTTTGCAATGCGAGTCTTATTAACATGACACAATCTACAATGCGGAGATATGTTTGGTTTTGATCGCTATGTTTAGCTTTCTTGGTTTCAATATTGAGAATATCTTTATTGTTTAAATCAAGAACATATAATCCATTATATAACCTTGCAATTCCAAATAGAATACCATTCAAACTAAAGGACAACAATCCATTAGATATCTCAAAATGATACCCCATATTATCCAAACGGATCTTGAAATAATATTTCTAGAAATAGAAGGTACGTGATACTTGATTATGTAGTTCCAACAATAAGCCCGTAGGCAAAGATAAACAATAAGTCCCTACACTAATGCGCCACATGTGCTCCATTTCCAACTCGTAGGTACCTCTCTCCCTTGGCGAGCACTGCTGCTGCCTTAGTCCACGCACATCGGTACAAATGTGAGTACCACATCCTGTGTCCATGACCCAAGATGTTGAGGGAGAAGTTAATCTCAATCATGAAAGTACTGAAGTCGTAGCCTCGACTTCTTCTTGCTTGCGAGGAAAGCCTTGCGGTGTTTCCTCCGGTGGCGGCTTGCCACAAAGCGGACTACCTTGCCCTTTCCTATGCCACTCTCGGGCCCAAGAGCAACCTTTGTCCTTTGGGCTTAGGCTTAGGTTTGGCCTTGGCCTTACCCTTGCCGTTACCCTTTGCTTTCTTGGCGGCAGGCGGTAAAAGCGAGGCTTGGACTTTTTCAAGTCTGCTCTGCGATCCTCGGCATGTTGAGAAGTTCGGCGGGGTTTTCTCCATCGTGTTCATATTGAAATTCATTATGAGCGGAGCATATGAGTCAGGGCAAGGATTGCAGAATTAAATCCATTTGTAAGTGCATCCAAGCCACATCCCAAAGTCTCAAGCCTCTCAATGTGCTCGATCATCTTGAGCACATGAGGACCAACTTAGGGCACCCTCGGTCGACGACTCCCAAACGGTGCTTTCGACACCTTGTACCTCTCATGTCGAGCATTTGTTTCATAAAGCTCCTTGAGGTGTAGAATTATGGAAGAAGCATCCATATTCTCATCTTGCTTTTGCTGCATAGGTGTCATCGATGCTAACATCAAGCATTATGCGCTATCGGCATCATCAAGGAACTTTTGATAAGTATCCTTAACTTCTGAGTGGCATCGGGGATCAGGGCTCGACCATGTATGGCTTTTCAAGGATATACAATTTCTTTTCGACTTAAGTATGATCCGTAGATTACGATGCGTCGAAATTGGATCCATCAACTTTGTTTTCTTTTTTCGATTATCGGTCGCGGGTTCATAATACTCATTTTCGGTGAATCTACAATTGCGAGAAAAGATAAAGTTATTATAAAGTTCATTATTATTTAATATGGTCTTTTATTAAACAATGCTCCCCTTTATTTTACTCAAGCCAATAGCCCTCACTATTAACTCGGGAAAGCCCGTTGGCTTTCCTAGTGGACCGAGATCCCCATCCTGCCCATTTCAAACCTTCGCTTTGGCGAACAAGCCAAAAATGGGTTGATTAGGTAGGCCAACAAACTTAATCCACACCAATTGATAGCTCCCACCCCTTTATCAACCTCAAATGTGAAAAAAGCCAACAAGCCAATCACACAATTCAATGGCTCAACCATTGTCCTCAAGTGTGATTCTCGTATCGATAGAGTGGACACTACATGTCACCACATACATAATATGTGTCTTGCTCTACTATGCCTATGGCGCGTTTATCAACCTTCGCTTTGGCGAACAAGCAAAACCGTCATTTTAAGTCGACCCATCACCATTAAGGAAAACTCCAATGAATTTTAACCTCCCACTGGTAGAAGTGTACCCTTCGCTTTGGCGAACAAGGTTTCGACGAGCAGGTGGTTTGATTAAAACCATGGTGATGGAAGGCATTCGTGACTTAATATTCTTAGTTGAGGGGTTTGTTATTTAATGTCTCATCAGTTATTATCTTTGTTAGAATGACATTGTTTGGCATGTTATTCAACATTCAACCTTAGCATGCATTCTAAACAAAATATTAAACGTGCCGGTACATGGCCTAACTAAAACCGATCTCCTCGAGCCTAGAGGGATCGGTGGGTCACCTAGGGATCTGTAACAAATATCTTGAGTCTTCAAGTATGGTTGCCTCGTCCTTCGCTTTGTCTCCAGGTACATTACAAAAAACATCATTCTAAATTTACAATAAAATTAATATTAAACTAATTTTACATCAACAAATTTAGAAACCTCGATTTACATTCGAGGGGAATGAGATGAGAAAAGAATGTACATTAAGAAGAAGAGAAGAAGGCGGGACACATGAGCCTTTATTTAAAAATTACGACCATACATACCCAAAATTAATTTAAAACATTCACCCTTAGGTCTAAGGCTCATGTACCGCGCACCATGCAATATACAAACAAGTACAAAGCATACATTTCAAAAAATAATCAATTTTTTGAATTGGGTGGGTTAATTAATTAATTACCCTCTTAAATGTGCAGAATGTACATTGGCTTTATAGGTTATTAAAAGCGCAGATTAGTCCCTTTCGGGGAAAAAATACAAAATGGGAAAACTACATCCTTCGCCGCGGCGAAGGTTTTATCTTCGCGGCGGAGGACTTACATATGCACTTCTGCTGCATTCTTGCCGCGCGAAGGTTTTATCTTCGCGGCGGATTTAAATTAGGTCTAGCCGCCAGACTTCGCCGCGGCGAAGGTTTTATCTTCGCCGCGGCTGTCGAAGGCTCCTCGCCGCGAAACTAAAGCGGCAGCTAAATCCCAATTCTGCGGTTCGCGTTTTTGCAGTTTTTTGTGTATAAACACTAATCCAAATCAAATCAAACGCACATACGTTCAACCAGGGATATTAACCAACCAATATAACATTCATCAACACATTTTAAACCAGTTTATCATTTGAATCATTCATCCATAATGGATTTTTCAGATTTTACTGATTTTTTCAAAAGCGGGTTTTTCATGGCGATTCATCAAGGCAGCATGTTATCAACAAATACATGTATCAACCATTCAACAATTGTAAATCTAGTACCCTAGGCTCTGATACCACTGTTAGGAAACGACCCGGTTGCGCAGCGGAAAACAAAAATTTTTACAACTACGGATCGTTCCTTAGAACCCAAAATCGGGGCATAGATTTTCTGATTTATGCATAATATGAATCTGCAGAAAAAATAAATCCAAGGTTTAGATTCATACCCACGTTTGGAGGCTCCACCAATGTTGTCTCTGAATGTGTTTGCTACCGATCCAAGTGTAGGATCGAACCGTAGAGGTCCACACGAAGACAACCACCAAGAACCAAGGAGGGATTTGCTAGATCCTCCTTGGCCTTAAAAATCAAGAAGAAGATCGGTATTTGATTTTTTCAATCAAGCAGGTGAGATTGGCGTGGGAGAGTGTATAAGGGGGAAATTTCTTGTGTTTTCTTTTTAAAAATTAAAGAATGAATCACTAACACACACACACTATTCTTTTTATAGGCAAACCAAGTTGCCCTATTCCCACATGGAATGGGCTTGGGCTCCAACCCAAACACCCCATGTTGCCAAACACTCCCAATTTGATATTTTAATTTAATTCATCATTATCTTTAATTAAAATCAATTAATATTTAATTAACATTTAACAATAATGATGATTTAATTAAATATGTGCGAACACACATTTAACCGTAATTTCACTTATTTAATTTCTTTAACAAATTAAATAAAAGGCTACGACCTCAGCAAATTTAATTGCCTTTGTGAAATTACCAAAATACCCTTTCGCCTAAAAAAGGCAGCGCCCTTCTTTCTTCTTGGCTCTTAAATTATCTTCTATGTGTGTGACCCATAGGCTCCTCATCATACCGGTAGTGTATAGTATCGTGATTAACACCAATTAATCGTCTCACTAATACCAGACCAAGATTGGCCCCACTGAGGCATCATGGCCACCCGATGGGTCGGATTGACAAAGTAGCTACGTCAGCGATATGGTTACCCGTACAATACGATCCTTTCATCATCCGTTATCTCGGCGAGGCGAAGGCATAGAAATAGTGTCAACCTTCGGTTACTCTCGATATTATATATTCGGATTTACGGACCAATGACCGTATTATAATGCGGATAGAGCAACAACTCAATCCCCACTTTGTGGCCCACGTTTTAGTGTCATTACCATATCTTTGAATTGCGCGTGAATAACTTCTCCCGTGCCGGGAGTGATGAATCCTTTGTCAATCCACCATAGTCTTGATACACTCCTTGATATAGCCAATCACCACCGTCTTGTGACTACGAATAGAAGCTGCGTTAGGCTAGTATCAAAGCTGTACCAATCGGTGCACAAGGCACTCCCGGTGATCTCAAGTCCAAGGATCACATGCACCACCATTCGTTAGAGGATTTGTTCCATAGACACTGGGGTTACCATCCATATGGAATCCTCCGGTAGGGTCGATCCGTGAACTTCTTTGCGGTATATCCGCCTACAACAAGCACCCATGTGTTGCACCGAGGTTGTCACCAAACAACCTTGACAAGTGAATCGATCCAAGCCGCCTTTCGCGAGTCGTTCAACACTATGATAGCCTTACCGTATTATACGTGCCCTTACTTGAGAATAATCTTGGGCTACAGACGTTTCTAGAATGGCCACCATATGTGCTCATAGGGTTCTCACTATCAAGATTTGAAACACTTGATACCCTCGTCACGGTTCTACCATTCTAAGGACATATATCAATACATATTGCAATAATAATGATTTACGCGATATAGAATAAAAATGCCTTTTATTATTGATTAATGAACATTATTATAAAGAGTCAATTCCACAATAATTGATTGGCTCTAGGGCATCTACTCTAACAACAAAGTTACCTTTCAATGTTTTGAGGCAATGAAGTTTCGGCCTTGAATCGGATTCATGTTTTAGTGTCGATGTGGTGGATAAAGGCCTTGTGGTGACTTATTGAAGAAAACACCCCACGAGTTACCTCTTAGAAACGTGTATAGCCAAGTCAAAAACAATAGAGGTAAGAAGAGTTTTCGAGGAATGATTTGTGGGCCCTAGGATGTTAAGAAGCACTTGAAGATTGATGAGGGTCAAGATGTAGAATTTGAGGAGTTTGATTTTTGACAAAGAAAAGGCAAAGAGAAAAATGAAGAACCTCCAAAGCTTGAATTGAAAACCTTTTATCTTCTAAACCTCAAATATGCTTATCTTGAGACCTTCGAAACCTTCCCGGTGATTATTAGTTCGATTTGAAGTACATTAGAGGAAGAAAGCGATTGGATTAGGGTGGTTGAGAGAACATAAGACTTAGCAATTGGATGGACCATCTTCGACATTAGAGGCATCTCCCGCCATCATTTTGGGCATGCATAAGATACCTCATGGAGGATGATTTTAAGCTAGGTGCAACCACAAGCGAGATTGAATCCTTCGATGAAGGAAGTGGTGAGAAAGGAGGTGGTGAAACCTCTTAGATGCGGGATTATTTACCCGATTTCGGATAGCCCATGGGTAAGCCCGTACAAGGGTTGGTTAAGAAGAAAGAAGGTATTACGGTGGTAAGGAAAATGAAAGAGTAACGAAGTTAATAACCAACGGCGCAGTGCCCTGGATGAGTATGCATTGATTAGTAAATTGAATGAGGCGACAAGGAAGGATCATTTTCCATTACCTTTCATTGGATCAGATATTGGAGAGGTTGGCAAGACATGCCTATTCCTGTTTCCCGGATGGGTATTCGTATAATCAGTTGCATCGCCTCCCTGAGGATCAAGAGCGACCTTCACTTGGGCCCCTTTACGGACACCTTTGCTTATCGAAGGATGCCATTTGGGTATGCAATGCACCAGCAACATTCCAAAGATGCATGATGTCAATCTTTGAGACATGGTGAAGGCGGTTTATAGAAGTCCTTCATGGATGACTTCTCCGTTTTGGTTCATCATTTGATAACTGTCTAACTAATCTCTTTTCTTTTGGTTTGGCGAGAGATGTAAGGAGACAAATTTGGTGCTAAAGGCTGGAGAAATGTCACTTCATGGTTAAGGAAGGAATAGTGCCTCGGGCATAGGATCTCCAAGGATGGAATAGAAGTTGATCGGGCAAAGATAGAAGGGTGGGATTGAGAAGCTACCACCACCATCAAATGTCAAGGCGGCGTTCCGAATTTTCTTTGGGGCAATGCGTTTTCCCCTGAGCAGCTTTCATCAAGGATTTTTCTAACATTTCTAAACCCCTTTGCAATTTGTTGAATAAAGATGTTGTTTTTACTTTAATGATGATTGCAATGCATGCTTTTCTAACTCTAAAAAATTATTAGTATTACGCACCTTATTATTGTTCCCGGGATTGGGACTACCTTTCGAATTAATATGTGATGCTAGTGATTTTGCTTTTAGGGGTAGTTTTAGGACCCAGAGGAAAACAAAATGTTACATGTAATCATATGCCTAGCAAAACACTAGTTGATACACAATTGAATTACACCACCATTGAAAAAGGAAATGTTGGGTTGTAGTTTTTGCTTTTGACAAGTTCCGTTTTCTTATTTGTTAGGTGCCAAATGTGATCGTATACCAACCCCGAACATGTTAGAGTAGGTGCCCTAGAGCCAATCAATTATTGTAGAATTTGACTCTTTGTAATAATGTTCATTAATCAATAATAAAAGGCATTTTATTTCTATATCGCGTAAATCATTATTATTGCAATATGTATTGATATATGTCCTTAGAATGGTAGAAGCGTGCTGAGGGTATCAAGTGTTTCAAATCTTTAATAGTGGAGAACCCCTATGAAAGCACATTGTGGTGGCCATTCTAGAAAGGGCGTCCAAGTAGCCCGGTATATTGGGAAGTAAGGGCACAGATAATACGGTAAGGCTATCATAGTGTTGAAGGCGACTTAATCCCCCGAAAGGCGGTTGTAGTCTCACTTGTCAAGGTTGTTTGGTGACAACTTGGTGCAAACACATGGGTGCTTGTTGTAAAGCGGATATACCAGCAAAGAACAAGTTCATTGGTGGACCCGAGAGATTCCATATGGATGGTAACCCCGGGAAAGTTGTCTTATTGGGAACAAATCCTCTAATGAATGGTGGTGGCATGTGATCCTTGAGCCTTGGAGATCATCGCGGGGGCCTTGTTGCAAAACCGGGAATTTGAGGTGATTTGACACTAGCCTAACGCGAATCTATTGAGTTGTATGCGGTTGGTGATTGGTTTTGGTATAAGGAGTGTATCAAGACTATGGTGGATTGACAAAGGATTCATCACTCCCAAGATGGCAGGGAGGGAAGTTATTCCTCACAGGCCCAATTCGGTATATGGCAATGACAGCTAAAAGCTGTTTTAAGCAAAGTGGGATTGAGGGTGTTGCTCTATCCAGTTATAATACGTCATTGGGTCCAGCCGAATATATAATATAGAGTAACCGGAAGGATGACACTATTTCTATGCCTTCGTCCTCGTTGAGATAAGCGTATGATGAAAATGATCGGAAGGTTATGCGGTAACCATATCGTGTCGAGTAGCTACTTTCTTTGAATTCGAATCTATCGGGGTGGCATGATGCCTGCTGAGGCCAATCTTGGTGACGGTGTAATTAGTGAGACGATTAATCGGTGTTAATCGCGATACTATACTCTAAGGGTATGATGAGGAGCCTATGGGTCACACACATAGAAGACAATTTAAGATCCAAGAAGAAAGAAAGAAGGGCGTTCGGTTTTCCCTTTTGGGTTTGAAAGGGTATTTTGGTAATTTCTCGGGAAATTGGCAATTAAATTTCTTGAGGTTGTAGCTTTTATTTAGTTTGTTAGAAAAAAATTAAATAAGTGAAATTCCGTTTAAATATATGTTCGCATATATTTAAATAAATTATCATTATTGTTAAATGTTAATATATATATATTAAATATATATTAATTGATTTTAATTGAAATAATGATGAATTAAATTAAAAAATATCTAATTTGGGAGTGTTTGGCAACATGGGCTGTTTGGGTTGGAGCCCGAAGCCCATTCCATGTGGGAATAAGGGCAACTTGGTTTGCCTATAAAAAGAATAGTGTTTGTGTGTTTTAAAATCAACTCATTTTGCCCAAACCCTTTGAAAAACAAAAGGAAAACACGCCTGAAACCCTTTTTCTATCACTCCCCGCCACTTTCACTTTTTTTGATTGAAAAATCAAATACTCCTTTTCTTCTTGATTTCTTAAGGCCAAGGAGATCTAGCAAATCCCTCCTTGGTTCTTGGTGGTTGTCTTCGTGTGGACTTCTTGGTTCGATCCCTATACTTGATCGGTAGCAAACACTTTCGAGACAACATTGGTGGAGCCTCCCAAATGTGGGTATGAATCTAAACCATTTGGATTTATTTTTCTGTGAAATTCTTATAAAATATAAAGCGTAATTTTCTATGCCTCCCCGATTTTTTGGGTTCCCTAAGGAAGCGATCCATGGTTGTAATTTTTATTTTCGCCCTAGCATTGGCAAGGGTCATTTCCTAATAGACCATTCAACAATCGAGCACCTATTGCAAAGCAAGAAGCAAAACCGCGGGTGATAAGATGGATTTTTACTACTTGGAGTTTGAGTTGGAAATTCGGGAACAAAAAGGGGTGAGAAAATGTGCGCGGATCACTTTTCAAAGGATCGAAAGACCAATCAAGGGGAAATGAAGAGGAATTGCCAATTACGAAACATTTTTGGATGAGAAGTTGATGAGAGTGGAGGAAGCACCATGGTATTTTTTCGCGATTTTGCAAACTATTTTGGCATCAAGGGTGCTCCCAAGTGGTATGACATATCAACAAAAGAAAATTCCCCTTTTCTCGGATTTGAAGTACTATTTTGGGAAGAGCCTTTTCTTTCTCCCCGACATTGTTCTTGATCAAATAATCACGAGATGTGTCCCGAGGAGGAGATGGGAAAGCATTCTACGGCATTGTCATGAGAAGGGAAGTAGGTGGCCATTTTGGGGGAGCTAGAACAACAGCCCAAGGTTTTACAATCGGGGTTTTATTGGCCAACCCTCTTCAAGGATTCCTTAAGGATGATTCAAGAGTGTGACCAATGTCAACGGATGGGCGTGTTTCAAAAAAGAGATGGGAGATGCCGTTGAACAATATCTTGGGTGGTTGAGCTTTTTGATGTGTGGGGGATTGATTTTATGGGTCATTTCCCAAGTCTTTTGGGAACACATTTATCTTAGTAGCGGTGGATTACGTGTCAAAGTAGGTTGAGGCGATAGCATTGCCGACTAATGATGGTAGGGTAGTGATTAAGTTTGTGAGAAAGAATATTTTCTTCAAGGTTTGGGGTACCACGGCGAATCATTAGTGATGGAGGATCTCATTTTGCAATAGGCAAATGGATGCACGTGAGTAAATATGGAGTGACACATAGAGTTGCAACACCCATACCACCCACAAACGAAACGGGCAAGTGGAACCTTGTCGAATAGAGAACTCAAGGGGATTTTAGAAAGGGACAGGGCTTAATGCATCTAAGGAAAGATTGGTCACTAAGCGGATGATGCATTATGGGGCCCTTATCGAAGCTGCTTTAAGACTCCTATTGGGTATGTCGCCATTTAAGATGGTTTTTAAAAAGGGAAGGCGTTGCCACTTGAAGGGGTAGAACTTGAACACAAAAGCGTCTTGGGCCGTTAAGAAGGTTTTGAACATGGACTTGAAAGGCCCATTGGAGAAAGAGAGGATCTTGTCCTTTGAAGCAGGGACTTGATGAGTTTCGTCTTGAAGCATATGAAAATGCCCGTTTATAAAGAGAAGACAAAAGGTGGCATGACAAGCACATCCATTGAAGGTTTTTGAAGTTGGGAACGAAGGAAGGTGTTGTTGTTCAATTCCCTAGACTTAGGCTTTTCCCCGAAAACTTAAGTCTAGATAAAGGGTTACCAGACCATTCACTATTAAGAGGATTTATGCATCCAGAGCGGTGGAAGTGACACATGAAGATAAAAGGCACGTACGTTATGGGACGAGAGATTGAAGCTATCAACCTTTAGATTGAAAAGCTCCAAATTTTTGATTGAAAATTTTTCGTGAAATTTTCGCGAAAAAGGGGTTGTTGTTGAAACGGGTTGTTTTGGTGTTTAGGAATGTTATGGAGTAAGAAAATTGGTTGAAAAAGCACTAAGGAAGCAAAAGATGGAAGTTTGAAAATTTTTCTCTCAAGTGGACATGCAAGGCGGTGTGAAGAATGAAAAAAGAAAAAGTGAGTATTTATAGAAAAACGGGTGGTCCGCGCGGGGCGAAGAATAAACTTCGCGGCGACGTTCTTCGCCCTTCATGAACCCTAAAAATTTTCCTGTTTCAGCTCTCCACTGCAAGAAAAATTCTTCATGGGGTGGCAAAAATTCCCGGGAGGATACAAGGCTTTCGCGCGGCCCGGAAATGCCTTAGCCAAATTTTCACAAAATTAAATCACCTTCTTCGCCGCGGTGAAAACGTCTAGGAGCTAACTCTTATTTTCAGGTTTCTAGAACATTTCCATACCTTTTCTTTGGCTAACGAATTCACCTGAAACACCCAAAAACAAAAACATAAAAATTTATACAAACTCATAATGAAATTAAACAAAATCGAACAACCAAAATGAAAAGCAAAAAGTTAAAAGCACTTGGGTTGTCTCCCAAGAAGCCCTTAGTTAGAATCGAATCTTCACCCTTGTTACAATCCAAAATCACAGCAAAAACTCATCCAAAGAATATGTAAAAGCTGTTTAACCTAAAAACGAAGACTCCTTAGAGAAAAGGCTTAGTTTTCCTTTTATACCTTGCCCAAAAACATGCACAAGATGAAAACTGTGGCGTTTAACAAACCGCAAATAATGACCTTGCGCCGCGGCCGAAGAAAGAAATCGATTTGAGCTGGCTTCAATTGCAATTTCTTCCAAGACAAGGAAAAATCTTCGCCGGGGCGAAGCTATTTGACAAGTTCTGAAATTACAGAACTGCCACTTTGCTTGCTTCTTCGATTTTCGATGCTCTCCCTTTGGAACAAGCCTCATCGTGCTTTATCCTGCTTCCGAACTCTCCTAACTTCTGAGATCCGTTAACTTTGAGTCCCCAAAACTTTCCAATTTTGTCCTTATTTGCATAAATTGTCCATTTTAACTTTCCGAAACACGTAATGTAAAGAATTAAACAACAATTCAAGTCAAAATGCACCACAAAGTACTTGAAATCCAAATAAAAAAGACAAAAATAAACCGTATAATCCACGGATTATCAAATAATTTCAAACTAAAGATATGCTCGCCCCGAGCATACGGTATAAAAATCAACTAAACAAAACATAAACAATGACGAAAACACAAAACCCAACAAACGAAAATGAACAAAACTAACAAGACTCAAATTCAACAAACAAATTGCCTAGAAATTGCACAAGCCTCAAAAGTTGTTGAAAAATTATAATAAGGGAAATATTCAACACTCCAAGAAGTTATAAGCATTATCGATAGCTTCCTCAATCGGTCCACCAAGTAGTGATCCCCACTTCAATCCACATTTCAACTTCCCCGGATTATTTTATGCAAAAATGTAAAGTTTATCAAATGGTAACGGACTCATAAGCCTACATATCGAACTACTCTACTAATGAGGACTAAACAAAAATGAGAATCAAAAGGTCTTTAAAAGGTTTTAACGTTAGGCCCTCCCGGGTTGGTGGGGTTCCAAACAAAAAAGGATAGGAATCACAAAGTAAGAAAACTTCGATTTTCCTAATGCAAAAAGCAAAATAAGCGTCTGGTCGAACTCCACTTCTTCTTAACCACCAATTGAAAATGTCGCTAATTCACCACCCAGAAAACTTTCATTTTTCTTATTCCCGAAACCATAAATGACGGGGAGCGTCGTTTAAAGTGTACATGGCGTTGTTACACCGAGAGTGCAGGGTCTTGCTAGCGAGGTTTTTTAAGGCGGGTTAGGGTTCGGGTTTCAGTTAGTATACCCCTTAAATTAAAATTATTAAATTTTTTTTTTTTTTTTTTCAAACATAAAACAACAATTCAATTGAATTGAGGTGACTACCTCTTTTATTTTTATTTCTCTCCCCTCCCAACCCCGAAACTATTCTTTTGGCTTATTCGTTACAACCTTCTTTCGTTGCATTAGGACCCGAATTCTCCTAAAAAGGGTAATATAAAGTGTTTAGGGGTATAAGGATTGGACAATTCTGTTATTTTCCAAGAAAAAAGTAAAACAATAAAATTTAAACAAGGAAACTCAAATGGGGTGACAATGGGAAATTAGTTTATGGGTCGGCTTAGAAAGGCTCAAAGCGTTTCGAACAAATGCCTAAATCATCTTCTCAACCATGTCTAATCCTAGAATTTTGCCTCAAGCACTTCTCTACTAGGGTTCTAGAGTCCACCAACATTATCAAACTTCCCGCCTAATCACATAAAAATGAATCTAAGCATGCCAAAAAATGAAAATGGTGGTGAACCACTCAACAAACCTCAATCAAAATCCGGGAGGTCAATAAACATAAACTTGAAGCAATGCTTAACATTTCTCAACAATAAAATTTCAACAACCCAATTCTCATCACTGATTTGTACACTTCATCATCGGCAAACAAACAACTAAAAAACACAATAACTTTTTTCAGTTTAAGGTGTAACGTGGCGTTGTTAAACCGAAGTCGCCCAAGTATCCGTTAGGTAGTTCCAAAGGCGATTCACGAAGTTTCAACCTTAATATACCCCTCAAACTAGTTTTGATTTTTTTTTTATTTTCTATTTCTACCCCCGGGGAACTAAACATAACATTGTCCCCAATGTTTCATTATGCAAAAATTAGGAATAGAAAATACTAAAAACAACAAAGGATACGAGAATGCTCCCCTTGGTTAATTCGTGAAGTGTCGCCTCCAATGAATGAACACCCGGTCTCGGACTTTTCATCCCCGGCCCCATGGTTCTGGTCAAAACAATTAAAGCGTGGGTGTCCCTTATGTTAGCAAAAATTCACAACTAACTTGAAAATATTACATCCTAATCTCGTCCCTTCAACAATCTACGGAATTAAAAGCAACAACTAATAACTAAACAACTAAACAAAAATCCTGAACCAAAATAAAAGCTTGAGTTCAAAGTTTCAAATGGACACAAAATTAAATGAAAACAAATAAACAAGAACAAAATCCAAAGCAAAGTTGCTCCGGTTCAATCTTGTTCTTCCTCGTCTTCCTCTTCCCTTCCTCATCTTCCCTCGCCTCTTCCTCTTCCTTCCTTTCGGAGTCCATCCACTCATCTCGAGTTCCATTCGGCCCATTGATATGCTTAAGTGTCAACGCTGAGCTCTTTGAAGCCATTCGGCGCAAGGCCCTCATGCATCATCTCGGCTTGCTCTACCATCCAATCCTCGATGTCTCTTCATGTATTTCATTAACCCCATCATTTCCAGATCATCTGCCCTCGTGAACCTTGAGCCGGGATGACGTGGCTCGCTTGTTCTCTCGCCTTTTTTGCTCCGCTCTTGGTTCGCATGTATTCCGAACCCGGTCCTGGTGTTTTGCTTGTAATATTTTGAGTCTAGAAGGTTGAGCGGAAACATGAATGCGTGCTCGTCATCCCACCCGAACCTTGACTCGCTTTAAGGCATAGGGTTGTGATGAGATGCGGGAAAGCCGTAACTTCCTCGCCGGTTTCTTTGCTTTTAAGCTTGATCTTTGTTAAAAATCATGTCCCCCACAAAATCAATACTCTTCCCCACTTTGTGCAATCAAGTAGAGCAACTTGCCTTCTCGTGAGTCACGGTGTTGTAGGTGCGATCGCATTAGTTTCGCTGAGATAAAGTATTGCCTCACCGAGCCATCGGTGTCAAGCTTGCGTGCTTAGAGTCTTTTTTTGTTTCTTGACACCCTTGCCCCACTCTTTGCACCCGGTTTTGCAATAATCGGAAGGATTAAGCCGTCATCAATCCGTGATCTCTTGAACTCACATACTTATCAACCGAGGATTTCGTGGCAAATGAAAGAAATCATTGATTTCCTTTCCCCGTAAAAAGGTAAAAGGGCACTTCCTCCTCATAAAAACAAAAGCTCTTCCCTTACACTAAGGGTGGAGATTGGGCATAAGAACTCCCCTTACTAGCTGGCAATGAACAACCGCCTCAGAGCTCGCAAAGACATGTCCAAATGTCTCCTCTACTCTTGTCAAAGGCCCTCGAGTAGCTTAAACCACGCTCCAATAATCCCCCTTATTCTTTCTTTGAATTGCTTTGCTTTCATACCTTTTGCAGGGCCTCATCATTCACAAACCAAGTTGTCAACACTTCCCCTTCCCCTTACTCTTACTCTTGCCCTTGTATGGTTGCCTTTAACTTTCTGGGAGCCATTGTTCACAACTTGACTTCAATCCACAAAAATTCACCCTAAATTTAGACCTAGTTATTCAACACAATTAAATCAATCCCGCAAAAATAACAAGCACTTCCAAAAATTCGCACCACCCCCTTTTTAAACTTCGAATTTTCAATTCAACACAAACACTCCAAAAAATTCAAAACCCACACTCCTAACAATCAAGCTTAATGCACAAACTACTCTTCTTCAATCAAAATCACAACGCAAAAAATCACCCAAATATTCACAATTCAATCGCAATAAAATTCCTCGTATCTACAATTAGGGAAACTTGAAATTTTTTCGATAAAAAAGCTTTGGGTTATTGAGATCTTACAAAAATGAAGTAATATTCGCCACCAATTGAACCAGAATCAACCTAGATTGAAAAGCCCCAAATTTTTTATTCAAAAATTTTCGTGAAATTTCACGAAAATTGTTGTTGAAACGGGTTGTTTTGGTGTTTAGGAACGTTATGGAGTAAGAAAATTGGTTGAAAAAGCACTAGGGAAGCAAAAGATGGAAGTTTGAAAAAATTTCTCTCAAAAAAGTGGACATGCAAGGTGGCGAAGAATGAAAAAGAAAAAGTGGAGTATTTATAGAAAACGCGTCGCCACTGGCAAGAAGAAATCCAATGGGCATGGCGGACGCTTCTTCGTTCATGAACCCTAAAAAATTTCCCAGGTTTCGCCACGGTGAAGAAAAATTCTTCACCGGGGTGAAAACTTCCCCGAGGATAACCAAGGGCTTTCGCGCGCGAAATGCCTTAGCCAAATTTTTCACAAAATTAAATCACCTTCTTCACCGCGGCGAAAACGTCCAGGAGCTAACTCTTATTTTCAGGTTTCTTCGCTGTGGCGAAGAATGATTCTTCGCCCCAGCAAAGTCTGGAACATTTCCATACCTTTTCTTTGGCTAACGACTTCACCTGAAACACCCAAAATCAAAAACATAAAAATTTATACAAACTCATAATGAAATTAAACAAAATCGAACAACCAAAATGAAAAGCAAAAAGTTGAAAACACTTGGGTTGTCTCCTGGGAAGCCGGGCTTTGTTTATAGTCGCCTGCCCCCTCTCTTTCAATCCTTCAAGTTGGGGATGTCCAGCCGGATTGGGATGGAATTGCAGCTCATCAGGCTCCAACTCAAACACCCCATGTTACCAAACACTCCCAATTTGATATTTTATTTTCCATCATTATCTTAATTAAAATCAATTAATATACATTAACATTTAACAATAATGATAATATATTTAAATATGTGCGAACACATATTTAAACATAATTTCACTTATTTAATTTTTCTAATAAATTAAATAAAGGCTATGACCTCAGCAAATTTAATTGCATTATGAAATTATGAAAATACCCTTTCTCCCTAAAAAGAGCCCCTGCCCTTCTCTCTTCTTGGCTCTTAAATTATCTTCTATGTGGGTGTGACCCATAGGGCTCCCTCATCATACCGGTAGTGTAGACTGCGATTAACACCAATTAATACACACCAAGATTGGCCCCTCAGCCCAAGGCATCATGGCCACCCGATAGATTTGGATTCAGAAAATAGCTACTTGTCAACGATACTATTTATCCGCATTAATTCGACCTTTCATCATTCGTTATCTCGATGAGCGAAGGCATAGAAATAGTGTCAACCTTCGGTACTCTCGATATTATGTATTCGGGGTTATGACCAATGACCCGTATTATTAGCTTGGATAGAGCAACAACTCAATCCCACCTGTGGCCCACGGATTTTAATGTCATTGCATTATACCGGAATTGTGCCATGAGATAACTTCTCCGTGCCCAGGAGTGATGAATCCTCTTGGTCAATCCACCATAGTCTTAATACACTCCTTTGATGCGCCAATCACCACCGTATTGTGACTTTCACGAAAAGAAGCTGCGTTAGGCTAGTGGTCAAACTACCACCAATCCGGGTGCCAACAAGGCAGCTCCCAGATGATCTCAAGTCTTAAAGATCACATGCACCACCATTCGTTAGAGGGATTTGTTCCATAGACAGGGGTTGGGGTTACCATCCATATGGAATCTATGGGCCAATCCTAGTGAACTTGCCTTTGCGTGTAATCGCCTACAACAAGCACCCATGTGTTGCGGTTGTCACCAAACAACCTTGACAAGTGAGAATCGATCGGCGCCTTTTCGACAAGATTCCGTTTCAACACTATAATAGCCTTACCGGGGCTATAGGGACGTTCTAGAATGGCCACCCCTTATTGTTGCTTTATCGGGTTCTCACTTATCAAGAATTTGAAACACTTGATACCCTGGTCACGGTTCTACCATTCTAAGGACATATATCAATACATATTGCAATAATAATGATTTACGTTGATATAGAATAAAATGCCTTTTATTGATTAATGAACATTATTAAAAGAGTCAACTACAATAATTGATTGGCTCTGTGGGCATCTACTATAACAATCTCCCACTTTGTACTATAGCCAATCATTCATGTAATTTAATACCAAATGATCTCAAGTGCCTTTCATGGGCCTTCGCTGTGAGCAGAGGCTTTGTTAGTGGATCTCGCAAGATTGTTGTTAGGTATGCACTTTACTAATCTGCATGTCTTTTCCTCTCCCAACTATCTCTCCCCGATGAGATGGAATCATCTCGAAAGTTTGTTTGTCCTGAACCTCGATGGGGAGACCGTTGGTTCACTTTTTGGCTTGAGGTAATTGCTCCATTGTTGTCACAATAGATGTCTATAGGGATCAACAATCGTAGGGAACTACACCTAAGTTCCAATAATGAACTTCTTAATCCAGATGCTTCCTTGGCCGCATCGACAATGCAATATACTCGCCTCCATTGTAGGGAATTCCGGCCCTATAGTGCTTTGCTTGGAAGCTCTTCCAACTCTGCACCCACCCATTGAGACAAAATACAAACCCACGATGCGATTCGATAATCATCTTTGGTTCTTTTGCTTTGGAAACTAGTATCTTATCCGTATCCTTTTTCATGTTTGGAAGCTCATCTTCCCTCCCATAAACCATGAACATATCCCTAGTCCTCTTCAGGTACCCTTAAGAATGTTCTTTGACACCATCCATGACGCCTACTGGATCCGATTGGATATCTACTACAAGTACTCAAAGCACATAAGACATAAACTGAGTGCATAACATGGCTTTACATGATGGATCCAATTGGCCGGAACGCATATGGGATCCTCTTTCATCCTATCTCTCTCATCTTGTGTTTTAGGGACACAAATTCCTTAGAGATAAACACCATGTGACATCGGAAGAAATCTCTTCTTGGATTCTTCCATACCTTGAATCTCTTGATGCTTTTGTCAATATATGCACTCTAACCTTAGGCCAAGCAACCTACGCGATCTATCACGATAGATCTTTATACCAAGGAATGGTGTGGGCTCCTTAAGTCCTTCATGGAGAAGCACTTGGATAACCAAGTCTTTCTACATGCGATTCGGTATATCATTGCCGATCAAAAGTATGTCATCGACATACAATACTAGGAATGCTACTGCGCTACCACTCATTTTCTTGTAATCATAGGGCTCATCTTCATTCTTAATAAAACTGAATTCTTTTGCGGCTTCATCAAAATGAATGTTCTAGCTCCTTGAAGCTTGCTTGAGTCCATAAATGGATCTCTGCAACTTGCATACCTTATTAGCTTGACTATTAAGAACGAAACCATCAAAGTTGTGTCATATACACATCCTCCCTCAAGGTTTCGCTTCGGTTGGAAAGCGCTTTTGACATCCATTTGCCAAATCTCATAGTCATGATATGCGGAAATTGCAAGCATAATCCGGATGGATTTAATCATGGCAACCGGTGAAAAGGTTTCTTCATAGTCAATGCCATGAATTTGTTTGAAACCTTTGGCAAACAGTCGTGCTTTATAAGTATGCACGTTGCCATCCATGTCAATCTTCTTCTTGAAGACCCATTTCCCAACCCCACCCTATGTGTTTTACCCCTTCAGGTGGTTCCATCAGAGACCATACTTGGTTCTGGTACATGGAATCCATCTCAGATTTCATGGCCTCAAGCCATTTAACGGAATTTGGATCCGATATAGCGTCTTCATAGGTTTTGGGTTTATCATCTTGGTAGACTAGTACCGGTCAACATGTTGAGTCACGAGATAACCGTGTCTCCTGGGCTCATGGCGACTCCCAGAATCTACGTAGCTGGTGCTACAATTTGAGGTGGTTCACTTTGATCCACAAACCAAATTGGTGAAGTTAACCTTCCTCATAATGCCCTTAACCACTTTTGTGGAACATCATCCCGTCCCTTCATCTAGTATATCTTGTGGTTCTAGAATTTCATTGAGTTCTACTTTTCTCCCACTAGTACTTCTTAGAAAATATTCCTTTTCTAGGAAGACACCAAATCGAGCAACAAAAATTTTACGCTCTTTCGGGTGGTAGAAGTAGTATCCTTTGGATACCCCACAAATATACATTTATAGGATTTTGGGCCCAGCCTTGTTCGAAGTCAATTCTTAACATGGCGCAACCCCAAATCCTTAGATAAGACAAGTTGGGCTTTGCGGGCCTACTCCATAGCTCATATGGAGTCTTATCTAACAGAACTTTGATGGCACACAGCTCAAAATGTGAGTCGCAAGCCTTCTGTTGGGCATAACCCCTAGAACGATGCGGTAAATCACTAAAACTCATCATGGACCTAACCATGTCAAGTAAGGTCCTATTCCTCCCTTTCGACACTCCATTGTGTGGGGTGTAATAGGAGAGGTGAGTTGCGATACTATCCCACATCCCGGCCCGGTACTCGAAAACCCACGAGCTTAAGTATTCACCTCCTCCCCGATTCGACCAAAGACTTTAATACTTTTGCCCAACATATTATGTACTTCATTCCTGAATTCCTTGAATTTATCAAAGGCTTCAGATTTATGTCTCATGAGGTAGACATAACCATATCTACTGAAATCATCAGTAAATTTGATGAAGTATGGATATCCACCTCCAACAAGGCTTCAAGCTGTATGCTAATTGTAGTATGAGATAACTTCTCTCGTACCCGAGAGTGATGAATCCTCTATCAATCCACCATAGTCTTGATACACTCCTTGATATAGCCAATCACCACCGTATTGATAGCTCTGAAAAGAACTGCATTAGGCTAGTGTCAAACTACACCATCCCGGTGCCACAGGCGCTTCCGGTGATCTCAAGTCTAAGGATCACATGCACCACCATTCGTAAGAGGATTTGTTCCAGACAACCTTTGGGGTTACCATCCATATGGAATCCTCTAGTGGGTCAGTCTAGTGAACTTGCTGCAGTGTAATCGCCTACAGCAAGCACCCATGTGTTGCACTAGGTTGTCACCAAACAACCTTGACAAGTGAGATCAGCAACCGCCGGACCAAGGAGTCGCTTCAACACTATGATAGCTTACCGTATTATACTGTGCCCTTACTTGAGAATAATACTAAGGGCCTACGGACGTTTCTAGAATGGCCACTATATGTGCTCATAGGGTTCTCACTATCAAGATTTGAAACACTTGATACCCTCGTCACGGTTCTACCATTCTAAGGACATATATCAATACATATTGCAATAATAATGATTTACGCGATATATAATAAAATGCGTTTTATTGATTAATGAACATTATTATAAAGAGTCAATTCTACAATAATTTATTACAAAGAGTCATTACCCCAGTGTTCTCCTTTGTTTATTTGTTGTTTTGAATTTGTTTAGTTGTTTCATGATTTAGAATAAATTTAATTTCGTTGTCTTTGGTGTTTCAGGTGAATGATCGAATTGTGGCAAAAAGCGGAATTCTCCAGTTTTCGCCACGGCGAAGTTTATTCTTCGCCGCAGCGATGTATACTTTGACAAAAATGGATTCAGGAAATTCCAGACTTCGCCGTGGCGAATTTTATTCTTCGCCTAGGCATTGTATTCCCTAGAAGTTTTATCCACGGCGAGAAATTTTCTTCACTGCGACATAAACGGTATTGCGCGAATAAGCTAAGGAAACTTCGCTGCGGCGTTGTATACACTGTAATTTTTCACCGCGGCGAGAAATTTTCTTCGCCGCGACATCGACTAGATTGTACAATTGAACGAAGAACTTCGTCGCAGTGAAGTTTGTTTTCTAAAAAGTCACAATGACTTTTCATTTTTTGCAAAAAGTTTGAAAGAACACCCAAGTGCCAAACACTTCCACCTTCCATCCAGAGATTTTCCAGTGCATTTCCTTCCCTCTACTCCAGTCTTTAACCCTCACAAACACTAAATCCACTCACTTTGTCAAGGATTTTTGCAAAATTTTGAAGAAAAGTTTGGAAACCCTAGGTTTTCCAAAATTGGGATCTTGCAATTTGGGCCGAAATTGGTGAGATTAGTGGTGCATTCATCGTGGGATTGGTAAGATTTCGAGTTCTTTAGCCTTAAATTTGATCAATTTCGATTGTTAGTGCTTTAAATTTGAGAAATTGATTGAATGTGTTGAGTTGTGAATTTTGTGGTTTGATTTTGATTTAAGAAGTGTGGAATTTGGTTTGTCGGTCGTTGAGGAAGTTTGGTTTTTGATTTTGAAGTGTTTTGATTGAGTTTGGAAGAGTGGTGATTTGGGGGTGTAGGTGCAATTTTTGAAACCTTGGTGTGAATTTAGGAGTGATTGTGGTTAGTAGCAAGAGTACTTTAGCGTTGAATTGTCGAGTTGAAATTTTAGTTTGAGGGTAGATTTGAGTAATCACAATGAAAACCAAAATGCCGCTCAAAATAGTTGCCAAGGGTAAAGGAAAACAAGTCAACAATAGGTTTGTGAATGAGAAGGCTCGGCAGCGTTATGAAGGCGCAATTAAAAGAAAAGACAAAGGGTTTATTGCCGAGAGAGGACTGACCACAGTCCATAGAGAAGATTGGAATCGAGGGAGAAATTGTGATATATTCATGAGTGAACCCGAACATTTAGCCATAGAGCCAATAATGAGAGAATTCTATGCCAACTTCCCTGAGTGTGATCCCGGGCATGTTTATGTGAGAGGTATTGATGTGTCAATCGATGCGAAGGTTATCAATGATGTCTACAAACTTGCTCCAATTGACCGTGATGAGTACTAGGAATTTAGGAAGAGACAATTTAAGGAGGAGGAGATTCTTAAGGTCATAGCAAAGTCGGGTACTTCTTGGGAGATTTTGAAGAAGGGGAGAAGAAGCATTAAGGGGACGAATTTGATTCCTATGGCTAGATTGTGGTAGTATTTTATGTGTGCGGGGATGGTTCCGGAGACGTATTATAGTACAGTGGTTTTTGAGCGGGCAGTGTTACTTTATTCCATTACCACTGGAAAGAAAATGGATGTAGGGAATATTATCATGGACAGTATACAGCATGCAGCCAAACCATGGCGAGGGCTTTCGCCTTCCACATCTCATCAGCCTGCACTCGGAGGTAGGAGTCAAGAAAGCAGATGATGAACCACTTATTCATCTTACCCCACCCCTCGACACCAACTACTTTCACAAGCTACTTGAGCATCCTCCCAGAGAAGGACCTAGCTCCGGAACAAAAAGACAAAGAACCACAGAAGCTGCCACAACATCCAGTTCAACATCCACGACAAAGGAGCTGCTGCAGCAAATTTTGGACAAGGTGAACCGATGGAACGACGTTAAGATTGGATGGCAAGGGCGAGAGGAATCTTGTATGATATGCAACAGTCTTGCTGCACCAATCTGGGCGTTGATGTTTCGAACTCCTAATGCCAAGACTGGGAAAAAGAGGAAGAAGATGATTCCATGGAAGAAGATAATGACACCGAAGGAGAGGAGGAAGACGAAGAATGAAACCTGAGCACTTGTTTTTGTATTTTATGTTTTTAGTTGTTCTTGTTCTGTTTTATACATTGGAACTTATTTTCTTTTCTGTTTAGATTGTTAATTGTTATTTGAATTTTCTAGTTTAGTTTGTAAGGGCGAGATTAGGTTGTAATATTTTCATATTATTCAATGGAAATTTCTAACACAGTGGACACCATAGAATTGCATTTGTTTTACAGATGATGATGATGATGAGGAAGCCATGGAATGAGTGTGCATGCTGTTGAACGGAAATCAGACTTCACGGATTAATCAGAGAACTATCTCATACCTTTTTCATTATTTTTTTTTATTCCTGGGATATGCATGATGTGACATTGGGGACAATGTCAATTTTGATTTGGGGGTAGGAAAATTTGAAATTTTGTTTTGTGTTTAGTTGTTTTTATGTTTTGGATTGTTGTGCATATGATGAATTGCATAAGTCTATGATGAGAATAGGATTGTTGGGATTTTATTTATGGAAAATGTTAAGCATTGCTTCAAGTTTAGGTTGGTTGATGAATTTTTCCTTTCTAAAGGTTTGTTGAGTGGTTCAACCACCATTTTCATATTTTTGGCATGCTTAGAAACATTTTATGTGGTTAGGTGAAGTCTTGATAATGTTGGTGGACTCTAGAACCTAGTTAAGAATTGCTTGACGTGAAATTCTAGGAATAGACATTATTAAGGAAGTGATTTAGGCAGTTCGGAACGTCTGAGCCTTTCCAGCCGACCATGAAAATTTTTCCCTAGTCACCCATTTGAGCCTTATGAAATCATCACTGTTTTATTCTTCCTGTGCAGCTAAAATGCCCAAACATTTCACCCTAAACACATGTCACAACCTTTAAGAGAATTCAAACCTAAGGCAGACACAAAATAGTTTGGAGAGTTGTGTGAGATTTTGACAAACCAAAATAGTAAGTTTGGGGGTCGCGAGAAGGAAAAGAAAAAAAAAAAGGTAATTGACCTCAATAAATTATTGTTGTTTTTTAAAAAAAAAAATGAAATAAAGATAAAAAGAAATAGAAATTGAGAGTCTCATCTCAGAATAAAAAACAAGAATTACACATGTTGAGGTTTATAAAAGGGTTGACACCTTGATCGGTGGTTGAGAAAGAAAGCGGAGATTGATCTTGTTCTTAGTGTTTGCTTAAAGGAAACCAAGTTCTCTTACTTTGTTTATCTTATCCTTTTCTTTGGAGCCCACTAACCGAGCCTAACGTTACAAGCCTGTAAAGACCCTTTTGATCCTTAGTGATGTCTAATCCTCATTAGTAGAGAGTAGTTCGATACTTAGGCTTATGGAGTCTATCACCATTTGATAAACTTTGCATTTCTGCATAAAATAATTCGGGAAGTCAGAAGGTGGACTGAAGTGGGGATTACTTACTCAGGAGGCCGATAGAGAAAATAGTCAATTCAATTTATAACTTCTTGGAGTGTTAAGCATTTTCCAGTAATAATGTTTCAACAATTTTTTAGACTTGTATAAATTATAAGCAGTTCGTTGTGTTTGATTTTCAATTATGTTGTCTTTTACTGTTTGTTAGTTGTTTTCCTTTTGTCGTGTTTTGTACCTGATGCTCGGGGACGAGCATGTCTTAAGTTTGGGGGTATTTGATAATCCTAGGATTATACTGTTTTATCTAGGCTTTTTGGCCGGATTTTGGATACTTCTTATGTCGTTTTTGCCTGAATTACAACTTAATTTCATATGTTTTATGTTTCAGGCCAAAACGTGCACTTTGAGCAAATAAAGAGCATAATTGAGTTTCTAGACCCAAAAGCAAGCGAATCTCAGAATTCAGGGAAGTTCTGAAGCGGATTTGAAGCACTATGAAGCTTGTTCCTATTGGAGAGCACCAAAGATTGAAGATTCAAGCAAGGAAGCAAGCAGAGAGCAATTATGTAATTTCAAAATAGTTCAAAACAGTTCACCGCGGCGAAGTTCTTTCTTCGCCATTGCGATAAACTCTCGGGAACTCGTTGCCGCGGAGAAGTCTGCAAGTTCTAGTTTTTATTAAAACGCACAGTTTTGTTTTTGGCGAGTTTTAGGTTTTCTTGGACCGACTATATAAGAAAAACTTAGCCATTTTAGAGAGGAGTTCGACATTTTTGGGAGAAAGAAGAGAAGATTGGAGATTAAACTCCTTGGATTCATCAAAGAGGGAAGATTTTTGTTCTCTTTTCTTTATTCCAACATGTTGAATGCATTGTTTACTGTTTTTATTTCTATTTGTGTTAATTTCAGTATGAACTAACTCACTTTGGGTTAGGGTATTGATGTAATTAGGATTTTTACGTTTAATCAATATATTATTGTTGCTTTTAAATTCTATTGCATGGATTGTGTGATTATTCTTGTTTTTACTGAATTTATTTGTTGAACATGGTGAGATTGAGAAATGAATCATGTATGAGCATCTTAGGGTAATCGCCATTGTTGTATTGAACGCTAGAGATAGGTTTGAGAATCAATGAAATCAATTTAGGATTCCATTAGCTTAATGAACTTGGAACTATTAATCTTCAATTTGTTGGGTGATGCGTTGTTACTACAACATGCATAAATAGCAAGTGCACTAGTCGCACTAAGTAATAAAGTGATGAGTGAGTATTGTTCCCACGAGGATTGGTTGCTAAGCACTAAGTTTTCTACTGTTTTCAAGTTGGAGCAATCGAATTTGTTTGGATTAATGGGAGAAAATTAAACTTAAAACTAAAACAAAATTTCTAAATATTCAAAGCTAAATTATGAAAGCAAGATTAAAAGCAAGGTAATATCAATTTAAACAAACGGGTAGTGTTTTGATTTCATTCGGACTCTATGGATTAAACCTACAGATTATGCTATTTCCATATTCACATGCATTGATTGTAAATCGAATTATTTAAATTGTAAACATACCTTCTCAGGTTATGTTTTCCTACCTTTCCCTATTAAACTTCCACACCCAACAATTTGAAGATTAATAGTTCTAAGCTCATTAAGCACCTAGAATCCCAGATTGATTTCATTGATTCTTAAATCTATCTCTAGCATTCAATACTACAATGGTGATTACCCAAGAAGCTTAACATGACTCATTTCTCAATCTCATCATGTTCATCAATTAAAAAAAATAAATCCAGAATAATCACACAATTTTTGCACTAGCATATGAAAATAATAAAAATCAATTGCTCAATCCATGAGAATCCGAACTACATCAAAACCCTAACCCAAAATGGGTTAGTTCATAGCTAAATCAATGCAATAAGCAAGACAAACAATAAACACAAAGTTCAACATGATAAAATGAGAGAAAAGACAAGAGATCTCCCCTAGTTGAAGAATCCACCAGATTCAATCCCAAATCTTCTCCCTTTTTAACACAAATTCGTCAAATCTCAAACTAAGAAGATGAAAAAGTTTGCTCTAGACTAAGGAAAACACGACCCCCTCTCAAAATGGTAAAGTTTCGCTTTTATACCTCGCCCAAAAACCTAAAACTTTGCCTAAAAACGGTTAATCCAAGGTCAAGCATAAATCATTTATCTTTCCTTTGGGCTACCCCTTCGTACCGTTGTCGGGCCTGATCACTCACAAATCGGTTGTCCACTTTCTTTCCTTTTCCTTTTCCCTTGGACAACACTTTGAGTGGCATTTTTCTAAACTCTCAATCAACTCACAAATTCAACTTAAAAACTCAACTCAACTCTCCTTATGACAAACACAATCAACCTTGCAGTAAAACAACACTTCCAAAAATTTGCACTTAACCCCCAAACTGCAATTTTTCCAAACTCAACCAAAAATCTCCAAAAATTAAAATCCATACTCCTCAATATCACAATATTCAAAATCAACACTTCCCCCAACTCAAATCCACGCACAATATCACCAACATTCACACATTCAACCACAATCAAAATTTTCAAATCCACAAATCCAAACTCGAAAAATTACGATTAAAAGTTAAGGGAACTTGAAATCTTACCAAAACAATGGAGTATGCGCAACCAATTTAGTCAAAAATCACCTAGATCGCAAAATCCCCAATTTCTTGAACCCACAAATTTCTTCAATTTTTCGCAAAGATCTTGGTTAGATCGAGTTGTTTTGGTGTTTGGAAAGGTTAAGGAGTGAGAGACTTGGCTGGGAAATCACTGGGAAGTCTCTGGATTGAAGTTGGAAAAGTTTTGTGAAAAAATGAAAAGTCACGCGCTCTTTTATAAAAATCAGTTTTCGCCGCAGCGAAGTTCTTCATTTCAAACCCTAAAGCCAACCCAGTCGATGCCGCGGCGAAGACAAATTCTTCGTTGCGGCGAAAAATTACGTAGCTACTCGCCCTGGCGAAGAACTTTCTTCGCTGTGGCGAAATTTCCTTTCATAAATTTTGCTCAACTTTCTTTGCCGCGGCGAAACAAAATGCTTCGCCGCAGAAAAATTCTGAGCACGACCGCCTCGAAAAAGATACTTCGCCGAAGTCGGGTCGGAATTTCAATTCCAATTTTTCACAAATGTGTTTCGCCGCGGCAAAGAACAATCTTTGCTGCGGTGAAAACTGGACAATTCTGTTTTCCGCCTTGATTCGATAACTCACCTGAAACACCCAAAAACACACAAATTATACTTCATCTAAAATTATAAGAAAACTAAACAATTAAAAATAACAACAACAACTGAAAGCACTTGGGTTGCCTCCCAAGGAGCACTTGTTTATAGTCGGAAAGCTCGACTCTTTTAAGTTCTCATGTTGGAATGTCGAGCTGGAGAGGAATTGACTTGCAACTCATCACTCCATCGATGTATGGCTTCAACCTTTGGCCATTGACCTTAAATATGCCTTTTTCTTCATATGACACCTCCACTGCTTCGAATGGGTAGACTCTTGTAACTTTGAAGGGTCCGGACCATCTTGACCTAAGTTTTCTTGGGAAAAGCCTAAGTCTAGAGTTAGACAACAACAACTTTCTTTCGACCCACACCAAAGTTCTTCTTCCGGACATGCTTGTCATGCCACTTCTTGGTCTTTTCCTTGTACATTCTAGCATTCTCATAAGCTTCTTGATGGAACTCATCGAATTCATTCAAAGTCAACATCCTTTCTTCCCTAACATCTCGTAAATCCATGTTGAGCTGCTTTACTGCCCAATAGGCCTTATGCTCGAGTTCTACCGGCGAGTTCTACCGGCAAGTGACATGCCTTCCCATAAACCATCCTGAATGGAAACATACTAATTGGAGTCTTAAATGCAGTTCGGTAGGCCCATAATGCATCATCCAATTTCCGTGACCAATCTTTCCTAGATGCATTAACTGTCTTTTCTAAAATTCCCTTCAGCTTCTGCTTTGATGAGTTCCACTTGCCCGTTGGTCTGTGGGTGCTAAGGTGTTGCAACTCTATGTTTTACCCTTGTATTTCCCCAACGGATGCATCCAATTGCCCGCTTGCAAAAAATGTGATCCTCCATCGCTGATTATTGCCCGTGGTACCCCAAACCTCGAGAAAATGTTCTTTCTCACAAAATTAACCACTACTCGGGCATCATTGGATGCAAATGCAATTGCTTTCACCCATTTTGATACGTAGTCCACCGCTACCAAAATGTAAGTATTCCGATAAGAATTTGGGAAATGACCCATGAAATCAATTCCCCATACGTCGAAAAGCTCAACAACTAAGATATTGTTCAGTGGCATCTCATCCCGCTTTGAAATATTCCCACTTCGTTGACACTAGTCGCATTCCTGAACCATCCGAAAGGAATCCTTGAAAAGGGTCGGCCAATAGAACCCAGATTGCAAAACCTTGGCTGCTATTCTAGCTCCTCCAAAATGGCCACCCACTTCCCTTTTGTGACAATGCTGTAGGATACTCTCCATTTCCTCTTCTAGAACACACCTAAGTATCATCTGATCAACACAGTGTCTTAAAAGAAATGGTTCTTCCCAAAAGTAATACTTCAAATCAAAGAAAAACTTCCTCTTTTGTTAGAATGTCATGCCTATTGGGAGCACTCTCGCCGACAGGTAATTCGCAAAATCTACATACCATGGTGCCTCCTCCACTCTCATTAATTTCTCATCTGGGAACGTTTCTTTGATTTGGGTTTCCTCTTCATTTCCTTGAATTGGTCATTCAATCCTTGACAAATGGTCAGCTGCCACATTTTTCGACCCCTTCTTATCCCTTATCTCCAACTCAAACTCTTGTAGCAATAGGATCCATCTTATCAGCCGAGGTTTCGCTTCTTGCTTTGCCAATAGGTGCTTGAGTGCTGAATGGTCCATGTAGACTATCACCTTGGCACCTAGCAAATATGAATGAAATTTATCAAAAGCAAAAACCATAGCCAACAATTCTTTTTCAGCGGTGGTGTAATTCAATTGTGCATCAGTGAGTGTTTTGCTAGCATATTGAATTACATGCAACACTTTGTTTTTCCGCTATCCTAACGCTACTCCTAAAGCAAAATCACTAGCATCACACATCAATTCAAATGGTAGCCCCCAATCGGGGACTGCAATAATAGGTGCAGATACAAGTAATTTCTTTAGAGTTTGAAAAGCATGCATGCATTCATCATTAAAATCAAAAGCAACATCTTTAATCAATAAATTGCAAAGGGGTTTAGAGATCTTAGAAAAATCCTTGATAAAAGTATACGTAAAACCGCGACGCCCCAAAGAAACTTCGAATTGCTTTAACATTGGAGGGTGGTGGCAACTTCTCAATCACATCCATCTTTGCTCGATGCACTTCTATTTTGTCTTTAGAAATTCTATGACCAAGCACTATCCCTTTCTGGACCATGAAGTGGCACTTTTCCCAATTGAGCACTAAGTTCGTCTCCTAACATCGCTGCAAAACAAACGAAAGATTAGATAAACAATGATCAAAGGACGAACCAAAAATAGAGAAGTCATCCATGAAGACTTCTTTTAACCTCTCCACCATATCACCAAAGATCGACATCATACATCTCTGAATTGTGGCTAGTGCATTGCATAGCCCAAAGGGCATCCTTTGGTAAGCAAAGGTGCCATATGGACAAGTGAAGGTCATCTTCTCTTGATCCTCATGAGCGATGGCAATCTGGTTGTATCCCGAATAACCATCCAAGAAACAGTAATAAGCATGCCCTGCCAATCTCTTTAACATCTGATCAATGAAAGGAAGTGGAAAATGATCCTTCTTTGTCGCTTCATTTAATTTCTGGTAGTCAATGCACACTCTCCAGTCTGTGTCCGTCCTAGTTGGTATCAATTCATTGCTCTCATTCTTTACCACTGTGATACCTCCCTTTTTCGAAACCACTTGCATTGGACTCACCCATGGACTATCAGAAATGGGATAGATTATTCCCGCATCTAGAAGTTTCACCACCTCCTTTCTCACCACTTCCTTCATCGAAGGGTTCAATCTTCATTGTGGTTGAACTATAGGCTTGATATCATCCTCCATGAGTATCTTATGCATGCAAAAAGACGGAGAGATGCCTCTAATATCCGAAATAGTCCATCCAATTGATGATCGATGTTTTCTCAAAACCTGAATCAATCGCTCTTCTTCCGAGTTGCTCAACTTTGGACTGATGATTACTGGGAATGTTTCCGATTCCCCAAGATACATGTATTTGAGGTGGGAAGGTAAGGGTTTCAATTCAAGCTTTGGAGGTTCCTCATTTCTTTCCTTTGCCTTTTCTTTCTCAAAATCAAATTCCTCAAATTCAAGATCTTGGTTCTCATCAATCTGTTGAAGTGCTTCCAACAATCTAGCACATTCATTCTTTGTCGATTCCTCTACCTCTATTGTTCTTGATTATGCAATACGTGCTTCTAGAGGTAGTTGTGGAGTGTTCTCTTCCATGGTCTCCGCTACTAGTTTATCCACCACATCAACACTAAAGCATGAATCCGTCTCAGATGGAAACTTCATAACCTCAAACACATTGAACGTTACAGTTTCATCCTGAACCCTCAACAGTAACTTTCCTTCTTACACATCTATGAGTGCTCTTCTTGTGGCCAGAAATGGTCGGCCCAAAATAAGAGGCATTTCCTTATCCTTTTTCATGTCCAATACGACAAAATCTGTCGGAAAGATAATCTTGTCCACCTTCACCAACACATCTTCAACTATACCCCGTGGATGTTTTATAAACCTATCTGCAAGTTGCAACGACATGGTCATTGGCTTCACTTTATGTAACGCCCACATGGAGGTACGTAATTTAATTTATGCTCTTATACCTTTAGTTGATTTTTGTTAAAGTCATTTTGAGAAAATGTGAAGAAAATGCTTTAAACTTGCATTAAGGGTAACATGGTCTTTTCACTCAAAATTAGTTGAAATTGTGGGGAGTGAAAAGAGATAGAATTTCATGGAGAATGCAATAAAATGAGGGCATTATGGTAATTGACTAAGGGACATAGATGGAATTTTAGAGAAAGTGCAAGGGCAAAATGGGAACATATGCTTATATTAATTGATATAAAGGCTTTATTTGAAGAAACCCTAACACATATCCAGCCCTTTTTCACGCCACTCTACCCCATTTTTTTTCTCTCAATTTTCTTCACTAACTTCAAAGGAAAATCATAGGATTTGGTCTAGATTTTTGGAGATTTTCAATCTTCAAGCATCCTAAGGTAAAATTCTAGCAAAAGCAGCGTGATTAAACTTTAAAGTTTTAAATTCTTATGGTTTTTATATGATTTAGGTCCAAGAGGAAGAGATTTGGAGAAAAAGGAAAGTGATCTCACATATTCAAGGTAAGTAAACTTACTTTGAAACTTAATTTGAGCAAAACATGTGTTGAATGAATTTTTGAATGTTTGTATGTGATGGTATAAGAGAATTGTGGGTTGTTCATGATGTTTATTGATGTATTAATTCTAGCCATGAGAAGTAGTTTATGGTTATGTGAAGATTTGGTGAAGTTGTGGAAGACTTTGTGTTGAAATTTTTTAAGTGTAGAGAATTGTGAAATGGACAGGTCATTAGTGAGTTTTTGCTCACAATTTGGTTGAATTAAAGAGTTGTGGAAGGGTAGTGTAACACCCCACTTGAGGTACGTAGTTATTGTTTCTTCTTTTGATCTTTTGAGTTGGTTTCTTGGTGATATTGTTTGGTTGACCTTTGATTGAGTGTTGTGTTGAATACTTGCCACTGGGGGTTGGTTGAAAATAGAAGAAGTTTAGTGTTTCAGTATTCACCGGGGCGAAAAAGAATCTTCACCCCGGCGAAGAGGTGTTGTAGCCACGGGGGAAGCTGCTGGACGGTTTCGCCACGGCGACAGAGGATTCCTTGCCGCGGCGACGTGCCAATCAAAATGTTTGTTAAGTTTTAGATATTTTCTTCCCTGAGGCAATTTGACCATTCTACCCCTTAATTAACAGGAAAAGTGGGGAGTAAAATGTAAGGATTTTCATGGAGAATATGTTGATATGGGGGTGTGTTTGTAATGAATCAAAGGATATAGATAGAATTCCCAAAGAAGAGTAAGGGCAAAATGGGAATGCTTGTGTATAAATTTCATTAAAAGGAATTAAGACATTGCAAACCCCTCATTCTTCTTCTCCAACGCCACTTTCCTCTCTTGCTTCCTCTCAAATTCTCTTTCATTTGATCAAGGAGTTTTCAAGGGCTTTTGGAGTGGATTTAGGGTAGAAAATCAATCTAAGGCATCCTAAGGTAAGGATTCTTGCTTTGGTTTTGAAGCTTTGTGAGTTTTGAATATGTTTGAATATTGAGGGTTTTTGTTCTTTTGTTTAAGAGTAGAGAAAAAGTCAAGCAAACCAAGTGAAAGGAAGAGTTAGTGAAATCTCTCCATAACAAGGTAAGTAAACCCCAACCCAAGTTAAGATTTGAGAATTTTCTTGATTAGGGTTTTGATAGCAATGATGTATGTATATGATATACATGTTATATGCCATGCTATTGAGGCTTAAATAGAGATTTCTAGTGCTTTGTGGTTGTTTATACATTGCAATTATAAGAAATGACATGTGGGTTGGAAAGGTAGTTTGAGATTGAATTAACGGATATTGAAAAATCCTTTTTGGAAGTGTCTTCTTTGGCAGGTTATGTGGCTATGTGAGGGGGTTTCTCCCCATTTTGGATGGTTAGAGAAAGACATAGAATCATTGTTATAGTAGAGTTTGCCGCCATTTGATAAACTTTGCATGTCTGCATAAAATAATCCGGGAAGTCGGAAGATGGATTGAAGTGGGGATCACCTACTCGGGGGACAATAGAGAAAGATAGTCGATGCAACTTATAACTTCTTGGAGTGTTGAACATTTTTCTAGTAATAATTTTGCAACAACCTTTGAGACTTGTATAAATTCTAGGCAGTTCGTTGTGTTGAGTTGAGTCTTACATTTTTCTTTTTTTAAAATTTTTGTTACTTTTGCTGTTTTGCGTTTGCTTGGGCATTTGTTGTTTTTCTTTCATTTTGTTTTTGTAAACCTTATGCTCCCCCGACGAGCATGTCTTTAGTTTGGGGGTATTTGATAATCCAAGGATTATACTGTTTTATTTAGGCTTTTAGGCTGGATTTTAGATACTTCTTAGTTCATTTATGCCTAAATTGCTACTTAATTCTTTACATTTTGTGTTTCAGGCCGAAATGGACATTGTGAGCAAATAATGAGTGAATTGGAGATTTTGGACTCGGAAGTAAGCGGATCTTAGAAGTTGGGAGAGTTTTGAAGCAGAGCAAAGTACTATGAAGCTTGTTCCCATGAGAGAGCATCGAAGATCGAAGATTCAAGCAAAGAAGCAAGCGGATGGAGGGCATTCCCCCAGAAATTCCCTGAATTCTTCATGAAGATTCGCCGCGGCGAAGTTTGTTCTTCGCTACGGCGAAATGAGTTACGCACAAGATTTAAGTTTACTTCATCAACGCGGTGAAGTCTGCAATTTTCAGTTTCTTTAAAACCCACAGTTTCATTTTTTTGGCAAAGTCTTTGGTTTTTAGGCGAGGTATAAAAGCAAAACTTTACCATTTTGAGAGGAGTCGTGTCTTTCTTAGTCTAAAGCAGCTTTTTCACCTTCCTTAGTTTAGATTTGACGAGTTTTGGGTTGAAAAGTGAGAAGATTTGGGATTGACTCTGGTGGATTCTTCAACTAGGGGAGATCTCTTGTCTTTTCTCTCATTTCAATATGTTGAACTCTGTGTTTATTGTTTTCCTTGTTATGTATTTTGATTTAGCTATGAACTAACCCATTTTGGGTTAGGGTTTTGAAGTAATTCGGATTTCCATGAATTAAGTAATTGATTTTTGTTATTTTCATATGCTATTGCATGGTTTGTGTGGTTATTCTAATTTTATTGCTTTTATTTGATGAACATGATGAGATTGAGAAATGATCATGTTAAGCTTCTTGGGTAATCACCATTGTAGTATTGAATGCTAGAGATATATTTAAGAATCAATGAAATCAATCTAGGATTCCATGTGCTTAATGAACTTAGAACTATTAATCTTCAAATTGTTGGGTGCGGAAGTTTAACAGGGAATAGTAGGAAAACATAGCCTGAGAAGGTATATTTTACAATTTAGAGAATTCGGTTTACAATCAATGCATGTGAATATAGAAATAGCATAATCTAGAGGTTTAATCCATAGAGTCCGAATGAAGTCAAAACCCTACTGTAACAACTACTTTCTTCTACCAAATTCATAATATAGATTAATAAAAAGACAGCATATTTATCAAAACAATTTGGGGCCCTTTCCCAAAAATTTTTTCTTTACTTAATAATTACGTTCTTTACAAAACAAAACATCATGTGTACAAAGACTCTTTTGGCAGAAAAACAAAGGGATGGGCCAGGTGCAAAAGCCAAGTCTCCCGCTTGCAAAGCGTCCATCCGACCAGTCTCACCTATTTCCTATACAACAAAGAAAACAACGGAGTGAGCATAAAGATGCCCTAGGGTAAGGGTAAAAAAAGAAATCTCTCGCTCCATCACCCCCGTGCATTACTCATCAATTCTCTTCGTATTCTTATCAATTTTCTAATTCAAATTCTCATTTTCTTTTCTTTTTCTTTTCTTTCTATTCATTCTCATTCCACTTTCTCATAAGCGGGAGACGCTCTCTCATAAGCGGTTTACATGCATTCCCGTCTCATCAGGCGGAGACCACTCTTTCTCATAGCGGTTGACATGTATTCCCGCTCTTTCATGGCTTGGAGGACTGCTTTCTTTCTCATAGGGCGGTTGACATGCATTCCCGCTCTTTCATGGCGGAGACCGCTTCTTTCTCATAGCGGAGGGTTTACATGAGGGTAACTCTACACTCATGAGTTCCCCATCGTCAACCTTATTTTCTTTTTCTTTTCTCGTAGCACTTAATAATCATTTTATCCTCTAGTGCTAGTTCTTTTTTTCTCTTTACTCTAAGAGAATTGATTCTTTTCTTTATCTCTATTCATAGGGAGTATTTCTTTCTCATTTCCCATATTTCTTTCTCATGTGATTACTCAATTAAACATATGCATATGGATGGCTCATGCCTAAAATCTTTCTTATATGCATTCATGACATGCAAATATGCTATGTTGCATAAAGTAAGGTTCTCTACTTCTACTTATGGGGGCTTCTTTTAGAACATTTCATCCAAACAATATGTGTGCATACATAAACTCTATTCTAACTTTAATTATACTTTTCTTTCTTAATCATCCAAAATAGGAGTTCAACCTCCTTTAAACATCATACAACCTGCAAAAGCAAAACACACTTCAAATGATCCTCTCAAATCCTTCTAAATTCTATTCACACTTCTTCCCAAACTTTAATAAACCACAATCCACCCTTCTCATGGTGGAATTCTTTCTTATAACAACCTTAAGTTCATCAACTCATTTTAAACATAGAAATTCAAGCATCAAGCACACATCTAAAAATCTCTACACATCATTCAATCAAGTAAATCACAACTTAGGTGAATTTACTTACCTTGGAAACACAAGTAAAAAGAAAACCACTTAATCTCTCCAAACTCTTGATGGCTTGACACTTTCTTTCTTAACCTTTTTTGTGCTTTAGGATCAACTTTGTAAACAATTCCTAGTCAAAAAACTCTTCAAAGATCCTTGGAAACTTGAATGAAAAATTGAGAGAAATAAGGGATGAAAGAGGCGGTGGTGAAGAAGCAAAATGAAAGGGTTTCTAAAGCTAACCCTTAATATCACATAATTTTCTCCCCAAAAATACCCTTTACCTTTCTTTCTTTGAAATTCCATCTAAGACCTTTCATTCTTTGCAAACAACCCAACCCAAACAAACTATCCTCCATGCAAATTCCTTACATTTCACTCCCCACTTTCCCTTCGCTAAAAAAGGGGTAGAATGGTCATTGAGTCTCAAAAGGAAGAATTCTCAAAACTCAAGGGAACCATTCACCGAGGTTCTTCGCCGCCGGGGGCGAAGCTATTTTCAACCTTTGGCGAAAGCTCACCAGAGGCTACACAGGGTTGTAGCACCTCTCATCGCGCCGGGACGACGATTCTTCTTCGCCCGACCGGAAAAGATCGAACCTTGATATTTCGCCAAGTCTTACAAATTTTCAGGAAATCACCCCTCCAACCAAACCACGGGACACCTTTTCATCCAAGGTTAACCAAACAATATTTACAACATACGGAGACTCCAAATGAGGATAAATCGATAAACATTCAAACCATTCATCAAATCTTAACTACGTACCTCAAGTGGGGTGTTACACCTACCCGTTTGTTTAAATTGATATTACCTTGTTTTTACTCTTGGCTTTTCATAATTTAGCTTTGAAAGCATTTAGCAATTTTTTGTTTTAGTTTTAAGTTTTAATTTTCTTTCTTTATTAATCGGAAACATATTCGATTGCTCCAACTGAAAATAGTAGAAAACTTAGTGCTTAGCAAACCAATTCTCGTGGGAACGATACTCACTCATCACTTTATTACTTAATGCGACTAGTGCACTTGTTATTTATGCATGTTATAGTAACAACGCATCATTCAGCCCGCTCGATGAATTCTTCTGCCAAATGCTCTATGTTAGTCCACTTCATCAAGTTTAAAGAGTAGGGCTCTAAATGAAGCTTTCAACGGTTTATCTTACAAGCCATGCTTGTTCTTGGATCAATAGTTATGGCCGTCTGAATGGGATGTGCTCATTTAAGCCCTTTGAGCTTTACGCACGGACTTCTACTGTTCAGCCCGCTCCATGAATTCATCCGTCAGACATTCTACATTAGTCCACATGGATGGACTTCTGACAGGCTCTGAATGAGCTTTTCAACGGTATCTTATAGGCCCCGTAACGCTTCTCGGATAAAAAGTTATGGCCGTTTGAATGGGATATGGTCATTTAAGCCCTTTGGGCTTTACGCACGACTTTCTGATGTTCAGCCCGCTCCAAGAATTCATCCGCTTGACATTCTACATTAGTCCATGTTGACAAATTTCTGGCAGGCTTTGAATGAGATTTTCAATGGTATCTTATAGGCCCCGTAACTCTTCCCAGATCAAAAGTTATGGCTGTCTTAAAGGGATATGCTCATTTAAGCCCTTTAGGCTTTACGCACAGACTTCAAATGTTTAACCCGCTTTGTGACTTCATCTATCTGACATTCTTCATTAGTCTACGTTGATGGATTCCTCCGACGGAGCTTTTTAAATGAGCTTTCCAACCGGTATCCGGCGGAGCCCCGTAACTTTCTCTCGGATCAAAAGTTATGGAATCGTTCGAATGGGGGCATGCTTTCATTTAAGCCTTTTGGGCTTTCTGTGCCAAGAACGGAAGTTCAGCCGCCTCCCATGAATTCATTCACCAAATGATTTATGTAAGTCTATGTCGACAGATTTCTGACAGGCTCTGAATGAGCATTCCAACGGTAACTTACAGTCCCATAACTCTTCCAGGATCAAAAGTTATGGCCGCGAATAGGGGTGGGGCATGCTTTCATTTAAGCCCTCTCCGGGCTTTTACCGGGGGGCACCCCCCCGGACCTTCGACGCTCAGGCCTAGCTCCAAGAGTTCATTCGCCAGATGTTCTAAGTCATTCCATGTCCACGGGCTTTGAATGAACTTTCGAACGGTATCTTCAAGGCCCCGTAAGTCTTCCCGGATCAAAGGTTATGGTCGTCTAAATGGGACATGCTCATTTAAGCCTTTTGGGCTTTATTTGCCACGAACTTCCTCGGGTTCACCGCCTCCATGAATTCATCCGCCAAACATTCTACATTAATCCACATGGATGGATTTCTGACGGACCTTGAATGAGCTTTTTAATGGTATCTTATAGTCCCAGTGACTCTTCACAGATCAAAATTTGTGGCCGTCTAAATGGGACATGCTCAATTAGGCCCTTTGGGCTTTACGCACGGACTTCTGACATTCAGCCTATTCCATGGATTCATCCACCAGATGTTCTACATTAGTCCACATCAAAGTATTTCTGACAGGCTCTGAATGAGCTTTCCAACTGTATCTTATAGGCCCCATAACTCTTCCCGGATCAAAAGTTATGGCCACTTGAATGGGATATATGCTCATTTAAGCCCTTTGGGCTTTACACACGAAATCTGATCTTTAGCCCACTCCATGAATTCATCCGCCAAACATTTTACATTAGTCCACATTGATAGATTTTTGATGGGCTCTGAATGAGCTTTCCAATGGTATCTTTCAGTGCCCGTAACTCTTCTCGAATCAAAAGTTATGGCTGTCTAAATAGGGCATGCTTTCATGTAAGCCCTTTGGGCTTTACGCACGGACTTTTGACTTTCTACCCGCTCCATGGGTTCATCCATCAAACGTTCTACATCAATGCATGTTGACTAACTTTGAATGAGCTTTCCAACGGTATCTTACAAGCCCCGTAACTCTTCCCAGATCAAAAGTTATGGTGTTTCTAATGGGCATGCTTATTTAAGCCTTTACGCCCTTCCCATGCAACCCCTTTTGGACTTTTGGACTTTCAGCCCGGCCCTCCCATGAATTTATCCGCCAAACATCCTACGCTAGTCCACGTTGACAGATTTTTGATGGGCTCTGAATGAGTATTTCAACCGTATCTTACAGCGCCATAACTCATCCCGGATCAAAAGTTATGGCCGCCTTAATAGGGCATGCTCATTTAAGCCCTTTGGGCTTTATGCGTGGACTTCTGACATTCACCCTACTCCATGAGTTCATCCACTGGATGTTCTAAGTTAGTCCATGTCAACGAGCTCTTAATGAGCTTTCCAACGGTGTCTTACAGGCCCCATAACTCTTCTTGGATCAAAGGTTATGGCCGTCTGAATGGGACATGATTATTTAAGCCCTTTGGGCTTTATGTACCAACTTCTGAAGTTTAGCCCGCTCCATGAATTCATCCACCAAATATTCTATGTTAGTCCATGCTATGGATTTGTGACAGCTTGTGAATGAGCTTTCCAACGATACCTTATAGGCCCCGTAAATCATCCCGGATCAAAAGAAGTTATGGTCGTCTGAATAGGACATGCTCATTTAAGCCCTTTAGGCTTTATGCATGGACTTCTCACGTTCAGCCTGCTTCATGAATTCTTCTACCAGATGCTCTACATTATTCTATTTCATTGGATTTCTTGGAACCCGGGCTCCTGAATGAAGCTTTCCAATGAAGATCTTACGGTGCCCCAGATAACTTTCTTCCCTGAATTCAAAAGTTATAGCCGTCTGAATGGGGCATGCTCATTTAAGCCCTTTGGCATTTACACACAAACTTGTGACGTTCAGCCCACTCCATGAATTAATCCACCAGATACTCTACATCAATCCACAATTGATGTGCTCTACAGCTTAATTCTTCAAGATCTTAAACAAAGCCTCTCATAACGCCTTCCTCATCAAAGGTTATGGCCGCCGAACCTTGGGTATGCCTATTTAAGCCCTTTGGGCTTTACGCACAGACTTCTGACGTTTAGCTTGCTCCATGAATTCATCCGTCGCACATTCTACGTGTTATTAAATAACCCATTTATGCAGCGAAAAACAAAAACATAAACAACATGGATCGTTCCTTAGAACCAAGATCCAGGTACAAATTTATAGTTTATACAATATATATTAAATCTGCAGAAAAATCAGTTCAAGGTTTAAGAAATCATACACATGTTTGGAGGCTCCTCCAAGTTGTCTCTAAATGTATTTTGCTACTGACCCAAGTGTAGGATCGAACCGACGTAGTCTACACGAAGATAATCGCAAGGAACTAAAGAGGGATTTACTAGATCCTCTTTAGTCTTAAGAAACAAAGAAGAAGAATGAAGAATATTTTGATTTTCAATCAAAACCGAAAATTGGCGTGTGAGAGTGAAATAAGGGCTGTGTGTTTTCTTTCTTTCAATGAATGAATGAAATAAATTTCTTAACTTGTTTCTTAAAAAAACTTTTGTTTAAATAGTCAAGTTTATTTGCCCTATTCTCATATGGAATAGGCTTGGGCTCCAACCCAAACACCCTTTGTTTCCAAACACTCCCAATTAGATATTTATTTTAATTCATCATTATCTCACTTGAAAATCAATTAATATATATATTTAACATATATATATATATATATATAAACATTTAACAATAATGATAATTTATTTAAATATATGCGAACACGTATTTAAACGTAATTTCACTTATTTAATTTTTTTAATAAATTAAATAAAGGCTACAACCTTAGCAAATTTAATTGCACTGTGAAATTACCAAAATACCCTTTCGCCTAAAAAGACAAAAACACCCTTCTCTCTTCTTGGCTCTTAAATTATCTTCTATGTGTGTGACCCATGGGCTCCTCATCATATTCCGGCAAAGGTATAGTATCGCGATTAACACCAATTAATCATCTCACTAATACAACGTACTCAAGATTGACCCCTAGCAAGGCATCATGGCCACCCAATAAATTTGGATTCAGCAAAATAGCTATCTGTCAATGATATGGTTACCCTCGATATTATGTATGCAGTTTCTGAACCAATGACCTGTATTATAAACTAGATAGAGTAACAACACAATCCCACTGTGGCCACAGTTTTAGTGTCATTGCCATATAATGAATTGCGTCGTGAGATAACTTTTCCCGGGGCACCGAGGGGAAAGTGATGAATCCTCTGTCTATCCACCATAGTCTTGATACAACCCTCCTTGATGCAGCCAATCACTACCGTGTGACTACAAAGTAGAAGGCGTGTTAGGCTAGTGTCAAAGCCGCACCGGTCGGTGGCACAAAAGGCTGGGCCGGTGATCTCCAAGTCTAAGGATCACATGCACCGCCAATTCGTTAGGAGGATTTGTTCTATAGACACTAGGGTTACCATCCATATGGAATCCTCTGGTGGGTCAATCCAGTGAACTTGCTGCGGTATATTCGTGTATAGCAAGCACCCATGTGCTACACCAGGCTGCCACCAAACAACCTTGACAAGTGAGACCATTCACCGCCTTTCGATAGGGTCATTAGACACTATGATAGCCTTACCGTATATTCGTGCCCTTACTGAACCTTAATAATACCAAAAGTACGGAAACGTTTCTAGAATGGCCACCATATGTGCTCATAGGGTTCTCACTATCAAGATTTGAAACACTTGATACCCTCGTCACGGTTCTATCATTCTAAGGACATATATCAATGCATATTGCAATAATAATGATTTACGCGATATAGAATAAAATGCATTTTATTGATTAATCAACATTATTACAAAGAGTCAATTCTACAATAATTGATTGGCTCTATGGCATCTACTATAACACTACGTTAGTCTAAATTGAAGGATTTCTGGCGAGCTCTGAATAAGCTTTCCAACGGTATCTTATAGGCCCCGTAACTCTTCCCGGATCAAAAGTTATGGTTGTATGAACGGGGCATGCTCATTTAAGCCTTTTGGTTTTTACGCACGGACTTCTGACGTTCAGCCTGCTCCCATGAGTTCATCCGCCAAATGTTCTACATTATTTCACGTTAATGGACTTCTGACGGGCTCTGAATGAGCTTTCCAATGGTATCTTACGAGCATCATAACTCTTCCCAGATCAAAAGTTATGCCCGTCTGAATGAAACATGCTCATTTAAGCTCTTTGGGCTTTACGCACGGACTTCTGACGTTCAACCCACTCCATGACTTCATCTGCCAAATGTTCTACATTATTTCATATCAATGGGTTTCTAACGGGCTCTGAATGAGCTTTCCAATGGTATTCTTGCGGCGTGTACCTCCCTTCCCAGTTGAATGTTATGGCCGATACCCGAATAGGCATGCTCATTTAAGCCCTTTAAATTGGGCTTTACGCTAGGGCTTGACTTCTGCACGACTTCGACATTCAAGGGCCCAACCCTCCATGACTTGTCTGCCAAATGCTCATTATTTCATGTCAATGGGTTTCTAGCGAGCTACGAATGAGCTTTCCAAGCGGTATTGTTCTTGAGGGAACGCATAAGTAACCTTCTTTCCTCGCAAAGTTATGGCCCGTTCTATTAGAATAGGGCATGCTCATTTAAGCCCTTTGGCCTTTGCACATGAACCCCTTGGCCCCGCCATTGTTAATTCCATCCCCGATCATACTGCCTAGACCCCTGACATTAGCCCCATCCATGAATTCTTCTGCTAGATGTTCTACATTAGTCAACTTCATAGGATTTCTGAGGGGCTCTGAATGACCTTTTCAACAGTATCTTATAGGCCTTGTAACTCTTCTCGGATCAAAAATTATGGCCGTCTAAATGGGACATGCTCATTTAAGCCCTTTGAGCTTTATGCACGGACTTTTGAGGTTCAGCCCACTCCATGAATTCATCCCCCAAATGTTTTATGTTAGTCTACCTTAACGGATTTCTGACGGCTCTGAATAAGCTTTCCAACGGCAACTTATAAGCCCCGTACCTCTTCCCGGATCAAAAGTTATGATTGTCTGAATAGGGCATGTTCATTTAAGCCCTTTGGCCTTTATGCACGAACTTCTGATGTTCAACCCGCTCCATGATTTAATCCACCAGACACTCTACATTAGTCCACATTGACAGGCTCTAATTGAGTTTTCCAACGGCATCTTACAAGCCTCGTAACGCTTCCTGCATCAAAGTTATGGTTGTCTGAATGGGATATGCTCATTTAAGCCCTTTGGGGTTTACGCACAGACATCTGACGTTTATCGCTCCATGAATTCATTCGCTAGACATTTTACGTTAGTCCACTTTGGAAGATTTCTAAGGGGCTCTGAATGAGCTTTCCAACGGTATTTTATAGGCCCCTAACTCTTTCCGGATCAACAGTTATGGCCATCTAAATGGGAAATCCTCATTTAGGCCCCTTGGGCTTTATAAATGGACTTCTAAAGTTCAGTCCACTCCATGAATTCTCCACCAGATGTTCTATCTTAGTTCACATCGATGGATTTTTCACAGCTCTGAATGAGCTTTCCAAGGGTATCTTATAGGCCCATAAACTCTTCCCAGATCAAAAGTTATGGCCGTCTGAATAGGGCATGCTCATTTAAGCCCATTGAGTTTTACGCACGGACTTCTAACATTCAGCTCGCTCCATGAATTCATCCGCCAGACATTCTACATCAGTCCACATCGACGAGCTCTAAATGAGCTTTCCCACGGTATCTTATAGGCCCGTAACTCTTCTTGGATCAAAACTTATGGCCGTTGCGAATAGGGAAATGCTCATCACCGGCCCCTTTGGGCCTTCGCATGGAGTTGGCGACGTATCGTTCCATGAATTCATCCGCCAGATATTCTATGTTATTCAACATTGTAAGATTTATGATGACTCTGAATGAGCTTTCAAACGATATCTTACAAGCCGTAACTCTTCCCAGATCAAAAGTTATGGTTGTCTGAATATGGCATGCTTATTTAAGCCCTTTGGGGCTTACATACGAACTTCTAACTTTCAACCCGCTCGATGAATTCATCTGCCAGACATTCTCCATTAGTCCACATTGATGGAATTTTGACGAGCCCTAAATGAGCTTTCCAACAGTATCTTATAGGCCTAGTAACTAATCCCAGATAAAAGTTATGGTTAGGCCTGCAGATGGGGAGGGGCATGCCTCATTTAAGGGCCCATTTAGGCTATACAAATGGACTTCTGACGTTCAGCCCACTCCATGAATTCATCTGCCAAATGCTCTACATTAATCCACATGGACAGGCTCTGAATGAGCTTTCCAATTGTATCTTGCAGCCCCATAACTCTTCCCAGCTCAAAAGTTATGGCTGTCTGAATGAGACATGCTCATTTAAGCCCTTTAGGCTTTACGCATGAACTTCGGATGTTCAGCCTGCTCCACGAATTCTTCTGCTAGATGTTCTACATTAGTCCACTTTATCAGATTTTTGACGGGCTCTGAATAAGCTTTCCAACGGTTTCTTACAGGCCCTATAACTCTTCCCGGATCAAAACTTATGGCCTTTTGAATGGGATATGCTCATTTAAGCCCTTTGGGCTTTACGCACGGACTTCTGAAGTTTAGACTGCCCCATGAATTCATCCACCAGATGTTCTACGTATGTCCACATTTATGGATTTTTAATGAGCTCTGAATGAGCTTTCCAACGGCATCTTACAAGCGTAACTCTTCTCGGATCAAAATTTATGGCCGTCTGAACGAAATGGAACATGCTCATTTAAGCCATTTGGGCCTTACGCAAGGAGTTCTGACTTTCAGCCCATTCTATGAAGTCATCCGCCAGACATTCTACGTTATTCAACATTGTAAGATTTCTGACGACTCTGAATGAGCTCTCAAACAGTATCTTACAAGCCTTGTAACTCTTCCCGGATCAAAAGTTATGGTTACTTGAATAGGGCATGCTCATTTAAGCCATTTGGGGCTTACACACGAACTTCTAACTTTCAGCCCACTCGATGAATTCATCGGCCAGACATTCTGCATTAGTCCACGTTGATGGAATAAGTGACCCGAGCCTAAATGAAGCCCTTTTCCCAATTGGTATCTTATAGGCCCTGCCCCGAATCATCCCGAATAAAAAGTTATGGCCGCTCGAATGGGCATGCTCGTTTAAGCCCATTGGGCTTTACACATGGACTTTTGACATTCAGCCCACTTCATGAATTCATCCGCTAAATGCTCTAAATTAATCCACATCGACAGGCTCTAAATGAGCTTTCCAATTGTATCTTACAGCCCCATAACTCTTCCCGGCTCAAAAGTTATTGCCGTCCGAATGGGACATGCTCATTTAAGCCCTTGGGCTTTACACGTGAACTTTGGATGTTCAGCCCGCTCTATGAATTCTTTTGCCAGATGTTCTACATTAGTCCACTTTATTGGATTTCTGACGGGCTCTGAATGAGCTTTCCAACGGTATCTTACTAGCCCCATAACTCTTCCCGGATCAAAACTTATGGCCTTCTGAATGGGATATGCTCATTTAAGCCCTTCAGGCTTTATGCACGAACATCTAAACTTTAGACTACCCAATGAATTCATCCACTAGATGTGTTACGTATGTCCACATTGATGGATTTTTGATGAGCTCTGAATGAACTTTCCAACGGTATCTTATAGGCCCCATAACTCTTCTCGGATCAAAAGTTATGTTCGTCTGAATAGGGCATGCTCATTTAAGCCCTTTGTGCTTTATGCAAAGACTTCTCATGTTTAGCTACTCCATTAATTCCTCCACCACACATTCTACATCATTCCACGTCAATGGGCTTTGAATGAGCTTTCCAACGGTATCTTGCAGGCCTCGTAACTCTTCTCAGATCAAAAGTTATGGCCTTTTGAATAGGGCATGCTCATTTAAGCCGTTTTGGCTTTACGCATGGACTTTTGACGTTCAGCCCGCTCTATGAATTCATCCTACAAACATTCTACATTAGTCCACATTGATAGATTTGTGACAAGCTCTTCACGAGCTTTCCAACGTTATCTTATAGGCCCCGTAACTAATCTCGGATAAAAAGTTATGTTCGTCTGAATGGGGCATGCTCATTTAAGCCCTTTGGGTTTTACACACGGACTTCTGACGTTCAACCTACTCCATGAATTCATCTGCCAGATGTTCTACATTAGTCCACATCGACAGGCTCTAAATGATTTTTCCAAAGGTATCTTACAACCCCGTACCTCCTTCCTGACTCAAAAGTCAATGGTCGTTTTTCCTCGATCAGGCATGCTCATTTAAGCCCTTTGGACTTTACGCACGGACTTCTGACGTTTGGCCCACTCCATGAATTCACCTGCCAGATCTTCTACATTATTTCACATCGACAAGCTCTAAATGAGCTTTCCAACGGTATCTTACAGCCCCGTAACTCTTTCGGCTCAAAAGTTATGGCCATCTGAATAGACATGCTCATTTAACCCCTTTGAGCTTTACGCATGGACTTCTAAGGTTCAGCCCACTCCATGAATTCATCTGCCAAACACTTTATGTTAGTCCAAAATAATAAATTTCTAACGGGCTTTAAATGAGCTTTCCAACGGTATCTTACAGGCCCCGTAACTCTTCTCGGATCAAAAGTTATGTTCGTCTGAATGGGGCATGCTCATTTAAGCCATTTGTGCTTTATGCACAAACTTCTGACATTTAGCCTGCTCCATTAATTTCTCCACCACACATTCTACATCATTCCACGTTGATGGGCTCTCAATGAGCTTTCCAACGGTACCTTGCAGGCCTTGTAACTCTTCTCAGATCAAAAGTTATGGCCTTCTAAATGAGGCATCTTTCATTAAGCCTAGCTTTAACGCAATTTTGACATCTAACATTCAGCCCATTCCATGAGTTCATCCGACAAATGTTTTACATTAGTCCTTGTTGATGGATTTTTGATGAGCTCTAAAGGAGCTTTCCAATGGTATCTTATAGGCCCCACCCCTTTTGTAAGGCGAATCCCGGGATAAAGTTGTAGGTCGTTGAATAAGGAGGCATGCTCACTTAAGCCCTTTGGGCTTTACGCACGGACTTCTGATGTTCAGTCCACTCCATGAATTCATCCCCCATATGTTTTACATTAGTCCACATCAACAGGCTTTAAATGAGCTTTCCAACGGTATCTTACGCAGTACTCTTCCCGGCTCAAAAGTTATGGCCGTCTGAATAGGACATACTCATTTAAGCCCTTTGGACTTTACGCCCAAACTTCTGACGTTCAGCCCACTCCATGAATTCATTCGCTAGATGCTCAACATTAGTCTACATCGGCAGGCTCTGAATGAGCTTTCCAACGATATCTCATGAAAACCCCGTGGCTCTTCTCGCTTAAAAAGGAGTTAATCGGAACGGGAATCCCAAGAAATCGTACTCATTTAAGCACTTTGAGCTTTATGCACGGACTTCTGAGGTTCAGCTTGCTCCACGAATTCATCCGCCAAACATTTTATGTTGGTACACAATGATGGATTTCTAACGGGCTCTGATTGAGCTTTCCAACAGTATCTTACAGGCCCCATAACTCTTCTCGGATCAAAAGTTATGTTCGCCTGAATGGGGCATGCTCATTTAAGCCCTTTGTGCTTTATGCATAGACTTCTGACGTTCAGCCTAGTCCATTAATTCCTCCACCACATGTTCTACATCATTCCACATCGATGGGCTCTAAATGAGCTTTCCAACGGCATCTTGTAAGCCCCGTAACTCTTCTTAGATCAAAAGTTATGGCCTTGTGATAGGGGGCATACTCATTTAAGCTCCTTTGGGCTTTACGCACGGACTTATGACATTCAGCCCGCTCCATGAATTCATCCGAAAAACATTTTACATTAGTCCATGTTGATGGATTTGTGATGAGCTCTAAATGAGCTTTCCAAAGGTATCTTATAGGCCTCGTAACTAATCTCAGATAAAAAGTTATGGTCGTCTGAATTGGGCATGTTTATTTAAGCCCTTTGGGCTTTACACATGGACTTCTGACGTTGAACCCACTCTGTGAATTCATTCACTGGATGTTTTATGACAATCAACGTTGATGGGCTTTGAATGAGCTTTCCAACGGTATCTTACAGGCCCCCTAACTCTTCTCGGATCAAAAGTTATGGCCTTCTGAATAGGGCATGCTCATTTAAGCCCTTTGGGCTTTACGCACGGGCCTCTGACGTTCAGCCGGCTCAGAGAATTCATCTTCTAGATTTTCTACATCAGTCCACATCGATGGGCTCCAAATGAGCTTTCCAACGGTATCTTACGCCCCATTTTGTAAGCTTCTCCCGGATCAATAGTTGTGGCCGTCAACGGATGGATATGCTCATTTAGGCCCATTAGGCTTTATGTACAGACTTCTGATGCACAGCTCGCTTGATGAATTCACCTGCCAGATAGTTTACATCCATCCATTTCAATGTGCATGGAATGGGCTTTCTAACGGTATCTTACAGGCCCTGTAACTCTTCCCGAATCAAAAGTTATGCCCATCTGAATAGGGCATGCTTATTTAAGCTCTTTGGGCTTTACGCACGTTGACGTCCAGCCTGCTCGATGAGTTCATCTACCAGATGTTCTACATTATTTCACATCAATGGGTTTCTAACAGACTCTGAATGAGCTTTCCAACGGTATGTTACAGGCACCGTAACTCTTCTCGAATCAAAAGTTATGGCCGTCTGAATGAGGCATGCTCATTCAAGCCCTATAGGCTTTATGCATAGACTTCTGACGTTTAGCCCACTCCATGAACTCATCTAGTAGATGTTATACATTAGTCCACCTCGACAGGCTCTGAATGATCTTTCCAACGGTATCTTACAATCCTCGTAACTCTTCCCGGATCAAAAGATATGGCCGCCTGAATGGTGCATGCTTATTTATGCCCTTTGGGCTCTATGCATAGATGTTTGACATTCAGCCCACTCCATGAGTTCATGCACCAGATGTTCTACATCAATCCACATTGACGGGCTTTGAATGAGCTTTCCAACGGTATCGTATAGGCCCCGTAACTCTTCCTTGATGAAAAGTATGGCATCTCCGGAATGAGATATGCCTCATAGGTTTTTCCCTTTTTGGGCCCTTTTACGCACGGCTCTCGACGCTTAGCCCGGGCCTCCATGAATTCATCAGCCAAATGTTCTATGTTATTCCACATCAATGAGTTTCTAATGGGCCCTTAATAAGCTTCCCAACGGTATCATATTGGCTCCGTAGCACCTCCTAGATCAAAATTTATGGTTGTTTGAATGGGACATACTCATTTAAGCCCTTTGGGCTTTATGCACACACTTCTGAAGTTCAGCCCACCCCATGAATTCATCCGCCAGATGTTCTAAGTTAGTCCACATTGATGGATTTTCAACGGGCTCTGAATGACCTTTCCAACGGTATCTTATAGGCCCCGAAAGTCTTCCCAGATCAAAAGTTATGGCCGTCAATGGTGGGGCATGCTATTTAAGTTACTTGGGCTTACACATGGACTCCGACGCTTAGCTTGCTCCATGAATTCATCCGGTAGATGTTCTACATTAGTCCACATCAACAGACTCTGAATGAGCTTTCCAACAGTATGTTACAACCCCATAACTCTTCCCTTTGATCAAAAGTTACTTGGCGGTCGAATGGACATGCTCGCTAACCCTCGCCCTATGCACGGACTTCTGACATTCATCCCACTCCTTGAATTCATCCACTAGATGTTCTATGACAATCCACATTGACGGACTCTAAATGAGCTTTCCAACAGTATCTTACAGGCCCCGTAACTCTTCTCGAATCAAAGGTTATGGTCGTTCGAATGGGGCATGCTTATTATAGCACTTTGGGCTTTACGCACGGACTTCTGATGCTTAGCCCCCCTATCAATTCATCTGCCAGACATTCAAAGTTGAAGGATTTTTGACGGGCTCTAAAAGAGCTTTTAAATAGTATCTTGCACTCGTAACTCTTCCTGATAAAAATTATGGCCGCCTGAATGGGGCATTCTCCTTCCCCATTTAAGCCCTTTAAGCTTTACGCACGGACTCCTGAAGTTCAACTCTCTCCATGAATTCATCTGCCAAACGTCTAACATTAGTCTACTTCAACAAATTTTAGGACAAGTCAGGAATGAAGCTTTCTAACTGTGTACTCGCCTAGGTAACTCTTCTCGTATCAAAAAGTTATGGTCAGTTCTGACATGGCATGCTCATTTAAGCCCTTCAGGGTTTACTCACCAACTTCTGACTTTCAGCCCACTCCATGAGTTCATCCACTAGATGTTTTACATTAGTCCACTTTGACGAACTCTGAATGACCTTTCCAGCGGTATCATACAGGCCCCGTAACGCTTCCCGAATCAAAAGATTTGGTCGCCTCGGTGGTCACGGGCTCCCGAAAAGTTTATTTTCTTTATCCCATTGGATCCTGTGCCGCCTGCGAGGCCTCAAGATCTCGAAAGGA